>CM069134.1:122394140-122949140 GCA_035221665.1 Okamejei kenojei | reverse complement strand
ACTGCAACGACCCGGTTCAGGAATAGCTACTTCCCCACAGCCATCAGGCTATTAAACCTGGCTCGGACAAAACTCTGAACATTAATACCCCTCCATCTGTTATTTGCACTTTATTAATTTATTAATTAATGTGTGTATTTAAGTGTATAACTGTAGTCAATGCCTACTATGTTCTGTTGTGCTATGCAAAGAAAGAATTTCATTGTCCTGTCAGGGACACATGACAAGTAAACTCTTTTGACTTTGACTTTGATATTCCTCCTCATCTCCTTCCTCAAGGACCATTCTTTAATTCTGAGGCTGTGACCTCTGGTCCTAGACTCTCCCACTAGTGGAAACATCCTCTCCACACCCACTCTATCCAGGTATTTCACTATTTGGTGGTACATTCTGACATCAGCCATGATCACATTGATTGGCGGTGCTGGCTTGAAGGGCTGAATGGCCTACTCCTGCACCTATTTGTCTATTGTCTATCCCATTCCTTTGGTTCTGCTACATTTCCAGCCTTGGTTCATCCTGAATACAATAACCACAAGCCAATTCCACAGCGTTTTCATGAATGTAAATAGTGTGAATAGAATTTCAAAATCCGTTGATGCCTTTATTCTGTGTCAATAGTTTAAACGTAGACATAGATATTGAAAGTAAGTGCAGGTGTAGGCCATTTGGCCCTTCGAGCCAGCACTGCCATTCAATATGACCATGGCTGATCAAAATACAGATGAATTATTTGCATATGAACAGAAGGAAATAAGTCTCTTCATTTGTCAACAATTAATGATAGACAACTTGAAATGTGGATTGCATATTTGTACCCCGCAAGACTGCGAGTCACTTATCTGCAGAAGGAACATTTTTTCACTGATCACAAGAAAGCTCTGGCGTATGCCCAGAAGATTGTGGGTTCGAGAGAGGATGGAATAATTTACATATAATACCGCCATCTTGCTGAGAGCAAATGGAACTTTAATTTGTTATATTCAAGGACTATTGAAAGCTGATAACGACAATCGTGCTGTCCCTAACAAGAGTTAGGGACATATTATTTTTTAAATATTTAGTACTAATTTTTACTAACAATCACTAATCATCAAAAACACTTGTTATTATTATTGGAATAATTAGTTAAAAACATTATATGTTAAATATAAAAAAACAACAAATAAAAAGATATAATTTAGATATCTTATTAATTGGAATTTGTGATGTTCATCCTTTATCTACATTAGACTAACACTTGATTAATAACTAACTAAGAGAGTAATAGTCTCTCGCTATATGATTACCAATACTCCGGTCCAAAATAGTTTTAATATAATCCCGTAAATTACTCATATTCAATTTTTTCTTGCAAGCATGGAGCTAGGAATAATTTTTGTTTTAAATCTATGGAAGTCTTTAGATGGACAGCCAGGTTATTGTGGCTAGCACTAACTACACTAAATTTAGATGTAGGTTCTTCTTTCTTTTCACATTTTATTAATTTTCTATTTTTTTACTTTTTGTATTTTTTACTTAATTATTATATTAATCTTGAATTTATTTACAAATATTATTTGTGGAGATGTGTCCGTGAGGAGGATTTATATGAATTAGATTTACAACTCGTCTGTCCAGTGTTCGGGTGGAAGGTCGGGTCTACGGTGCTGACCTATCTGCTCTTTTATAGACTACCCTAAAAGCAAGATGCAAGACGTAAATAGAAAAAACGGGGGTCAAGGAATTACGTTTTGTAGTTGGAATGTCAAGGGAGTTAATGAGCCAATCAAGAGAGGTAAGGTATTAGCACTCTTAAAATCACTCAAAGCAGATATAACGTTTCTTCAAGAGACTCACCTTAAAAAAGACGCACAACATAGATTGAAAGCAAAATGGATCGCTGAAACATATCACTCTTCATTTTCCCATAAGGCCAGAGGTGTCACAATTTTAATTCGTAAAGGTATATCTTTTAAACACATATCAACTATAGCGGACATCAATGGTAGATATATTATACTAGTGGGTGAATTATATATATAAAAAAAGTGTTTTTTCTCAATGTTTATGGACCAAATTTTGATAATCCAATGTTTTTTAAGAATATACTTAATACTATCCCGGAGCTCACACAACATAATTTGATAATTGGTGGAGATTTAAATTGTACATTAGATTCCTATCTCGATAGATCAACAACACAAAGAAAAGCAAAATCCAAATTATCCGTGAATTATTAAACTCATATATTAATACCACCAATATCAAGGATGTTTGGAGAATTGAAAATCCATCCGGAAGGGAATACTCATTTTACTTTTCAGTACATAAAACTTATTTAAGGATAGACTACTTTTTAGTAGATTCTAAACTCATCCCATTTACTTATAATTCGAAATATCATAATATTATAATTTGGGATCATGCTCCTTTAACGTTCATGATCAAACTAAGTGGTATGACTGACAAGCAGATACAATGGAGACTTAGTCCTCAAATTTTAAATGATAAAGCATGCGATGAATATCTTATCAAACAGATAAATATGTTTTTTGAGACAAATGACAGCCCTGAAATTTCTGCCTCCCTTCTTTGGGAAACATTTAAAGCATTTATGCGAGGAGCGTTAATCTCCGCACAAGCCTTTCGTAATAAAGAGAACCGCGCCAAACAACTGGTATTGGAAATGGAAATAAGGCAATTAGATATGGAAAATGCAATCGCGCCTTCTATAATAATACATAATAAAATTGCTGTACTCAAATATAAGTTAAACCAAATATACTCAGACCAATTCATAAAATTTTATCAAAAGACTAAACAGTTACTCTTTGAATTTGGTGATAAACCACAAAAATTACTGGCATGCCAACTCTGGAAACAGGAAGGGGAAAAAACAATATATAAAATTAAATCAGATACGGGAGAAATATTAACACTACCCAAGGATATTAATGATAGATTCTCTCAATACTATCAAACACTTTAGTCAACCAAAACGGCAGGGGGTTCTGTAGGAATGGAATTATTCTTACAGAATTGTAACCTTACTGGTTTAGATTTGAAAGAGAGGGAATTGTTAGGGGCCAAAATATCAGTAAAGATATTGAGGAATCTATTAATTCTTTAAAAAATGGAAAGGCCGCTGGACAGATGGTTTAAATAGTGAATTTTATTAAAAATTTCATGACTTGATCTCGCCACGCCTACAGACATTATTATACTCAGCGTCATGCAACAGAAACTCCCAGAAACTTTAAATGAATCAACTATAATACTTATTCCAAAAATGGATAAGGACCTTGAGGATCCAGTTCATATAGAGCAATTGCTCTATTAAACATCGATCAAGAAAATTTTAACCAAAATTGTTAGCACACAGATTAAGCTTAGTGATTTATAAATTAATACACCCCGATCAAACTGGCTTTATTCCAAAATGTTATTCATATTATAATCTGAGATGATTATTCAACAGTATATACTCAAATCGAATAGCTAATGAAGACTTAGCAGTCATCTCGTTAGGCGCTGAGAAAGCATTCGATCAAATTGAATGGCCCTATTTATTTTCGGTGATGGAAAAATTTCAATTAGGTGAGAAGTTTTGTACATGGGTTAAGCTTTTATACACCAATCCAACAGCCAGAATATTGACAAATCAAATGTTATCAAAAAAAATTGATTTAACTAAAGGTTGTAGACAAGGATGCCCGTCACCATTACTATTCGCCCAGTCCTGTCCCAGCTGTCCTGAAGGTACCCAGGCCAGATATATACGTATTATACGTACCAGCGGTCGACTATGACTGTCGTGAAATGCTCCCCACCTACTGGCACAAGGGACTTCTTAACATCTAGTCCTGTGTATGAAACCACTAGCAGAAAGAATTCGAGCTCATCCAGAAATATATGGGTATAATACTAAAAATACAGTTAATAAAATTTCTCTATATGCAGATGATGTATTACTAATATTACAAATATTACTAAACCTGTTATCTTTACTCAATTTGGTTTATCCTCGGGATATTCAACTGGAGAAACATAGAAACATCCAGAAATTAGGTGCAGGAAGAAGGCCATTCAGCTCTCCCTTCGAGCCTGCACCGCATTCATATGATCACCTCCACCTCCCGTACTCTGCCATACCTCTGATTCCCCTTAGGCCACAAGGGGCCTCATCCAACTCAACTCTTAAATATTGAACCTGGCCCACCTACCCTCTGTAGTTCCAGATAGACTCACCACTCTCTGTGTGAAAAAAGTCCTTTCTCATTCGGTCTTAAAGGATTTCCCCCTTATCCTTAAGCTGTGACCCCTTGTCCTGGTCTTCTTCCCCAAAACATCGGAACAATCTTCCTGCATCTATCCAACGCCCCGTAAGAATTTTGTAAGTTTTCTATAAGAAAATTCCTAACCGAAGTCTAAGTCTTTCTTCAGAAGAGTGAGATTATGCCAATAATGGAACCTAATTTATATATATTGCAACAATCACCTTTTAAAATAATGAATGAAAAATTTAAATACTTAGGAATCTATGTGACCAAGAAATATACTTCTTTATTTTCAAATTTCGTGCCTTTACTTAATAAATTGCATAAGAAAATTCGATATTGGAAAACGCTTTCTATTTCAATACTCGGTAAAATTAATGCAATTAAAATGATTTTCCTTCCTTCTATACCTCTTCCAATCAATTCCAATATACCTCCCTAAAAATGTATTTTTAAAAATTGACTCTATTGTAACAAGTTTTATTTGGAATTATAAGAATCACAGAATAAGTAAAAAACACTTATGTAAATCTAAGGCGAATGGAGGATTAGTCTTACCAAATTTCTTATTTTATTTCTGGGCAGTCAATGTCAAAGACTTACATTTCTGGTTGGAAGATATGGATCAACAACCAGACTGGTTAAAGATGGACAAGGAGGATTGTCTGCCATTTGAAATTGGCCCGATTTTCCTATCCCGTACAAAATTGAATAAAAAGATCTATAGTGAAAATCCAATAATACATAGCGGAATTCGAATTTAGAAACAAATAAAAAAGACATTAAAATTGGATAATTTATCACTTTCGCTCCCTATTGCAAATAACCCTTCATTTAAGCCTTCGGTATTGGATAAAGGCTTTACACAATGGAAAAACTATGGAATTAAAAAGATGGGACATCTTTATAGAAAAGGTGTGTTCCTCTCGTTTCTGGAGGTACAACAGAATTATGAATTACATTCAAATAATTTTTTTAGATATTTACAATTGAAAGATTATGTTACATCACATACACAAGAATACAGAATTAGAGAGTCAGAGATTCTAGATGAATGTTTGAATAAACATCCCAACGCAGTCAAATTAATATCATATATTTATAATATTCTGTTAGATAGTGAGAATCCGTCGACGGAATCACATAGACAAGCATGGGAAAATTAGTTCAACCCATAACGAAAGATATTTGGGATGAAAGTCTACAGCATATACATCAATGTTCGTTAAACGCCAGACATTCTTTAATACATTTAAAATATTACACAGATTGCATTATTCTAAAAAACAAAATAAATAGAATTTTCCTAATATCTCTCCTATCTGCGATAAATGTCAATGCTCTGAGGCTAATTTAACCCATACCTTTGTAAATTGCATAAAAATTAAAACATTTTGGGTGGATATTTTAAAATATTTCCGTAGTTGGTTAATATTCAGCTGGATCCTGATCATAAATTAATAATATTGGGGCATATCTGAACAATACCTAAAACTGACAATAAACCAAAAGAAATTTCCTGGATTACAGTATAAATAACTGGGAAAAAAAACTAATATTAAAATTTTGGAAAAACCCTGCATCCCCTACATTAAAATGTGGATTATGGAGATGTCGGAGACCTTAAATCTGGAAAAAAATTAGATTTGTCTTATTTGACAAATCTGAATTATTTATTATAATATGGTCGCCGTTCATAGAAAATTTGAAGGGTAGAATGGGGCCAGCGCTGAGGCTCGACGGAAGCTTGAACCCATGACTAGACGAATAGTTTTTGTTTTCTATACCTACGGACCTAATCTCCTAAGTTGTATTATCGATAGTTTTATTTTATGTTTCTAAGTGTTTTTTTTTTCTTTCTCTTTTTTTTTTCTATCTATTAAAAAAAATTAATAATAATTAGAGTCAATGTTAATATGTAACCGATAAATGTAGACTCCTGCTACATTGGTAGTGGAGTCCTTGGAATCCTGAATATTTAATATGTCACAGTTTAACACAGTTTGTAATGGTTTGGACTAGGATATGTACATGCCTCTAATAAAAGTTAACTATATAAATAATTAAATGATGGTCTTCTGCAGAAAACATCCTTTCATTTAATGTCAGTGCTATCACCAAGACAAGGCAACGGCCCAAGAAATTAACTATAAATCCAGAGAATTTATAAAGAATACAAGCATCCTACCCTTAATCGGTTGACAGTAATAAACAAGAGTATATTAATTTGTCTAAATCTTGAACCTTCTGTGAAAGCAGTCCCCAGCTTGTGTTCAAATGAATGGTAATGCTCTAATTGCTTAATTACTCATTTGGGATCCAGGATATGTGAATTGGTTTTGATGGAGATGTTATGAAAGGCGCGTCGCTGAGAAGCGTAATAGGAAAATTGGTGGGGGGGAAGACTAGCTACAGAGATCACATCACAAATGAGGAGATCTACTGAGAAACTGCAACATAGCCTCTCAGCCAGGACACATCGGGATGAAATTTGCAGGACGTTGCACATAACCGAACTGAATGGCGAAAGCTTGCTGCCCTCCATGCACTCAGTCAGTGAGGGAGGAACTAAGTCTAAGTGCAACTCTCACCAGCACAAAAGGCTTGCCCAGACAAAATGTCTGCTTCACGTCTCCCTACACCAGGGGTTCCCAACCTTTTTACGTCTCGTTTACCCCTGGCAACTTTATTTCACTTATTTATGAATAACTAACGATGAACAGATACCGGTATACCAGAACCAAACACAGTCAGTCAATGAGAAAAAATAATGCACAAACCCAGAAGCAACAAATTTACCCCCTGAGTAGGCGAAATTTACCCCCAGGTTGGGAAACTCTTCTTGCCCTAAAACCCATGCTTACCCAGCTCTGAAAGCAGAATGGGAGAGGGGTCCAGAGGAGGTTTACGAAAATGATCCCAGGAATGATGATAAGCATAGATGAGCGAGTGACGGCACTGGGCCTCTACTCGCTGGAGTTTTTAGAAGGACGAGGGGGATACCTAATTGAAACCTACCGAAATAGGTGAAAGGCCTGGATAGAGTGGATGTGGAGAGGATGTTTCGACTAGTGAGGAGAGTCTAGGACCAGAGGTCACAGCCTGAGAATAAAAAGACGTTCCTTTCGGAGGAGATGAGGAGGAATGTGGAAAAGACAATACCCGATCGAGCCAACCGCAGTGTACAGATACATGGTAAAGGGAATACCGGAAGGGAAGGGTGGTGAATCCTGTGAATTCATTGCCACAGCGGCCTGTGAGGCCAATTCAATGGATATTTTTTAAGGCAGACAGAATAGATAGATTCTTGATCATTGCGGTGTCAGGGGTTAGGGAGTGAAGGCTGGAGAATGGGGATTAGGAGGGAGAGATAGATCAGCCATGATTGAAATGGCGAGAGTAGAACTTGATGGGCTGAATGGCCTAATTCTGCACCTGTTTAACTTACGAACAGAAGTCTTACTTTATTTTTCCCCTGTGTGTCCCTGGGCAGCAAAAAAAAACAGATGTGCAGCTGGTGAGTTTGCTGCCTCACAACGCCAGAGACCTGGGTTTCAATCCTTGCCATTGAAGTGCATCGAATAGTTTTTCATGTTCGTTGTGTGATGGCGTGGTTTCCTCTGGGTGTTCTGGTTTCCTCCCACACCTCACTGACATTGATTGTGGGTTAATTGGCCTGGGGTGTAGGGAGTGGATGAGAAAAGCGGGATAACATCTGGAGTAACTCAGCGGGTCAGGCAGCATCTATGGAGAAAAGGACGGGTCAGGCAGCATCTATGGAGAAAGAATGGGCCCGGCCAAGCATCTCCAGAGAATAGGCCGAAGGCTATTTCCATGCTGTGTCTATAATAAAACTATATTGGAGTGCATGATAGGACTCTCACAGTTAGCACAAGTCCAGCCACTATCTATGGATGCCTGTGCGGTGAAATTTTAGTAGTTAAAAAAATTGTGGCAATTATGAAAAAACTATCATTTGGCAAACTATTGATGGCACCAAAGTTAGTTTCAAACTAAACCGAGCGGAAACGGTGGGGCGCAGCGGTAGAGTTGCCCCGCCTTACAGTGTTTGCAGTGCCGGAGCCCGGGGTTCGATCCTGACTACGGGTGCTGTCTGTACAAGAGGTTTGTACGTTCCTCATCTCACCCCGTGACCTGTGTGGGTTTTTATCTGGGAGCTTTGTGCTTTCCTTCCCTCCCACAAAAAAGGACGTACAGGTTTGTTAGATTAATTGGCTGGTGTAAGTGTAAAAACTTGATTTCCCTAGTTTGAGATGTAGGTAAGATAGTGTGGTAATGTTGTGCGGGATCGCATGTCAGTACGGACTCGGTAGGGGCGCCTTACAGGCCTGTTATTCCTCTGTGTCTCTAAACTAAACTAAACAAACTGAATGAAAATGAAAAGATCAACTGGTATTGGAAATGGAAATACGGCAATTAGATATGGAAAATGCAATCGCGCCTGCTTTAATAATACATCAATAAAATTGCTGCACTCAATATAAGTTAAACCAAATATACTCAGACCAATATCATAAAGTTTTATACAAAGACCTAAACCGTTACACTTTGAAATTTTGTAAACCACAAAATTACTGGCACGCTAACTCCGGAAACAGGAAGTGGAAAAAACAATATATAAAAATTAAATCAGATACGGGGAGAAATATTAACACTACCCTAATGATAGAGATTCTCTCAAATACTATCAAATACTTTATCAACCAAAACAGCATGGGGTTCTGTAGGAATGGAATTATACTTTACAGAATTGTAACCTTCATACTGGTTTAATTTGAAAAGAGAGAGAACCTTGTTAGGGGCCGAAATATCACAGTAAAAGATTATTGATGAATCTTTAATTCTTTAAAAAATGGAAAGGCCCCTGGACCAGATGGTTTAAATAGTGAATTGATAACAATTTCATGAATTGATCTCGGCCCGCTACAGACATTATATACTAAGGCATTCATGGCAAAACCGAAAACTCCAGCAACTTTAAATTGAATCACCCCTATAATACTAATTCCAAAACACCGGAATAAGGACCTTGAAGGATCCCGGTTCATATAGAGCAATTCTCCATATTAACCATCGATCAGAAAATGTTAAGCAAAATTTTCGCACACGATTAAGCTTAGTGATATATAAATTATCCCCCCCAATCAAATGGCTTTCTTCCAAAACCGTTATTCATTATTATAATCTGAGACGATTATTCAACATTCTATACTCAAATCGAATAGCTTTTAATGCGAATACTTAGCGTCATCTCGCTAGACGCTGAGAAAGCATTCGATCAAATTGAATGGCCCTATTTATTTTCGGTGATGGAAAAATTTCAATTAGGTGAGAAGTTTTTGTACAATGGGTTAAGCTTTTATATACCAATCCAACAGCCAATAAATGACAAATCAAATGTTTAAAAAAAATTGATTTTATAAAGTTTGTAGACAAGGATGCCCGTTATAGCACGTTACTTTCGCCTTGTTATAGAAACCACTAGCACAGCAAGAATTCGAGCTCATCCAGCAATATATGGGTATAATACTAAAAAATAAACATCCAGTTAAAAAAAATTTCTCTATATGCAGATGATGTATTACTATATATTACAAATCCCAGAAATTAGTATCCTAACCTGCCCCCCCACCCCCCCCCCCCACCCCCCCCCCCCACCCCCCCCCCCCTATAAATCTTATAACTCAATTTGGTTTATTCTCGGGATATGGAATCAACTGGAAGAAGCAGAGTTGAGATATTATGCCAATAATGGAACCTAATTTATATATATTCCCAACAATCACCTTTTAAAATAGTGAATGAAAATTTAAAACACTTAGAAATCTATGATGACCAAGAAATATACTTCTTTATTTAAATCAAAATTTCGTGCCTTTACTCCCTAATAATTGCATAAGAATATTCAATATTGGAAAACGCTTCCTATTTCAATACTCGGTAAAATTAATGCAATTAAAATGATTTTCCTTCCGCAACTTCTCTTCCTCTTCCAATCAATTCCATTATACCTCCCTAAAAATGTATTTAAAAAAATTGACTCTATTGTAACAAGTTTTATTTGGAATTATAAGAATCACAGATTTCTGGGCAGTCAATGTCAAAAACTTAAATTTCTGGTTGGAAGATATGGATCAACAACCAGACTGGTTAAAGATGGAAAAGGAGGATTGTCTGCCATTTGAAATTGGCCCGATTTTCCTATCCCGTACAAAATTGAATAAAAAGATCTATAGTGAAAATCCAATAATACATAGCGGAATTCGAATTTGGAAACAAATAAAAAAGACATTAAAATTGGATAATGTTAATTTATCACTTTCGCTCCCTATTGCAAATAACCCTTCATTTAAGCCTTCGGTATTGGATAAAGGCTTTACACAATGGAAAAACTATGGAATTAAAAAGATGGGACAAACTAAACAAACTGAATGAAAATGAAAAGATCAACTTTTCTTTCACTTTGTTTGTCAACCACAGTCTTGCATTCTTCAACAAAAGCATGAGATTCTTGAATTCTGTGCCAGGTCCGAAATGTGTTAACATTTCAGATTGACCCATCAGAACTAATTTAGTTTAGTTTAGTTTAATTTAGAGATATTGCGAAAAAACAGGCCCCCTGGCCCACCGAGTTTACAATTTTACCGAAGCCAATTAACCTACAAACCTGTACGTCTTTGGAATGTGGGAGGAAACCGGAGCTCCCAGAGAAAACTCACGCAGGTCACGGGGAGAACGTACACACTGCGTGCTGACCGCACCCATAGTCAGGATGGAACCCGGATCTCCGGCGCTGTAAGGCAGCAACTCTACTGCTGTGCACCTGTGCTTTTGTGGTAATATTTCCAACGGTACATGCCTCAATTACGTCCTCTGCCAGCTCGCTCCATATACCTCTGTAAATCTTTTTCCTGCCCACCTTAAATTCGTAATTGAATTGGATTTGGGCATGGATGCCTTTGAAACAGAAGAGATTTGGGTATGTTCAATATATCGAAGCGATAATGCAATCTCTACATTGTGTAAGATTGGGGATGTTTACAAGTTCACAAGTTAGAAGAGTAGAATTGGACCATTTGGCCCATCGATCATTCAATCATGGCTGATCTCTGCATTTGCAAACCTGCTCAGCTCTTCTGAACAACCCTCATACATATTAACAAAAGGAAGGACATCTGGACCTCACCTTATCCTCAACTTCCATCTAGGGTCCAGACTTCTTGGGAGCTGTGACTCACAGCCTGCAACTTTCACAGAACAAGGCCAAGCAGGCTTTGCAAATACAGAGATTCTCCATTTTGTGACATATTTTATTTGGCCAATTACAAAATTTGGATTAATTCAAAAGGGCGCACTTAATGGCTTAGAAGAGCTTTCAAGGGCAAAGTGACAAGAGAGAGAGAGAGAGAGAGAGAGAGAGAGAATGGGAGGCACACACACTACAGAAATCTGTCATCTTCCACTGCTAGAATTCCCGCGAGCCACTTGCAGAGATGAAGATGCCCAACTTTTTACTTACAATCTCTCAAGGAAGTTGGAGTTGATACACACCAAGACCCAATAAGCAATACACTGTAGGTGCATGGATTAGATAGTAGGTTTTCAGATGGTTCGAGGTTTACAAATGACTGCTTCCCCGGGATCCTACATTTGAGCCCAAAGCTTTTTAGGTTTAACTTAGAGATGCATAGAAACATAGAAAATAGGTGCAGGAGTAGGACATTCGGCCCTTCGAGCCAGCACTGCCATTCAATGTGATCATGGCTGATCATTCACAATCAGTACCCCGTTCCTGCCTTCTCCCCGCATCCCCTGACTTTGCTTTCTTTAAGAGCCCTATCTAGCTCTCTCTAGAAAGTATCCAAACAGCCGGCCTCCCCCGCCCTCTGAGGCAGAGAATTCCACAGACCCAAAAATCAATCAGAGCAACAGCAGGGGATCCTTGTTGACAGATAATTATTTGTTTCATGCATTTAATTTTTCTATCTGCAAGGACATGTTTGAAGTTGCATGTTTTATGGAGAGGGATATAACTCCTAACTCCATGAAGTTGCTCCACTATTTACAAAGCCACAAGTCACAGTGATACAGCGTGCAGACAGGCCCTACGCCCCAACTTGTTCACACCGACCAACTTGTCCCAACTACACAAGTCCCACCTGTCTGTGTTTGGCCCATATCCCTCTAAACCTGTCCTATCATGAACCATGTACCTGTCTAAATGTTTCTTAAACATTGCGATAGTACCTGCCTCAACTACCTCTTCCGGCAGCTCGTTCCATACGCACACCACCATTTGTGTAAAAACAAGTTACCCCATCTTCTGTGTCATGGTGCGACTTGGCATGGTGTGACTAGTTTAGTTTAAGAGATGCAGCGTGGGAAACAGGCCGTGCGGCTCCAGACCCACCATTGATCATCCATACACTAGTTCCTTCCCACTTTCGATCCCACACAGTTTTACAGACAAAATTAACCCACAAAACCGCATCCCTTTGGGATGTGGGAGGAAACCGGAGCAAAAACCCCACGCGGCCACAGGGAGAACATGAAAATGCCGCACCCATAGTCGGGATCGAACCCAGGACTGTGGCGCTGTGAGGCAGCAGCTCTACCGCTGCGCTGCGCTACTGCGCCTCCCTACATTTCTTTGCTATGTTACTGCTGTCGACAATCAAAGAACAAGTTCACAAGTTCACAAGTGATAGGACTAGAATTAGGCCATTCGGCCCAACGAGTCTACTCCGCCATTCAATCATGGCTGACCTCTGCCTCCAAATCCCATTCTCCTGTCTTCTCCCCATAACCCTTGACACATGTTCTAATCAAGAACTTGTCTCTGCCTTAAAAATGCCCACTGAGCCCCTTATACCATTCTCTCCATCCCCACCCCTTTACCACCTTCTGCCCACACTCCAACCCCCTCTGCCTACACTTCCCCCCACTTCTCCGCCCCACCAACCCCCCCAACCGCCTCCCTCACCCAGCACTCCCCCCTCTCCCCCAACACTGCCCCCCCTCCCCCACACTCCCCCATACCCCCCTCCCCACACTTACCCCATCAGCCCACACCCCCCATCCCTCACACTCACTCGCCCCCCCCTCCTCGCCCCCCCTCTCCCCCCCTCAGCAACCCACGCTCCCCCCACCACCAACTCCCACCACGCTTCCGCCTCCCCACATCCCCCCTCAGCCAAACACTCTCGCCCTCACCCCCCCCACTCCCCCACACAGCCCCCCCTCCCCCCACTCTCCACCACACAACCCCGTCCCCCACACTCCCTCTCCTCCCCCACACTCCTCAAACTCCCCCACAACTGCCGCCTCCCCCACTGGGCCACCCTGAACCCTCCCCACAACTCCCCCCATACCTCGCCACAGCCCACACTCCCCCGAGCCCCACAACTCCCCACCCCGCCCCACACTTTTGCGCTAGAAAACTCCCACACACCCCCACACTCACGCCTCCCCCTCGACTTCCCCCCGTCCGCCCCACTCCGCGCACACTCCCTCGCACAACTCCCCCTCCCCCACACTCCGCCCCATCCCCCACAACTGCCCCTACCCCACACCACCCCCTCCCCCTACAACTCCCCCCTACCCCCACAGCCCACACTCCTCCACCCTCCCCCACAACTCCCCCCTCACCTCCGCGCACTCGCGACCCCCCTCTCCCCTCGACTGCTAGAACCATATCACCTATCAGCAACCGGCCACTATTGACTATCCTTACCCCACACTCTACCCCCCGCCCCACAAGCTCCGCCCCTCCCCCCCAGTTCGGCACTCCTCAGTTTTTAGGTCAAAGTCGTTCTCCCCACACTCCCCTCCCCCCACAACTCCCCCCTCCCCCTCCCCCTTCCTCCCCCACAGCCCACACTTCCCCCTCGTATCCCTCCCTCCACCCCCTCCCCACCCTCCCTCCCCACATCCCTAATCCACAATTCCCATTCCCCTCACACTACCCCCTCCCCCCCCCCAAAGCCCACCTTCCCCTCCCACCACACTCCCCCCCCCACAGCCCACATTCCCCCTCCACCACACTCTCCCCTCCCCCACAACTCCCCCTTCCCCACATTCCCCCACACTCCCCCCCTCCCCCACAGTCCCACACATTCCCCCTCACCCCACACTCCCCACTCCCCCACATCCTCCCCCCCCAAATTCCCCTCCCCCACACCCCCCTCCCCCACTCCCCCCCCCACATTCCCCCTCCCCCACACTACCCCCCCCTCCCCCCCTCACCCCCAGAGCCCACACACCCCTCCACCACACTCCACCCCCTCCACCCCACACTCCCCTCCCCCACACTCCTCCCTACCCCCACATTCCCCTCTCCCCCCACTCCCCCTCCCCCACACTCCCCTCACCCTCAGCCCACACTTCCCCCTCCCCCACACTCCCCCTCCCCCCCTCCCCACTCCCTCCCACCCACACACCCCCCTCCCCCACACTCCCCCTTCTGCCCACACTCCCCCCTTCTGCCCACATTCCCCCACACTCCACCCCTCTCCCCACTTCCCCCTCCCCACACTCCACCCTCCCCCACACTTCTCCCCTCCTCCACACTCCCCCCCTCCCCACACTTCCCCCTCCAACATCTCCTTCTCCTTTCCTCCCTTGACCCTCCCCTCCTCCGTCCCCCTCTCCCCCAGCAGGCGGTGCCTCCCTCCTGCTCACCCTGAGGGTGAGGTCGCAGAGCTCGCCCTGACGGTGGATCTCCTCCATGAGGTCGCCCACACTCAGCAGCATCAGCACCTCGTCCGCCTCCAACATATTACAAAGAGTGATGAGCCACAGATCTAATAAGTTAGGCGCATAAAATATTTAATAACACTAAAGAAAAGTTATTAGAGAAATTAACAGGGCTAGACGCGACGCAAAATAAATTGAACCCAATGGCCTGCTTTAAAAAAGCAAGTGGTGAGAGATATAATTGATGCATTGGCTTAAATGATCTTCTAAAATCCTTAGTTCTTATTAAATCCCTGTGGATTGGAACGCAGCTGCTTATGAAAGGAATGAGAAGAGAGAAAAATAGGGAACTCTACAATAATTAGTGTCTCATCAGCAGCGGATGAAATTGCTGAAATGTACTGTTGAAGAGACGGTACGAGAGCACATGGTAAGAATACATGTATCTTTATTTTAGACTTTAGAGATGCAGCGAGGAAACAGATTAATTGGCTTCAGTGAAATTGTAAATCGTCCCTAGTGTGTAGGATAGTGCTAGCGTGCGGGGATCGATCGTTGGTCGGCGCAGACTCCGTGGGCCAAAGGTCCTGTCCCCGCGCTGTATCTCGAAACTAAACTAAACCAAAGCCCAGGGATGCGCGGGCACGGACATGTCCGAAAGAGGGGCAGGCAGTTGACTCGGGTAGAACCCCCAGTTGGCCGATGCCTGCAGCCTTTAATGGCCATCTTGGCCAGGCCCAGAGGCAAACCTACGAGGAAATTCCCCCCTCCACTGACCCTCTATCCTCCAGGAACATGGGGTTCAAAACCCGAGGAGCAACCCCTTTAGATAGTCAAACAGGAGCTGCAATCTCGCACACTCCATGTACACATGGTGCACAGACACTTCCAGGCTGCAGATGTGACAGGAACCGACCTAAAAATCTATTACACGGCACTGCTCTGGGCAACACTCCCCACCCCTCACACCAGATGCTGGCCTGGATGAACAGAATGATGTTGGTTACATTGAAAATAGGTGCAGGAGGAGGCCATTCTGTCCTTCGAGCCAGCACCGCCATTCATTGTGATCATGGCTGATCGTCCCCAATCAATAACCGTGCCTGCCTTCTCCCCATATCCCTTGATTCCGCCAGCCCCTAGAGCTCTATCTAACTCTCTCTTAAATCCATCCAGTGATTTGGCCTCCACTGCCCTCTGTGGCAGGGAATTCCACAAATTCACAACTCTTTGGGTAAAAAAGTTTTTTCTCACCTCAGTCCTAAATGGCCTCCCCTTTATTCTAAGACTGTGGCCCCTGGTTCTGGACTCGCCTAACATTGGGAACATTTTTCCTGCATCTAGCCTGTCCAGTCCTTTTATAATTTTATATGTTTCTATAAGATAACCCCTCATCCTTCTAAACTCAAGTGAATACAAGCCTAGTCTTTTCAATCTTTCCTCATACGACAGTCCCGCCATCCCAGGGATCGATCTCGTGAACCTACACTGCACTGCCTCAATCGCAAGGATGCCCTTCCTCAAATTAGGAGACCAAAACTGTACACAATACTCCAGATGTGGTCTTAAGTATTAAAGAAGGAACTGCAGATGCTGGAGAATCGAGGGTTACACAAAAAAGCTGGAGAAACTCAGCGGGTGCAGCAGCATCTAAGGGTCTCGACCCGAAACGTCGCCTATCTCCTTCGTTCCTTAGATGCTGCTGCACCCGCTGAGTTTCTCAAGCTTTTTGTGTAACCCTCGTGGTCTTAAGTATTGTGTTCAGCTATGGTGCCAATGCACTTGTTTGAGCGGCATGTGTTCATTGTCATTGGAGCAGAATTATGCCATTGGGCCCATCAAGCCCACTGCGCCATTCAATCATGGCTGATCTGTCTTTCCCTCTCAACCCCATCCATCGGCCTTCTCCCCATAACCCTTGACACTCTTACTAATCAAAACTCTGTCAATATCAGCCTTAAAAATACCGAATGATTTGGCCTCCACAGCCGCCTGTGGCAATGAATTCCACAGATTCACCACCCTCTGACTAAACGACATTCTTTAGACTTTAGTCTTTAGCCATACAGTGTGGGAACAGGCCCTTCGGCACATTGTGTCCACACCGAACCAGTAATCACTCCCGTACGCTAGCATCCTACACACTTGTGACAATTTACAATTTTTTCTGAAGCCAATTTATAAGCGAGTTCGGTATTCCGAAAAACGCAAGGAATCATGGGATTTGTCAAAGGTTACTCGCTATAAAGAAAAAGCGAATGAAGCGCTGGCTGCGTAAACTGTATGTAAATTCTTATCTTTATTCATGATTTATGTGTAAAAATATATTTAATCTGTGGTACGGGGGGTGCCAGGTAGCGGGAGAGCGGGGCAGATGCGCATAGGACACAGGGGGAGAGACTGGACCCTCCGAGAGACATCCTCGGCAGCTGCGGACTGCTGCTGCATTTCTCCGCACACAAGCCAGCGCCTCATCCGCAGCCAGGATCAAACCCTGGTCCCCCGCTGCCGGACACCTCCGGACACCCGGGAAGGGATGAGGACGGCCCAGCAGCAACAGCGCCCGCAGCGACGGGGAGCCCGGCCCCGACCCCTACCTCGACCACGGACGAAACGCGAGCCTGCACACAACGCAGCACCACCGTTGCCGAGACTGTTTATACCGGGTGACCTATGACCTGGGCATGCGCAGTCAGAATACCAACCTCGCTTATTAGTAGCATTAAAAGCTTTTCACTGAACCTCGGTGCACGACATAAGCTAAACTAAACTAATTTGAAGAAATTCCTCTCCTCATCTCCTTTTATAAAGGTACGTCCTTTTATTCTGAGGCTGTGCCTGCTGGTCCTAGACTCTCCCACTAGTGAAAACATCTACTCCACATCCACTCTATCTAGGCCTGTCACGATTCGGTAAGTTTAAATGAGGTTCCCCCTCATCCTTCTAAACTCCAGCGAGGATAGGCCCCGTGCCTTCAAACGCTCATCATACGTTAGCAGGAGAGGGGAAACAGTCCACCACAGTACATTGAAAACACAGTTGTCTCAGGAATAAACCAAAGGGGGTTAATGTGATTTATTCTCCTGCCTACATAATGAAGATTCTGACATTGTTACGTGTCTAGTCCGCCACTGTGTGGTGAAAGACTGTACTACAAATAAAGTCTTCATTGTGGAATTATCATTCCCGCCATCTCATTTACCAATTGTAGTTTAAAGTAATAGAAAACATGGAAAATAGGTGCAGGAGGAGGCCATTTGGCCCTTCGAGCCACCACCGCCATTCATTGTGATCATGGGTGATCGTCCCCTATCAATAACCCGTGCCTGCCTTCTCCCCATATCCCTTGACTCTACTAGCCCCTAGAGCTCTATCTAACTCTCACTTAAATCCATCCAGTGACTTGGCCTCCACTGCTCTCAGTGGCAGGGAATTCCATAAATTCACAACTTTCTGGGTGAAAAAGTTTTTTCTCACCTCAGTCTTAAATGACCTCCCTTTTATTCTAAGACTGTGGCCCCTGGTTCTGGACTTGCCGAACATTGGGAACATTTTTCCTGCATCTAGCTTGTCCAGTCCTTTTATAAATTTTATATGTTTCTTTAAGATCTCCCCCTCATCCTTCTAAACTCCAGTGAATACAAGCCTAGTCTTTTCAATCTTTCCTCATATGACAGTCCCGCCATCCCAGGGATCAATCTCGTGAACCTACGCTGGAATATGCGGAATATGTTGGGGAAACTCAGTTGGTCAGGCAGCATTGGCGGAAAGAGAAGCAGTTATGTTTCAGGCCCTGGCCTTTTATCGGAACTGAACGGGCAACTCCAGCTGTAGAAACAAGGAACCGCATTGCTGGTTTGCAAAAAAGAAGTCACAAAGTGCTGGAGTAACTCAATAGACAATAGACAATAGGTGCAGGAGTAGGCCATTCGGCCATTCGAACCAGCAACGCCATTCAATGTGATCATGGCTGACCATCCCCAATCAGTACCCCGTTCCTGCCTTCTCCCCATAATCCCTTGACTCCAAATAGACAACAGCAGCGGGTCAGGCAGCGTCCCTGGAGGTCTTGATGAATTGTCAGGATCAAAACTGGGTCTCTGACGCAGTAAGATGCCAGCTCTTCCGCTGCGACTCTGATGTTAAATGTGGAGGCTCCAGGGCTAGTGGGTGAGGATCACGGGTTTGCTGTCCTTGCTCTGGCCAGGAGGAGAAGGAATGAGTGGAGATGTACAAGAAATAGATGAGGAATTCTCCATGGCTGCAACGTCGGCATGGTAACGCTGCGGTGGAGTTGCTGCCTCACTTTGCCAGAGATCCGGGTTCGATCCTGACTACGGGTGCTTGTATGTACGGGGTTTGTTCTCTGCGTGACCTGCCTGGGTGTTCTCCGGGTGCTCCGGTTTCCTCCCGCACTCCAAAGACATCCAGGCTTGTAGGTTCATTGGCTTTTGTAAATTGACTTGGTATAATTGTAAATTTTGTTTGAACCTTTTCCCCGTGACCTTCATGGATTTTCTCCGGGAGCTCCAGATTCTTCCCACACTCCAAGACGTACAGATTTGTAGGTTAATTGGCTTGGCATAAATGTAAATCGCCCCTTGTGTGTGTAGGATAGCATTAGACAATAGACAATAGACAACAGGTGCAGGAGTTGTCCCTTCGGCCCTTCGAGTCAGCACAGCCATTTAATGTGATCATGGCTGATAATCATCCCCAATCAGTACCCCGTTCCTGCCTTCTCCCCATATCCCCTGACTCCGCTATCTTTAAAGAGCCCTCTCTAGCTCTCTTGAAAGTATCCAGAGAACCGGCCTCCACCGCCCTCTGAGGCAGAGAATTCCACAGACTCACAACTCTCTGTGTGAAAAAGTGTTTCCTCATCTCCGTTCGAAATGGCTTAGCCCTCAGTTAGTGTGCGTGGATCGCTGGTCAGCGCGGACAGGGTGGGCCGAAGGGCCTGTTTCCGCGCTGTATCTAAACTTAAAAAAAAAACTAAACTAAAAGTTGACGTGACTTACTAAACTACCGATGTAGACTTTTAAATTTATCAAGTTTTTACCAATATTTGGCAAAGACATGATCTCCAATCCTATTACGTATTTTGCATTTCCCTGGGCTAAATAAAATGTGAATGGAATGATTAGCATGCGTTATGTGGAGATGCTGAATTAATAAGTGCATTCGATGTAATTACCCCAGGCTGCTGATGCTAAAAACTGAAGCTTTGAGCTTGCCCAGAGCACTAAATCCTTGGATACGTTATCTCAAGCTCCAGGATCTGCCTCTGTAGGTCTAGCACAGTGGCGCGGCAGTGGTGACCCGGGTTTGATGCTGACTACCAGGTGCTGTCTGTATGGAGTTTGCACGTTCTCCCTGTGCCTGTGTGGGTTTTCTCCGGTTGCTCCGGTTTCCTCCCACACTCCAAAAACGTGCAGGTTTTTAAGTTAATTAATTGGCTGCCGTAAATTGTCCCTGGTGTGTTGGATAGAAGTAGTTTCATTTAGTGTGGAAATACAGCGCGGAAACAGATCCAGCGGTATGAACATTGACTTCTCCAATTTCAGGAGGTCCTTGCTTTCTCCCCCCTTCCCAGCTCTCCCACAGCCCACTGCCTCCGCCTCTTCCTTTCTTTCTTCCCGCCCCCCCCCCCCCGACCCTCCACCTCCACATCAGTCTGAAAAAGAAGGGGTCTCGACCCGAAACATCACCTATTTCTTCGCTGCATAGATGCTGCCTCACCCGCTGAGTTTCTCCAGCATTCTTGTCTACCATGGATTAGTGACATTTCGGATTGTGACCCATCTTCAGACTTAATATATATTTTTCTACTAATAGTCAACAAAAAGATGTAATAAAGCACAGTGAAATGTCACGCCCAAATCCTGGTTATTACTTGACATATTCAACTCATGACTCAATCTTTTGTATGTATCAACATAATCCAAGTGCATAAAATCCATGGCAGAATTTCAGTTTTTCTAAAATTACTTAACATTTGAACTTAGAAAATATTTACCCATTGTATACTCATGCATGTATATGAATTACGATATAAATTGTCAACTGCATTTAACTACCTAAACAAACGTGATTAATTTTCAATTTTTGTTTAGACTCTAGAGGTACGGAGTGGAACCAGGTGCTTGGGCCCACCGTCTCCACGCTGATTCCCGTACACTGGCACCATCGTACACACCAGGGACAACTTACAGAAGCCAATTAACCTACATACTTGCACGTCATTGGGATGTGGGAGGAGCACCTGGAGAAAACCCACGTGGTCACAAGGGAAAGCATCACAAACTCCGTACAGACAGCACCCAAGGTCAGAATTGAACCCGGGTCTCTGAATTTGAATTTAGTCTATTGTCAGGTGTACTGAGGTACAGCGAAAAGCTTTTGATGTTGCTCACCAGTCAGCGTAAAGACAATACATGATCACAATCGAGCCATCCACAGTGTACAGATACATGATGAAGGGGAATGTCGTGAATAGCTCTGGCGCTGTAAGGAAGTAACTCCACTGCTGTGCCATGGTGCTGCCCAAAGGAACTAATGTGATTCGCATAAAACAGCAGCGAGCTGAATATCACATCAAGAACCGTTGCCGATTCTGTCTAAAATCGCAATTTATTTCTCTCTTCCTTTAACTTTGTGAATTATCTCTCTCTTTTTGACTTCCTTCAGATCTCCTCCGTATGTCGACTGCTGAGCTGATCAGCAACCAAGCTGTTCGTTCCCCTCTGCCCGACGCTGTTCCCTCGTAGCCCATTTGGCACTGCGGCACTGCGACGCAGGTTGACTGGTCGTCTCATCTCTCCCCGCGGAGACCTGCCTCTCCTCTGCGCAACGTCTCCTCCAGATGGTCTCGCTGAAGGTTGGCGCCTTGCCACTAGGACAGGAGGGGTGAAGAAACTGCAGCCGTATCAGCGTCTTCGTGCGCCGTCACTAATACTCTGTCACAATGCCACTTTGGATCACTCACTTGATGAGCAGCGCGAGTGTTTCCTCACTGCCCGCCGACCCGCCAATGGCTGTGTCCGCGCTCCCGTGTGCGACGGATATACTGCTCGTCCACAATCCCTCGTGGTCACGGAGGGCAACGAAAGTTCACTCGTTGTTCGAGGCAGATGGGGAACAGTGACAATTATCTTTAATGGCATTGCAATGTAAGAAGGCAGCAGCAGGCAAGAGCTGAGGGAAAGGCATGCGATGCTCCAGACTGTGAGCGCTCACGGTTGGCCCTGGGCTGTTTACTGGCACCATCCTCACAGTCTTCTACAAAATGGCATAAGCTCAACAACGCTAGGGTTTCTGGTCTGCCAGAAACAAATGCAGATCAAGCTGGTTTTTCTATTAGTCTGAATGACAGTCAAAGCTGAGCCAGACTCAGCAAGACTCCTGTTATTTAAGAGATGATTCCGGAATAACAGACTCGCTGCTGCATCTTGGGATGGCCTCTTTCCGTGATCGTCGTTGCTATTTTGCATATCTTTCATTCATTCGTTCCATATCTCTCTACTTCACCCTCTGCGTCTCTCATCTCCCTTTCCCCTGATTCTCGGTCTGAAAAGGGGTCTCGACCCGCAAACGTCACCTGTTTCCTTCCAGAGATGCGGCCTGACCCGCTGAGTAATTACAACTTTTTGTGTCTATCTTAGACAATAGAAAATAGGTGCAGGAGGAGGCCATTCGGCCCATCGAGCCAGCACCGCCATTCAATGTGATCATGGCTGATCATCCCCAATCAATACCCCGTTCCTGCCTTCTCCCCATATCCCCTGAATCCGCTATTTTTAAGAGCCCTATGTAGTTCTCTCTTGAAAGCATCCAGAGAACCGGCCTCCACCGCCCTCTGAGGCAGAGAATTCCACAGACTCACCACTCTTTGTGAGAAAAAGTGTTTCCTCGTCTCCATTCTGAATGGCTTACTCCTTATTCTTAAACTGTGACCCCTGGTTCTGGAGGAACCATCTTGGGATAGGTGTTTAGCACGAACCGTTTGAAGGAGAAGATTCGACTTTTAATTTCCTCAGGCTTAATATCAACTTAATTTCAATATCAAGAATTCGAGAGAGTTCAAGAGAGTTGTATTGTCATGTGTCCCTGATAGGACAATTAAATTCTGGCTTTGCTTTAACACACCAGAACATAGACGGCACAAATACTGAACAGATCAGTGTGTCCATATACCATTGCATAAATATCAGTTTGGACACTAATCAAAGACTCTTACATTGTACACAAAGGGCAGTGCATCAAAAGCCAATGATTTATGTGGAAACAAAGAACTGCGCATGCTGGCTAATACACAAAATGACGCAAAGTGTCAGGGGTTATGGGGAGAAGGCAGGAGATGGGGTTCGGAGGGAAAGATAGATCAGCCATGATTGAATGGTGGAGTAGACTTGATGGGCCGAATGGCCTAATTCCGCTCCAATTACCTTTGACGTTATAAAGTGCTGGAGTAACTCAGCCGGTCAGGCAGCATCTCTGGAGAACCCGGATAGGTGACGTTTCGGGTCAAGACCCTTCTTCAGACTCTAAAAGTGTGTCTGAAGGAAACATTCCAATTTCCTAAAATAGGAAATGATGACCAATTTGTTCCCCTGTCCTTATTAGCCTGAGGCATTTGTTTCCTTGGTGATCTTCTTGTAATGGTGCCCATTACAAATAGCAAATAATGATCTTAGTTTAATTTGCCTTGTTTAGAGGTACAGTGCAGGCCCCACTGAGTCCGCACCGACCAGCGATCCCCGCACACTAACACTAACCTACACACACTAGGGACAATTTACAATTTTACCGAAGCTAATTAACCTATAAACCTGTACATCTTTGGAGTTTAGTGTAGTTTAGTTTAGAGATCCAGCACGGAAACAGTCCCTTTGGCCCAGCGAGTCTGCGCCGACCAGCGATCCCCACGCAATGACACTATCTTACACATACGCTATCTTAACCTGTACATCTTTGTAGTGTGGGAGGAAACCGAGGATCTCGGAGGAAACCCACGCGGTCACGGGGAGAACGTACAAACTCCGTACAGACAGCACCTGTGGTCGGGATCGAACCCGGGTATCTGGCGCTGCAAGAGCTGTAAGGCAGCAAGTCCTTGCTTGCTCAACCGCTCCCGAGAGCTCAGGCCCGCACGTCCTGGCAACATCCTTGTAAATGTTCAGCATTCATTTGCAAAATCGTTCTAAAATGTTAAATGTCTGAGTCGATGAACATGTTTTTAGTTTTAGTTTTAGAGATGCAGCACAGAAACAGTGCGGAAACAGGCCCTTCGGCCCACCTGGTCTGTGCCGACCAGCGATCCCCTCACATTAACCCTATCCTACACACACACACACACGAGGGACAACTTACACTTCAAAACCAATTAACCTACAAACCTGTACGCCACTGGAGTGTGGGAGGAAACTGAAGATCCCGGAGAAAACCCACACAGGTCGCGGGGAGAACGTACAAATTCAGTAGAGACTGTTTACAGATTTTTATTGTAAGAAGTACAGAATTAAATTCTGCGATGATACGGGATGTTCAAAATTGATCCTTTGTTGATATGACAGAAGCCAGCAGGGAGCAGTGACGATTTGAAAGTGTTGGTCTACCGACTAAGAGAGCTGCTTGTTCAAGATATTGTCCATTTCCGAGGGTATAATGTTTAGTTTGGTTTAGTTTGGAGACACAGCGCGGAAACAGGCCCTTCGGCCCACCGAGTCCGCACCGACCAGAGATCCCTGTACATTAACACTATCCTACGCACACTAGGGACAATTTTTACATTTATACCAAGCCAATTAACCTACAAACCTGTACGTTTTTGGAGTGTGGGAGGAAACCGAAGTTCTCGGAGAAAATTCACGCAGGTCACGGGGAGAAGGTGCAAACTCTGTACAGACAGCAGCCGTGGTCAGGATGAACCTGGGTCTCTGGCGCTGTAAGGCTACCGCTGTGCCACTGTCCATGTATCTGCCCAATTGTCTCGTAAATATTATAATCAGAGAGGTCGTGTGGCGTTGAGTCTGTGTACATACTGAGTGAGCACAATATTGGGAAGATAACGAGATTAAATTAATATGGATATTTTCCTGATCCTCTTACTAATCATTTCTGCTGGTCAAAGATCAAATGCTTCTTTTTTCCCGTATTTAAACTGAGGATTGTTGGCTGGAAGCCATCATCTTAATCATTACTGTGGCTTCTGCTACTGGAATAAGAATGATGAAGTTGAAACTTTATTTGGAAAATGTGCTATTTAGCCTTTTACTAAAACGTGTACCATCGTTACTTGGGCGGCACGGTGGCGCAACGGTAGAGTTGCCGCCTTATAGCGCCAGAGGCCCGGGTTCGATCCTGACCACGGATGCTGTCTGTACGGAGTTTGCACGTTCTCCCCGTGACCTGCGTGGGTTTCCTCCGGTTGCCCCGGTAACTGCGAGGCAGCAGCTCTACCAAGTAGGCCTCTGTGCTGCCTTATCCGCATAGGAGTTTCAGGGGTTATGGGGAGAAGGCAGGAGAATGTGTATAGGAGGGAGCGATAGATCAGCCACAATGGCGCAGTAGGCATGACGGGCCGAATGGCCTAATTCTGCTGCTGTCACTTATGAACTTATGAACCAGAGGTTTCAAACATTTTGGGAAGGATAGCCGATAATCCTTTCGGATAACGTCAAACTTTTGCCAAAAGCTCAGTGATTATGGAGCTCAATAAGCTCAATAATATAGGAGAATTGCCTGACACTGGTGCATAGAAGCTGGACACAAAGTGATGGAGTAACTCAGCGTTCGAGCAGCATCTCTGGAGAAAAGGAAATAGGTGACGTCTGGAGTTCCCACAGAAGGGTCCCGACCGGAAACGTCGCCCATTCCTTCTCTCCAGAGCTGCTGCCTGAACCGCTGAGTTACTCCAGCATTTTGCGTCTATCCTCATTACAAACCAGCACCTGCAGTTCCTTGCTACACAAGCTTGCGTGGAAGTCATTTAAGATCAAGATCATGACAGGGCATGAAAAATCTACGTGGGGAGAACTGGAACCTTTCTCGTAATGAACTCGCTGATGTTCCTGTATGTTTGGCCCCATCAGATGAATATCTAAACGCTGTTTGTTCAAATCTTCTCTTCTTGCGTATGGCGTGCACAGCCTAAAGTTGTCGGACAACTTGTTCTGTTTGATCTTATTTGATTGTGCACGCCGGGTTGATTGCATTTGTCGAAACAGGGCGGACCACGTGAAGGTTGCAATCTCCCACCCCTTTGTTTAAATGAATACCGATAACAACTCCGTCGATGATGGGTGGAAGAGCGTATTTGTGAGATTCTAACATCTACTGATGCATTTAATCAGACCAGTCTGCCCTGACCTTCCAATTCTTCACAACTGAATGGCAGCTTGGTGGTGCAGTGGTTGAGTTACTGCCTTACAGCGTCTTGGACCCTGGTTCGATCCTGACTACAAGTGCTGTCTGTATGGAGTTTGTTCATTCTCCCCCGTGACCTGCGTGAGTTTCCTCCAAGATCTTCTGCGTTCCTCCCACACTCCAAGGACATACAGATCTGTTAACGG
This sequence comes from Okamejei kenojei, assembly GCA_035221665.1. Lineage (NCBI taxonomy): Eukaryota > Metazoa > Chordata > Chondrichthyes > Rajiformes > Rajidae > Okamejei > Okamejei kenojei. Next base: position 122,922,592 of record CM069134.1, on the reverse strand, counting down.
GTTAACTGGCTTGGAACGAATGCACAAATGTAAAATTGTCCCCAGCGGGTGTAGGGCAGTGTTAATGCGTGGGGATCGCTGGTCGGTGCGGACTCGGTGGGCCGAAGGGCCTGTTTCCGTGCTGTATCTCTAATCTAAACTAAATGCCCTGAAGACCAAGTAACAATGATTGAACAACAGTAATTAGGCGTTGGCAGTAAGATGTTTCCGTTCAATTTAAGACATCCAATAAAGTCCAGAACTTTAGCTTCCAGTAACCGACCCAATCTTCATCTCAGCATAATAGACTTTAAGCACAATTTTGCATCGATATGTAACATTGTAAAGATTATCTGAGCTGATGTGCCAGGTTCTGAATTATGGTGATCAAAGTAGACTTGAAAGAAGGTTTTTTTTAAAGGCGAATGAATTTTTTTGAGACAATATGCCAAATATCGGTGATGAAGTCTTGATTTATGCAGAGCCACGGTGTTAGCAGTGGGAGAACTTCCACTTTTTAATTTGATTTTGCTGATCAATATCAATTAAAATAAGTTCAAGATTGAAAGACTATTTTAGGGAAAAGTAAAGCGCATCAGCAAAAATAATGCAGATAAATAGATTGCTTTGCATGGAGAAAGTTTATTAAAAAGCTTTAAAGTTAACTACCGGATGAGTGTGCATGAGGATGGACTGGACCAAGTGAAATATACAGGAGGCTCCCTAGAAAGGAAAAAAACTGGAAACGAAACTGAATAGCTTTTGAAAATGATCACGGGAATTGCAAAGTGCAAATACCCTGCACCTGTTCACAAGTTCACCATTTGTAGGAATAGAATTTGGCCATTCGGCCCTTCGAGTGTACTTGGCCATGGCTGATCATGGCTGATCTCTGCCCCCTAATCCCATTTCCCTGCCTTGAGGGGGCGGAGGGGGAAGAACGATGGAGGACCCGGCGTGGGGGGGGGGGGGGGGGAACCAATGTGAGGGAAGGGTGTGGAGAACAATGGAGGTCCCAGAGGGGAGGGGGGAGAAAAAAGGAGGATGTGGAGCGGGTATTTTGTAACTTTGTCGGTGGCCTTTCTATGGTGACTATTTGCATACCTTGGGCACGCAAGCAAAGAATTTCACTGGGACTTTGTCACATGGGACACTGAAGTATTCCATTCCATTCCCTACACCTCCTGTCGCACCTCCACCTGGGCACCCCAGCAGCCTTTCCGGGTGACACTGAGGTTTACGTGCATCTCTTCTAAAGGGGGAAACTTTATTTCCTAGTCCATACCAGGTCGGAGAGGGCGGCTTCCCTCCGAGCTGCTTCTTCGCCCCTTCCTCGCGGCCTACCATCGGACTGGAGCGGCGTTTCCTGTCGGGACCGGCCGGGACTACATCTTCGGCGGCGACACAGCGCTGGGACACCGTCACGCAGCGGGCGGTACCTTACCGGGTCGCCGTGCGGTAAGCTCCGGAGTGCTGCGGCCGCCGACTCCAACATCCGAGGAGCTGTGGGTGCGGGCGTACAGCCGGTGGCGGCGCTGGATTTAAAACACCCGCGGAGCCTGGGATCCGAGACCGCCAGAGTCGGAGCTCCAACCAGCGCGGCCTGAGGATTACGGGTGCCGCAGTCACCGGGGAGGAAGTGTTCACCCGACGCCGGAGTTCCATCTTCCCGGCAAGAGGGCCTGAAAACCTCGGGCTGGCTGCGGAGGCCACAGATAGGCCCCAACCTCGGGTGATCACAGAGGAAGAGGACTGAACTTTCTGATGCCTTTCCCCACAGTGGAAAATTTTGATTCTGCTGTGGGGGGACGTTCATGTTGAATTCTATAATGTATTGTGTCATTTTTCTTTTTTTTAATTTAAAATTTTCTATGGATGTACAGAAACTTAATTATTTCTTCTATGTAAAGCACTTTGGTTTCAATGCGAGTTGATTTAAACGTGCTATATAAATAAAATTTACTTACTTACTTACTCTTCCAACCTCGTCCACTGCGTTCGGTGCTCCCAATGTGACCTCTTTTACATTGGCGAGACCAAGCGTAGACCGGGTAACTGCTGGGCCAAACACTTGCACTCAGTCTATCAAGGCCTGCTGAAGCTTTAGGTTACTAACCTTTCTATTGCCATTTTCATTCCCATTCCAATTCCGATCCGGACATTTCTGCCCTTGGTTTTCTCCATTGCCAGAGTGTGGCCACGCGAAAACTGGAAGAACAGCTCCTCAAATTCTGCCCTAGTGGCTCACAAAACAGCGGTATCAACACTGAATTGGCAGATTTCCAGTTTAATATCGCCCCCCCCCCCCCCATCCTCCTCCTCCTTCCCCTGACCCCGCCACCCCCCCCACCCTCCACCCCACCCTGGTGTACACACATTTCTCCCACAACTCCAGCCACCATTCACTCTATAAGTTCAGGTCGGGGAGAGATCCCCCCGCCACGGGTACCATGTAGTCCCGTGCTAACTGCTCCATGGTCAGATAGTCGGCGACTAAACCGTCTCCCCCACCTGGTTTGCCAGGTAAGGAGGGGGCAGTGTACCCCCAGCAGGCCCAAAAACAAGACGTGTCAAAGGGCGGATGAGCTCCTAGCGAGCCAACGGCCATCCACACTTCAGTAGAAGTTGCGATCACTGTCGTACGCAGCATTGTAAGGAATGATGATAAAGTACACACACACACACCAAAATCCTAGACTTCCAGCGGCGGAAGTTGGCAGGAACTGGAGGACGGAGATGTGTGGTGCGTCCGTCACCGTTCCCATTGGAAACCAGCGCCACCGCGTCGCTAATGTTTTCAACAATGATGATAACGATGATGGTGATGATGACTTACCCCCAGGTCTCACGTTTCCCTTTTAGCAACTCTTATACCCCCCTCCCCCCCCCCCCCCCCCCCGTACTCTTCCAGTCGTATCCCTCCCTCCGGCTTTACATTTCATCCCTTTTCATCTTCAGTTATCTGACACCCTCTTACCTCCTTTTCACCTCTACTCCACTCATCTGCCAATTGATCCACCCTGTATCCACCTATCACTCGCCAGACTTTAACCCCCCCCCCCCTCCTCCTCACCTCTCTTTTCATCCTTCTCCCAGCTACACCAGTCAGTTTAGTTTAGTTTAGAGAAACAGCGCCGAAACATACCCTTCGGCCCATCGAGTCCGCGCCGACCAGCGATCCCCGCACATTAACACTATCTTACACACAATAGGGGCAATTTACACTCGTACCAAGTATACAAACCCAAGCCAATCAACCTGCAAACTTGTACGTCCTTGTAGTGTGGGAGGAAACTGAAGATCTCGGAGAAAACCCACGCAGGTCATAGAAACATAGAAAATAGGTGCAGGAGTAGGCCATTCAGCCCTTTGAGCCTGCACCGCCATTCCATATGATCATGGCTGATCATCCAACTCAGTATCCTGTACCTGCCTTCTCTCCATACCCCCTGATCCCTTCAGCCACAAGGGCCACATCTAACTCCCTCTTAAATATAGCCAATGAACTGGCCTCAACTACCTTCTGTGGCAGAGAGTTTCCAGAGACTCACCACTCTCTGTGTGAAAAAAGATCTTCTCATCTCGGTCCTAAAAGACTTCCCCCTTATCCTTAAACTGTGGCCCCTTGTTTGCTGGACTTCCCCAACATCGGAACAATCTTCCTGCATCTAGCAGCTGTCCCCCAACCCCTTAAGAATTTTGTAAGCCTCTATGAGATCACCCGACAATCTTCTAAATTCCAGCGAGTACAAGCCAAGTCTAACCAGTCTGTCTCACACATATGGAAGGGTCGTCTGCCCGATCGGCCAGAATCAGTCTGGTGAACCTTCGGTCACAGGGTGTGTAGACTGGGCCCTCTATGGCAAGAAAATGGTCTTTGCGCTCAGGATTAGAGACCAAAACTGTTCACGGCAATAGCTCCAGGTGTGGCCCGTTGTCACCGAAGACCCTGTAGCGAACTGCAAGTAGTAAGCCGATCCCCCCAGCTCTTGTCCTACACGATCCTTTGTTCTTTGGCATTGCCAAGCCTATCCGATGGTCGCTTTCTACAACGGTTGTGCATGCTGCTTCTACTCCGTTCTTTGGTGGCAGAGAATTCCACAGATTCACTACATTTCTAGTGTGGAAAAGATTAGTCTCTCTCGGATGCTCAGGGGGTTCCCGTAGTGAGGAGATTATCACCTCTTGATCCTGTAAAAGGGTCTACGGGGGAAGAACGAACAAACTCCGTACGGAAACAGCAACCCGTGAGTCAGAATGAACCCGTGGGTCTCTTGGCTGCTTGCAAGTGAGGGCTGGAGTAACGGTTTACAGCAACGTCAGCCGGCTGGGTTGGGTCGCAGGCGGTGCTGCTGACGTAGTCTGTATGAAAGGATGCGCGCTGACGCCCAAAAACATTATCGTAGTCCCATTTCCGCTCAGGGGGAGGGGGGGTGTGGGGGGGGCACAATGAGTTCCTCCAGCACTTTTTATTTTGGCTCAAGATTCCTTCATCGGGTTGCAATTCATTAGTCCTCGTCTTCACTCACAATGCGCCGATTAACAGATGTCACTGACTATACTCAACTCACCACCACCGACCAGTTGTAGTTCCATACTTCAACCTGGATGTGTGAGGGGAGTCCTGAACACGAGGGGCCGCGTTAAGAATGCGAGTATAGGTAAGGGTGCCCATTATAGAATCGAGAGATGAGGACACATGTGTTGGTGGATGTGGTGTAGGTGGGGGGAATGGTGGCCTTATTCACACAGGGAGAGTTATGAGTGCTGTGGAATTCTCTGCCTCAGAGGGTGGGAGGAGGCCGTTTCTCTCTGGATACTTTTCAAGAAGAGCTAGATAGGGCTCTAAGCGGATAGGCGGAGACAGGGATATGGGGAGAAGGCAGGAACGTGGTACTTGAATGTGGATGCTCAGGAGCGCATGGAATCACAGTGAGATGTGGTGCTGGGATCGAAGGGGAGGGCCGGAGAATGGCCTCCGTCCAGCACTGTTGTCTATTTGCCTATTGTCCATGCAATCGAACTCGTAGCAATATTAATAGCATTTCTAGAGACCAGTACAGCGTTCTGCCTCATTCCGAGACAAACGGCATAAGGTAAACCATTATAACCATAAAACGTGAGAGAGGGAAATAAGTTACAGCATCGAGAGGAGACAGGCGCTCCGGGTCCCTTCCCCTTTGGTTCCAGTCAGTGCGCGGCGACCCGCAGGAGTTGTTTAGTCGGCCCTAGTGGGTCTCCCGGATCTACGCTGCACTCAGGACGCATACCCCTGCCGATGTGGTGCCCCTTGGAGCGACTGTCCGAAGAGGGGGATACCTACCACTTTACTTTTATAGAATGTTTAAAATCGATCCTGCCTCCACCGGCCACCTCTGCTGGAAGCTCATATGCCACACAGCCACCGCCCTCTGAGTAAAGATGTCCCGGCTTCGCCGGGGAGAACGTTGTCTCCCCTAAAGCAAACTGTCGCCTTGAATTCTCGGGGCTGGGGATCAGGCCAGTGGCCCTCTGGGGGTCGGGGCGGGTTGTTTGAATCTTCCCTACCGCTCTGAATGGGAAAAGCTAATCCACGGGAGGTCTAAACTCTGTCAATCCCTTGTTACATCATTGTTTAGAAGGCGGGACCGGTACGAAATCGATAGTGCCCCCCAATATGAACCGAGACGTGCGCTCGCAAAAATAATGACCTAGTACTGTGTTCAAGGCCCTTTCACATACACATGAGACATTTGCTGGAACCCTGGGCAAAATTCTAGTAAATCTCCTCTGCATACTCTCTAGCTAGAGTTTTCTGTTTACGCATCCTTGTCTCTATAACTGGCGAGACAACAAAATTGAACAACGGCGATTCACTACACGAATTGGTCTTGACCAATGCCTTGTAAGCCATTTGAACATTACTTCCTCCTACTACCCTGAAATCACCTGCTCTGATTTATATAGAAGGCCCGTGACACGAAACCAAAGTGCTTTCTATTTAGCCACCGACGTAATCTACATGCGATTGGCCACCTTCAGGAGGGAACTATGCACGAGTTAGTTCCTGGAGAGTCCCTCATTTCCCCAGGCAGTGGACCTTAACTTTCCCGGTGCGCCATTTACCGATGGGTACGGTCCTATTTTTGATTATTGTCCCTGCCAAGATTAAGCAGCTTCACGGGTGGACTTATCAGCATTAAACCGTTGGCAACCTCCTAGAATCTGGCCCAGATCTTTACAGCCGACAGCTTTGTCCAAATGGCCCAAATCTCTCTGGTAAGACTTTGTGAGAATCTACTTCATTATTCCACAAGTAGGCCCGACCTATGCTTAGTATCATCTGCATACTTATACTGTATCCAATATATTCCCACCGCCAGGTCATCCAGGGATCATTGATTGAGAGCAGTGACAAAACAACTGTGGACCCGCAACACAGATCCCTGGAGGCACCACCACTGGTCACCAGGAGGGCGGCGGGGGCGGCTTCCAACCTCTGACAAACAGCCATGCCACGCATTACTACTCTGACATGGGGTCCCATGTATCAGGCCACTGTTTTGAATACCATCTTGCTACTATGTGGTAGGGGATGGGTGTAGACGCGGCCATTAACACCCAAATATTGAACCTTCTGAACCATCGCTTATGCCATGGGGAACCTTGTCCAAAAGGCCCTTACTGAAATGCCATATAGAGCAAACAATCCGAATAGCTTAGAACGCCTCATGCAATACTCCCTAGTTACCAGAGCGGTCAGGTCTTCAAAAAATTCAAGAAGGTTTGTCAAACATGACCTTCCAGGGCACAAATTACCATATTGACTGTTTCCAATTGATCCAGACCCTGTTTATATTTCCAATGTTATATATATTTGATCGTCTTATATGTATCCTGTCACATTAATATTGCCCCACCAACGTGACGTCAGTAACTAGATAGGACAATAATTGCTGAGGTTAGAGTTCTTATAAAGGGGCTCCTTTTTAAGACAATGGCGGGGAACACAGTGCGCAGTACGCCAATGCCTGGCCGCACTATTGCCCGTTTCTAATGACATTGTGAAATATTTCTGTCAAGGCTTCCTGGCTATTGGTGTTCTACGCACTAACTTCCCTCAATGTCCTAGGAATATCCCTGATCGAGGACCTTGAGAGTGACTTATCACCTAATTATATTTTTCGAAAGTGTCAGTACTATCCGTCCTGTCTGTTGAATCTCATAGTTTCCATTAGCTACTCTACTTTTTTTTCCTGTACCGTCACAGAGTTTCAATATCCTTCTCCTGTGGTAAATACCTGAAGGAACATAAATTGTTGCGAATAACTCCCGGGCCATCGTCTTTTGGCTAGGCTGCAGATAGCTGTCCATGGTCTGGTTCTCGGAATTGTCCAAGTTATAATCCTGTCGGTTATCCTTTTGCAATTATGAATATAGCTGTAGAACCCTTTGGTATTTACTTTGCTGAACGCTTTCGTTGGCCAAGTCAGCAACCTCATATCTTTCATTAAGCCTTCCTACTTTTCTTTCTTGTAAGAATTTCTTTTTAACGATTCTTTATCACTATGCCTCTAGTATGTGCATGGGGGGCACCTCATTTACTCCATTCCTCCTATAATTATTGTAGATTACTCTCATTTTTTTTTTTTTCGAAACAAGTAGTGCTAATTCTTCCCTGAGAAACCATGAGGCTTCTGTACCAATTTTTACTATTTCCTTTCAACCTAAACAGGGACCAGGTGACCAAGCAGCTATGCAAAAGTCATCCTCGATATCACGAGTTAAAACAAATACCACCAGGCAATTGAAAAATATCAGATCAGCCACGCTGTATAAAACGTCACCTATCCTCACAGGCTCACGTTCCCTTGCCCTCATGCTAAAATAGGGAGCAGCATAACCCAAGGTGGCTGGCACTAAGTAGAACAGCAAACTGCAAGATGCTGAAAACAATATCAAAACACCAAGGTCCCGTGGAGTAGAGTCATCGGTGACGAAGGCAAACGGTCTCAGGAGAGAATGAAAGAGTGAACGATCGGTGTCGAGACCTTCTGCATGCTGGCTACGGATAGAGGGAAAGGAGAGATATCGAACGATGATGTAGAGAGATAAAGAACAATGAATGAAATATATGCAAAAAAAGTAACAATGTTTAAAGGGAACAGACCATTCATTGTTGGCTGTTTGTTGGGTGAAAATGAGAAGCTGGTGCGACTGTTGGTAGGGGGAGGGGATGGAGAGAGAGGAATTCCGGGCTAACCTGAAGTTGAGAGAAATCAATATTCATACCACTGGGCTTTTTGTGTCTACTTTTGGTTTAAAACAGCACTGCAGTTCCTTCCTGTAGCAATCTGTGGAGGAAAGAGGACAGATTGACCGTTAGTATCAGTCTGTGGGGGTGGGAGGCAACAGATTGCAGGGGTTTTCGAGAGATAGGTGCCTCTGGGTGATAGTGTCAGTGCCTTGACCGATTATGGAACCTGCCCTTATCTTTCACAGCATCACGCATTCATAATGGGTGTCATGGGATGTCAGTCATTCATGTTATGATGCCAGAGTGCTCTTGCTGATCATTTAGGAATGGATTGAGACATGAGAATAATAAGCAATCATAAGAAGACGAGGCCGCTGTTCGTGCCCACGAAGTATTCTGCGCTGAGGCATGAATGTGCCAAGACCAACGTCTTTGACCCGTGGCCTGCACATGGAGTATTAACAGTAGAAACATAGAAATTGAGGTGGCGTGGGGACTATGCCATTCGGGGGGGAGGTTCCGTTCGATCTGCACCGCCATTTCAATATGGTTCGTGTGGCTGATGCATCCAACTCAGTATGCCTGTAGCCTCTGGCCTACGTTGCTCGGTCCATGAAGCCCCCTGATCCCTTCAGCCCCAAGGGCCCAACATCCAACTCCTCCCACGATTAAAATATGGCCAACGAACTGTGCCTCGTAACTACCTTCTTGTGGCAGAGAATGTCCACAGATTCGACCACTCTCTGTATGAAAAACTATTTTCTCATCTCGTCCCATAAAAGACTTCCCCTTATCCTTAAACTGTGACCCCAATGTCCTGGACTCGTTGCTCCCAACATCGGGAACAATCTTCCTGCATCTAGGCCTGTCCAACCCCTTAATAAATAATTTTGTAAGACGTCTAGTAGATCACTGCCCTCAATCGTTTCTAAATTCCAGCGTAGTAACACCAAGCCAAGCAATCCAGTTCTTTCTTCATATGGAGATCCTGGCCATCCCAGGAATCAGTCTGGTGAACCTTCCTTGTACTCCCTCTATGGCAAGAATGGTCTTTCCTCAGATTAGGAGACCAAAACTGAACGCAAAACTCCAGGTGTGGCCTCACCGATACCCTGTACAACTGCAGTAGAACCTCCCTGCTCTTGATACTCAAATCCTTTTTCTATGAATGTCCAACATACGCATGTCGCTTTCCGTCATAATTTGCCGAGAGTTTAGAGATACAGCACGGAAAGCAGGCCCATTGACTCTACCGACCAATGATCGCTGTGAGCCCGTACACTATGCACTATCCTAACACATAGGGACAAGTAGTACAAATTTCACTGAAGTCCTATTAACCTACAAACCAGTCCGTGCTTTGGAGTGTCGGATGGAAACCGGAACGACTCGATAGTGAAACCCACGCAGGGCCACTGGGATCAATCGGCAAACTTCCGTAATGCGACAGCAATCCTAGTCAGGATCGAACCCCGGGGTCTCTGGCTCTGTAAGCATCAGCCTACCAGTGCAGCCACTGTGCCCCGCCGACAGCGAGTAAAAACTGTCTGCCTCTGACTACCTTATCTATGCCTCTCATCATTTTATTAACTTCCATCAGGTCTCTGTGCGACTTCCATAAAAAAACAATCCAAGTACGTTTATCCCCGTGACCTGCGTGGGGTTTTCTCCGAGATCTTTGGTTTACCTCCCACAACTCTCGCACTAATGCTGTAGCAGGGTATCAGGTAAATTGGCTGTGCTGTATGTAAACGTTTACCCAGTGTGTGTGGGGATAGTGTTAGTGTGGTGGGGATCACTGTTTGGCTGATGGTCTCGTAGGCCGAAGGGTCCTGTTTCCGCGCTGTATCATCTAAACTAAACGTAAACTAAAAGCCTGTCCCAACCTCTCCCTGGGGCTGTTTGCCAGTGGCAGATCTCCTCTCTGCCCCTGCTGGGAGGGGGCCGTGGTGTGAAAGCTCATTGTCATTTGTACCCTCATCTGGATGGTTTGGCACGGTGGCGCAGCGGTAGTGTTGCTGCCCGACAGCACCAGAGACCCGGGTTCGATCCTGACTACCGGTGCTTGTCTGTGGAGGGTTTGCACCTTCTCCCCGTAAACTGCGTGGGTTTTCTCCGGGTGCTCCGGTTTCCTCCCACACTCGAAAGTGGTAACAGGTTTTGTTAAATTAGATAAATTAGAGATTATGTTAAATCAAATACACCAGATTTTAGGAATAGAAAGACAGACATTTTAGATGAATGTCTAAATAAACATCCGAATACAGAAAAAATTAATATCATATATTTATAATATCTTACTGGAAAATGATTTACCAAATACGGAAAAAATATAGACAAGCATGGGAAAACGATTAGTGTAGAAGTATGGAATGGAAAGTTTACAACATGTACACTGTGGCACATCTCATTAAATGCCAGACACTCCTTGATACAATTTTAAAGTTTTACATAGATTAGACACTTCTACACAAAATCCAAAAATTAACAGATTATTTTTCAAATGTTTCTGCTTCTAAATGTGATAAATTTCAGCAGTTTAGAACGCATTCATTCACAAAATGTACAAACAAAATTACAAATTTTTTAAGATAAATCTCGAACGTAATAATGCAAATTTAATTCCAGACTCAATTAATCAATATATTAGTGAATATAGTGAGAAACGGATCAGCTACTTACAACACTAACAAATAATTTTATATGTTTTATAGTTAAATGAATTGTTAAAAAATTAATACTAAGATTTTAGAAAGGTCCCATATCCCCCCACAATCAAAATGTGGATTAACAGAAATTGTCTGAGACACTTCACCTGGAAAGATTAAGACATTGTCCTAATGGTACAGGTTTAGAGTCCAAATTCAGAGGAATATGTTTCGCCATTTATTGAATACATAAAAGGGATTAAGGTGGTCCGGTCAAGGCCCTGACTTGAAGCCTGAATGAAGGAATAGAAAAAGAATTATATACAATAGATCATGAAAATCTCCAATTAAGAATATCTATGCGATTAATACTACCATTTTATTGATTTTTTATTTATTTCTTATTGTCTTCTTTTTCTTTTTAATTATTCTCTTTACTTCCTACTGTTATAAAATAATAAAAAATATAGAAGTATAAATAAGAATGATCATAAATTTTTTAAAATATTCAGAATGTATGTGATGAATAATATGTTTCCCTTTTTTTCGATTTTATATTATTTTCTTCTTAATATGTATTTACTTCTAATAAAAATATTTTACAAAAAAAGAAAGTGGTACAGGTTTGTTGGTTAATTAATTGGCTTGGGTAAAATGGTAAATTGTCCCCAGTCCTTGGGCGCAGGATAGTTGTAAGTTAGTGTGGGGGGGATCGCTGGTCGGCGCGGACCATGGTGGGCGGAGGGACTGGGCCTGTTCCACCCCAGGACGCTGTAACTCTAAAACTAAAACAAAAAAAAATCTGCTCAAAGTTTCCTTCCAAGATCACCTGCAACCTCCATCCTTAAAGCCAACAACCACAGGGGTTCAGCCTGCAGATAAGGAAGGCGATGGAAGTAGGTTGATAGTGTTACTTTTAAATGGAACAGGTAGAGAATGGGGTCCTTCCTGCTGAGTAACATCTGTTCATCTGTATGACCTTCAAGGAAGACATTGGCTACATTTCCAAAGTCCCATTCCCAGCATTGAATCAACATTGCAGACTTCTGGACGTCACAATTTTTACTGGAGAAATAGTGATTTCAATATATTGATTTAATCAATTAATTCACTACAATCAATCAATTAATTATTACATTACAGTTTCATAGGGACACACCGCATGGAAACAAGCCCTTTGATCCAACTCATCCCAGCTGTTGTCAGGCAACTGAACCATCCCACCAACAACTAGAGAGCAGTCCTGAGCCACTATCTACCTCACTGGAGACCCCGGGACCATCTTTGATCAGAAACGCAAGAAGAGAATTTCATTGTTCTGTCTGGGACATATGACGACAGTAAGATCTTATAGGGGTGTACAAAATAAGGTAATAAGTGATAGGTGTAGAATTAGACAATAGACAATACGTGCCACTTGACCCTTCGAGCCAGCACTGCCATTCAATGTGATCATGGCTGATCCCCAATCAGTATCGGATCCGTGTTCTTTTTCTTCTTCTGCCCTTCCTCCCCATATCCCCTGACTCCGCTATTTTTAAGAGCCCTATCTAGCTCTCTCTTGAAAGCATCCAGAGAACCTGCCTCCACCGCCCTCTGAGGCAGAGAATTCCACAGACCCACCACTCTCTGTGAGAAAAAGTGTTTCCTTGTCTCCGTTCTAAATGGCTTACCTTCCTTATAAATCAGGCGTATACTCCTTATAATAATGGCTTACTCCTTATAATTAGGCCATTTAGCCCATCAAGTCTACTCCCACCATCCAATCATGGCTGATCTATCGCTCTCTCCTAACCCCATTTGTCTGCCTTCTCCCCATAGCCCTTGACACAACAGACCCGGTAACTGAATCAAGAATCTATCTATCTCTGCCCTTAAAAAATATCCAATTGACTTTGGCCTCCACAGCCTTCCGTGGCAAAGAATTCCACAGGTTTACAAAATCCACAAAATAGTGAGAGGAATAGAACGGGTACAGGCACCGAGTCTCGTGCCCAGAGTAGGGGATTCGAGAACGCCAGCGAAAAACGTAACTGTAGGGTTTTATGTTGAGTTGGGAAAGATTTTAAGGAATCTGAAGAGGCAACTTTTTGATGAGGTGTATGGAGCGAGCTGCATGATGACGTAGTAATTTGAGGTGGGTACTATCCCGCAACATTTAAGAAAACATTTAGACAGATACATGGATAGAGGGAAATGCCAAACGCAGGTAGGTGGGACCAATGTAGATGGGACATGTTGGCTGGTGTGGGCAAGTTGGGCTGTTACTGAAAAACGGTAGGTTATGACTATATTAAAAAAACACTCTTGACACTTGTGGTTACTGGCTTTATTTTACACAAACTGTTATTCACTTTATTCCCTTTATCATGCATCTATACACTATGAATGGCTCAATTTTAATCATGTATTTCCATTGACTGGTTAGCACACAACAAAAGCTTTTCACTGCACCTCGGTACACACGTGACCTCAAAAAAATAACCTCAAACTAAACTCATCTCCATGCCGACCCAAATGCCCATCTACACTGGTCCCATTTGCCAGCATTTGACCTACATCGCCCTAAACCTTTTCTTCAAGTGTCTTCATGTTGTTGTTCTAGTACCTGCCTCTATTACTTGCTCTGGCAGCTTCCACAAGTGTACCACCATCTTTGGAAAAAAATTGCCCCTAAAGTTCCTAATAAATCTTTCCCCTCTCACCACAAATATATCCTCTGGTTTAGTTTAGTTTAGTTTAGAGATGCAGCGCGCAAACAGGCCCTTCGGCCCACCGGGTCCACGCCGACCAGCGATCCCTGCACATTAACAGTATCCTACACACATTAAGGGCAATTTTTTTTACATTTACCAAGCCAATTAACCTACAAACCTGTACGTCTTTGAAGTGTGGAAGGAAACCGAAGATCTCGGAGAAACCCCACTCAGGGCACAGGGAGAACGCACAAACTCCGTACAGACAGCACCCGTGGTTGGGATTGAACCCGGGTCTCCGGCGTTGCATTCGCTGTAAGGCGGCAACTCTACCGCTGCGCCACCGTGACCGCCCCATGATTCCCGAATCCTGGGCATAAGGCTGTGTGAATTCCCCTCATAGAAACATAGAAACATAGAAATTAGGTGCAGGAGCAGTCCATTCGGCCCTTCGAGCCTGCACCGCCATTCAATATGATCATGGCTGATCATCCAACTCAGTATCCTGTACCTGCCTTCTCTCCATACCCCCTGATCCCTTCAGCCACAAGGGCCACATCCAACTCCCTCTTAAATATGGCCAACAAACTGGCCTCAATTACCTTCTGTGGCAGAGAATTCCACAGATTCACCACTCTCTGTGTGAAAATGATTTTATACATCGCTGTCACTCCTCAAGTCATCTACGCTCCAAGGAATAAAGTCCCAGTCCGCAAAACCACTCCCTGTAACTCGGTCCCTCGAGCCCTGGCAACATCCTCGAAAATCTTTTTCTGCACTCTCTGTGGACTCTCTCCGGCATAATGGCATTTCCCCCAAAGCACGGTGACCTACACTGAACACAATGCTATTAGTGCGGCTGCACCCATAGTCTTGTACTGTTGCAACTTGACATCCCAACTGAATGAATAGAATAGTTTCTTTATTGTCATTGTAACATGAACCATGTGCAACGAAATTTAAAAAATGTCAGCCAGTCAGTGCACCATTCAAACATTTCTAAAAGCTAACGATACATAAACGGTAAAATATTAAAAAAGATAAACAACTAAAATAAATATGAAAATAGCACGCATACACACCCAACCCTACACCGTTCTGTCGGTTTCACAGTGTACTCCAACCACAAGTCACTTAGTCCCCTGCGTTCATTGGCGGCCACATTTAGTGCCTTTATAGCATGGGGTAAAAACTGTTTTTTAAGTCTGTTTGTCCCTTGTCCTTGTAGATCTGTAACCGTGTGCCGTGACGGCAACAGTTCAAACAGGAAGTGTCCGGGGTGGGAAATGTCCTTTATAATATTCTGGGGATTTTTTGATGCAGCAGGCAACTGTGTTAAGACTTTCCAAGGTAGGGAGAGGGCAGCCGACAGTCCTCTGGGCGTTGTCAAAATGGCCCTCTAGGAGTTGCTTTCCTCTGGGCCGCTGTGCAGTCTGTGTACCACACGCATACACAGCATGTTAGGATGCTCTCAATGGAGCACTGATAAAAGGACAGCAGCAGTCTCTGAGTGATGTTATTCTTCCCGAGCACCCTCAGGAAGTGCAGTCTCTGCTGGACCTTTTTCAGCAGCGCAGAAGTGTTCACGCTCCACGTCAGATCCTCCTCAATATGGATTCCCAGGAAGCGGAAATCCGCCACCCTCTCCACACAGTCCCCTCTGATGATCAGTGGTACCAAGTCCGTTTTGTTCTTCCTGAAGTCTATTATTATCTCCTTGGTCCGTTTTGACAGATAGAAACATAGAAACATAGAAATTAGGTGCAGGAGCAGGCCATTCGGCCCTTCGAGCCTGCACCGCCATTCAATATGATCATGGCTGATCATCCAACTCAGTATCCTGTACCTGCCTTCTCTCCATAACCCCTGATCCCTTCAGCCAACAGGGGCCACATCCAACTCCCTCTTAAATATGGCCAACGAACTGGCCTCAACTACCTTCTGTGGCAGAGAATTCCAGATTCATCACTCTCTGTGTGAAGATGATCTTCACCGGTCTTTAAGGTGTTGAGGAGCAGGTTATTTTCTCCACACCACACTATCAGCTGTTCCGCCTCATCCCGATAGGCGTACTCGTCCCCCCCGGAGATGAGCCCCACCACCGTGGTGTCATCCGCAAATTGGACAATGGTGTTGCTGTGGTGGGCGGGGGTGCAGTCATGTGTGTAGATGGTGTAGAGCAGGGGGCTCAGCACGCAGCCCTGTGGAGAGCCGGTACTGAGGCTGAGGGCCGTGGATGTGTGATGGCCCACTCTGACTCTGGCTGCGACCCGACAGGAAGCTATTTATCCACATGCAGGTGGAGTGTGGAAGTCCCAAGTGCCCCAGTTTGTTCACCACTTTGTGGGGAAGGATAGTATTAAAAGCAGAGCTGTAGTCCACAAAGAGCATCCGCACATAGCTCCCCCGCTGCTCCAGGTGGGACAGTGCAGCATGGAGGGCTGTGGCTGCAGCGTCCTCTGTAGATCTGTTCGCTCTGTACGCAAACTGGTGGGGGTCAAAGCTTCGGGGCAGGAGAGATGTGATGTGACCCCGAACCAGTTTTTCAAAAACAATTCATCACCACCGGTGTGAGTGCGACTGGCCGGTAGTCGTGTAAGGCTGGAAATGTGGGGGCTTTTTGGCAAGGGGACTATGGTGGAGGACTTCAGACAGGGTGGAACAGTGGACTGGGCCAGAGACCTGTGTGATCCTCGTAAATGCTCCAGCCAGCGTGGTCTGCACAGTCCTTCAGCACGCGTCCAGAGACGCCGTCGGGTCCAGCGGCCTTCCTCGGATTGATGGCCCGCAGCGTGCGCCTCACTCATGCTCCTCTACTTTGAGGGTTAAGCTGCTGTGGACCATGTGGTGTGATGTGGCAGTCTCTGGTGGCTCCACTTCCAAAGCGAGCAAAGAAGAGGTTCAGCTCCTCTGCCAGCGAGGCGGGTCACCTTCAGCAGCTCCAAGGTTGGTCTTGTAGTGGTGAGATACTGGACCCCTGCCCACACCTGCCGTGCTGTTGTTACTGTCCAGGTGGTCCTCTATCCTCCTGCCCTGTAGTTTGATTTTGGCCTCTCTGATGCCTCTTTTCATGTTTGCTCAGGGCCGTGCAGTATAAAGCCCTTTCGCCAGATCTAAAAAAGCGGTGTTCCTCTCCTTTAACAACCGCTGGACCTCCGGGTCATCCAGGGCTTTTCTGGTTGGGGTAGACACGGAGCGTTTGTCCCACTGTGACAGTATCCATGCAGTTTTTAATGTAACATAGTACACTGTCCGTGAACACCTCCAGTCCCGGTGTTTCAAACACGTCCCATTGGTCCTGTCGAGGCAGTCCTGCAGCTGCTGAGAGGCACCATCAGGCCAGGTTGTGATGGTCTTTGTGATGGGAGGAGCGGTTTTCCTGAGGGGGGCATATGCAGGAATTAAAAGCAGGGACATATGGTCCGACTGACCCAGGTGAGGTAATGGTCTAGCCCCGTAGCCCAGCTTGATGTTGGAGTAGACCTTGTCCAGTGTGTTAGCTCCTCTTGTAGCACATTTGACATGCTGGTAGAATTTGGGGAGCATTTTCTTCAAGTCCGCGTGATGTGAATGCATTTTCTTAAAGTCCCCTGCTATGATGTGAACACCGTCCGGATATATGGTCTGTTGACTACCCGTGCTACCGTACAAATGTCCGATAGCCCAGTTAGCATTAGCATCCGGTGGTATGTACACAGCAGTTCTCTCGACAACAGTAAACTCCCTAGGGAGATAAATGGGCCTGCATTTAACAGTCACGTACTCCAGGTCCGGGGAGCTACTCAATTCCCTTAACGATGAAACCACTTCTTATGGAATTCACTGCCTGCAGGCTAAGATGCTTTCTAAGTCTTATTTAGAGGTGTTTGTCGCTCTGCTACAGACACGTTTAGTTTAGATAGTTTAAAGGTACAGTGTGGAAATAGGCCCTTCGATCCAACGAGTCCACACTGACTTTCGATTACCCATACGCCAATTATCCTACTTTCACTTTCTACACACTAGGGGCCAATTAACCTACAAACGCACTTGTCTTTAGGATGTGGGGGTGAAACCTGAGCACCCGGAGGAATCCCACACGGCCAACTCAATAAACAGGGGGGACTCATGAAACAGCGGGCAACTCGTGAAACAGGGGAACTCATGAGACAGCGGTCTATTCATGAACCGAGAGCCACAATGCGTGATCCACAGTGAACCAGGCAAACTCATGATCACCGAGAACTCAGGAACCCACCGACCAGCATGTCCCATCTATTTTAATGACTGTATGGCAAAGTATACCATACTTTTTAATGGTATGATTGAATGGCAAATCAAATTCCTCATATGTTGCAAAACACACTTGGCTAATAAAGTATGATTATGATTATGACACTATTTCCACCTGCCCGCCTTTGGCGCTTGTAGATGGTTTATATGCAACCAATAATATAGTTACCTCACTCCCATTAACCCCGCCTAGTTAACATCAATCATAACGCCTTCCCCTTCCTGGGCGCGGCAGTAGAAGAATGTAGCTAGTGCTTGAAGATGTATGTAATACCCTGTGCTATCATTATTCCTTATCTTGTTGAAAAGATTCATGGACAAAACGTTGACCTTCGCACCTGTGTCTAACTTTGCAAGGAAGGTTACATCATTGACAAGTCACAGATACGGAGGGATCAGTGCGGTGGGCGGGTGTCTGTAGGAGGGTAAACACATGCGAGTCCTCGGGAGGATTAATTGGATCTGCATCATAGGATTCAGCTAAGTTGGGCTGTGAGTCGTAACGGATATCAGATTGTCTGAGGTCGTTGTTTTGCCAGATGACCACCGGGACTCGGGCAATAAATCTGTCAACCTGGCTGGGTTTAGGAGCCCACAGCCTCAGATGGGAAACAATGTTTTTCTGCCGCGTGCCAACCCTGGTCCTGGTGAAGTGCCCCAAAAAAGGTGCCCAAACTGTAACTACATGCACCATAGACTGTCGACGTGTCCCGCCTTTGGTAAGGCCTGTAACTTCTGTAAATAAACACTTTACAAACTCTTAAAGTGTGCAACATCTTTTAATGATAGCACAGGATATTACATACATCTTCAAGCACTAGCTACATTCTTCTACTGCCGCGCCCAGGAAGGGGAAGGCGTTATGATTGATGTTAACTAGGCGGGGTTAATGGGAGTGAGGTAACTATATTATTGGTTGCATATAAACCATCTACATCCTGTTTATTTACAGCGCTCATCCCACTAAACCCGTCTTAATAGATAAGATTTAGACAGGTACATAGATGTTTCTTCCACATTTTTAAAATATTTCTTAAGTGCTGTAAGGCAGCAACTCCACCGCTGTGCCAGAAAGTCTGAAGGAAGGGTCACAACCCAAACCCTCGCCTATTCCTTTTCTCCAGAGATGCTGCCGGACCCGTTGAGTTACTCCAGCATTTTGTGTCTTCCTTCTGTGTAAACCGGCATCTGCGGTTCCTTCTTGCACAAACAGGTGAAGGAGGATCCTCGTTCACATTATTTGCAGCAACTAGAATTAAAGACTAAAGGACAAAGCTTGCGGCGTTTGGTTCGCCGGTAGCCAGAAGTGCCGAATGAACGATTTGGGTTTGCTCCTGAGGTCCCAACTACTCCAGAGACCAATTCTCAGCCAATTTAATTCACTTGGCTTTACACGAAGATGCAGTCGAGCGGGCTGGATGCTCGTTGCAATGCCCATCGGTGCCAACATTCCCCTGGCTGACGTGCTAAAATATTTGCTCCACAACCAGCTGTGTCTCGAAGCAACCTGCTCCAATTCAGCTCCAACACTGGCATCAAGCGGCATGGGGAAGATTGCCCAGGTACATCTGGTTTATAAGAAGCTGATAAACTGTATCTGGCTAATTATCATCTCATCAGTCTGTCCTCAGTCTTCATCCATGTGATGGGGAGGTGTCACCGACTACTCTGCCAAGTATCAGTTACTCACTAATAATTTGTTCAATGATGCTGAATTTGTTATTGAGTCATAGAGTGATACAGCGTGGAAACAGGCTCATCAGCCCAATGTGCCCACACTGGCCAACATGTCCCATCTACACTAATCCCAGCACCTATACCTGCAGTTCCCTCCAAACCTGTCCTACGCATGTACCTGTCCAAAAATAGTTTTAAAAATTTGTGATAATACCTGCCCCAAACTACATCCTCTGGCAGATGGGCACAAAATGCTGGAGTAACTCAGCGGGTCAGGCAGCATCTCTGGAGAGAAGGAATGGGTGACGTCTCGGGTCGAGACAACTTCTTCAGACTGAGAGTCATCTGCCAAGAGCATTCAAATCCAGTTTCCATTTAGCCCTTCTTCTAACAACACTGCCAGCAACACTGAGTGGGCATGCCCTCTTAGATATCGAGGTTTTCCATGCAAAATGACCAGGGTCACATTAAGGCATTGCCTAACAAAAGGAGGCAACTTACATTCTTACCACTCATTCACCGGTTAGATGACAATCCCTAAACAAACAAGAACTTAATCCTTCTCATTCATCACAACATTTTCCAACAATAAAATACAGTAGGGGTCAGTTTAGTTTTGTTTGGTTTAGAGATACACGGTGGAAACAGGCCCTCCGACCCACCAAGTCCCCACCGACCAACAATCACCCTATTCTATTCTATTCTACTCACTAGGGACAATTTACAAAAGCCGATTAACCTACAAACCAGGGATATGGGAGGAAACCATAGCTCCTCGGGAAAACATACATGGACAAGATAACTCTCCTGGCTCTTGACTTCACTCATGCCCCATGATTCATGAGAAATCCACTGGTGCAGCCTAACTATCTCAATTGCACACCATCGGACTCAGGAACCATCTCTTCTCCTCTGTTATCAGGCTTCTGAACGACCCTTCCATAATCTAGGATGGTATGGAATGGAATTGACTACTTTGTTGCCTCACGTGACAAGGCACAGTGAAATGCTTTGCTTGCATACCTAAAGTATGCAAATAGTCACCACATAAAGGGCGTTGACAAAGTTACAAAGTACCCCCACCGGCTTCTCCTTTATTCTCCCCCCCCCCCTCCACCAGCTCCCGGTGGACCCCCCACGCCAGGTACTCATCGCAGCAGGACTTGGCTCTTGGCTCCCCACCGCTGCTGAGGCTCCACTCATGTCGCCGAGGCTCCACCGCTGCCAAGGCTCCGCTGCTGCCGCCAAGGCTCCATCGGCCCAGGCAGGCATTGCCGCCTGGTTTCTTCACCACCTCCCGCGATGGTGCTGTCCATTGACAGATTGTGGACGGGATGCTGCCCCATCCCATCGTGGACATTGGACTTCCTCTGTGGAACTGATGCGCTACATTGCTAAAGCCCCTGTCCCTCTTTCCCGAGTTACTCACAAATTCTCCCAAGTTTTCCCCTCGATTCAAACTCGGAGATGCCAGCCGTAGGTGCTTTTTTCAACTCGTGGACATTTTTCAACATGCTGAAAAAACGTCCCGACTTACCTCATGCCCCGCGTACCTACAGCTGGCATTACGAGCTGCTACAAAATATCTACGGACTCCCATGGCCTCCTACGGACTTGCTACGGACTCCTACGGACTCGCTACAGACATTCGCCGGGTTTGGGAGAATTCGTGAGTAACTCGGGAAAGTGGGACAGGGGCTTAAGAAGTATATTCTGCACTGTATCATCTCCATTATTCTTACTATGAGCTTGTTTTGATTGTATTTATGTGTAGTATTTATGACCTGATTGGATTGGAAAGCGTTTCACTGTACCTCGGCACACGTGACAATAATAAACTTAAACCGAAACTAAATTCAAGGCTTGCACGTATCTGGAATGATTCCTGTGCTTCTGTCCTCCCTTCAACATTCTGAACTACCGTCTTGTTAAGTACTTATTTTCTAAATGGGGATAGAATGGATGTGGAGAGGATTTCCATTAGTGGGAGAGCCTAGGACCAGAGGCCAAAGCCTTAGAATAAAAGAACGTACCTTTAGAAAGGAGATGAGGTGTAATTTCTTTACCCAGAGTGTGATGAATCTGTGGAATTCAATGCCGCAGGTGGCTGTGGAGGCCAAGTCAATGGATATGTTTAAGGTGGAGATTGACAGATTCTTGATTAGTACGGGTGTCAGAGGTTATGGGGAGAAGGCAGGAGAATGGGGTTAGGCGGGAGAGGGATAGATCAGCCATGATTTAATGTTGGAGTAGACTTGATGGGCTTAGTCGAATGGCCTAATTCTGCTCCTATAACATATGAACTTAAAAACCAGGAGGTCTGAAGCCACCTGCTGGTTCTTAAGTGTACGTTACCCTCCAATTACAATTTATCACCAGTTGTTTATAGGCTGAGGCATAATTTGTAATTCCAAGAAGATGCCTGAGGTTTTGAAACAAACTTCCACATAAAATAGATAATAGAATCACAGAGCATGCAAATAGGCCCTTTGGCCCACAGAGTCCACACC
The DNA here is from genome assembly GCA_035221665.1 of Okamejei kenojei. Lineage (NCBI taxonomy): Eukaryota > Metazoa > Chordata > Chondrichthyes > Rajiformes > Rajidae > Okamejei > Okamejei kenojei. The sequence continues at coordinate 122,900,574 of CM069134.1, read as the reverse complement.
GAGTACTTATCTTCGCTGATGCCATTTTCCAGCACTCGTCCCTCCAGCCCTCTGTGCAATGGCATTTCAAGAGCTCATTTAAATACCAGTTAAACCGTATGAGTGTGTCTGCCTCCACTACACCCTCGGGTTTTCAAATGCATACTGTTTCTGAGACACTTCAAAAAAGAACTTTATGTGCCATCATGCATAGTAAAGTGGCTTCATGTCTCAAGTGGTATATAAAGGTGAAACAGCGGTAGTGTCGCTCCCTTCCAGTGCCAGGGACCCGGGTTTGATCCTGACTACGGGGCTATGGGTGCTGTCTGTACGGAGTTTGTACGTTCTCCCCGTGACCCGCGTGGGTTTTCTCCAATATTAGCGGTTTCCTCCCACACTCCATAGACGTACAGGTTTGTAGGTTAATTGTCTTGGTATAACTATAAATTGTGTGTGCTAGAGTGCGGGGATCGCTGGTCGGTGTGGACCTGGGCCTGTTTCCGCGCTGTGCGTGTAAACTAAACTAAATTAAATGTTTTAAATCTTCGCAGTTTCTCAGTACAACCAACGCCAGTGTTATAGCCCTGTCCCACGGTGCGAGTTCATTCCAAGAGCTCTCACGAGTTTAAAAAAAAAATCAAACTCGTGGTAAGCACGGAGAATGAACGTAGCGGGTACGTTGGAGCTCGGGGACGTCTCTTAGTGCTAACGCAGGCACTCAGGAAGACTCGCTAACGGCAGGTAAGCACGGGAAGACTCGTGAAGATTTTCCAACATGATGAACAATGTCCACGAGAGCCCCGAGTACCGACGAGTGGCCATTACCGTAAATCTCCGAGTTCGAATCAGGGCAAACTCGGGAGAATCTTGGAATGAACTCGGACCGTGGGACAGGGGTTTTAGTCTTCACCTTCATTCGTAGAAAATTCTAACTTTTGAATCCGTGCGCTAAAGTCTCTATCTCTCAACTTTGTTTCTCCTGATGGTCATTTAAAATATGGAGATCAAGCCAGGGTGGGAACTTCACAGTGAATAACGGAGCTCTAGCAGTGTTGGGGTGGAGCAGAGGGATCTAGGGGCGCAGGGACATAGTTCCTTGAAAGTGGCGTCACAGGTAGATAGGGTGGTCAAGAAAGTTTTTGGCATAAAATGACCTTCATCAGTCAGGGTATTGAGTATAGAAGTGGGGGTGTCATGTTACAATAGACAATAGGTGCAGGAGTAGGCCATTCGGCCCTTCGAGCCAGCACCGCCATTCAATATGATCATGGCTGATCATCCACAATCAGTACCCCGTTCCTGCCTTCTCGCCATATCCCCTGATTCCGCTATCTTTAAGAGCTCTATCTAACTCTCTCTTGAAAGCATCCAGTGAATTGGCCTCCACTGCCTTCTGTGGCAGAGAATTCCACAGATTCACAACTCTCTGGGTGAAAATGTTTTTCCTCATCTCCGTTCTAAATGACCTACCCCTAATCCTTGGTTCTGGATTCCCCCAACATCGGGAACATGTTTCCTGCCTCTAGCGTGTCCAATCCCTTAATAATCTTATGTGTTTCAATAAGATCCCCTCTCATCCTTCTAAACTTCAGAGTGTACAAGCCCAGTCGCTCAATTCTATCAACACATGACAGTCCCACCATCCCGGGAATTAACCTTGCGAACCCACGCTGCACTCCCTCAATAGCAAGAATGTTCTTCCTCAAATTTGGAGACCAAAACTGCACACAATACGCCAGGTGTGGTCTCACAAGGGCCCTGTACAACTGCAGAAGGACCTCTTTGCTCCTATACTCAACTCCTCTTGTTACGAAGGCCGGCATGTTACAGTTGTACAAGACGTTGGTGAGACCACATTTGGAGTATTTATTCATGTTTGGTCATCCCAAAATAGGAAGAATGTTGTTAAGCTGAAAAGAATGCAGAGAAGATTTACAAGAATGTTGCCAGGACTTGAGGGCCTGAGCTATCGGGAGGGGTTAGGTAGGACTCTATTCTGTGGAGCGCCGGAGGTTGAGGGGTGGTCTTCTAGAAGAGTAAAAGATCATGAGGGGAATAAAGAATAGATAGAAAGGATGTACAGTGTAATTTCCCCAGAGTAGGGGAATCAATAAGTAGTGGACACAGGTTTAAAGTGAAAAAGGAATGATTTAATAGGAACCTGAGGGGCAACTTTTTTCTCACAGAGGGTGGTGGGTATATGGAAGCAGCTGATGGAGGAGGTAATTGAGACAGGTATTATAATGACATTTGAAAATCACTTGAAGAGGTACAGGGATCGGAAAGGTTTCGAGGGATATGAATTATAGACTTTAGAGGTACAACGTGAAAACAGGACCTTTGGCCTACTGAGTCCACGCCGACCAGAGATCACTCCATACACTAACCCTGTCTTACACACTAGGGACAATTTTTTACCACTTACTGAAGCCAATTAACTTACAAACCTGTGTAAGAAAGAACGCAGATACTGGTTTGGTTTAAACCAAACCAAAGATAGACACAAAAAGCTGGAGTAAAGGGCCTGTCCCACTTGGACAACCTAATCCACGAGTTTAGAAGACCCTAGACGAGTTGAAAAAAAAAAATCAAGGTCGTGTTGACTCGCCGAAGTAAAAGACCTCCTACGACTATGTCTACGACCTCCTACGACCCCCCTCAACCTCAGGCTTCCACACCTAAGACCAACTACGACTAGCTACAAGTGGAAAATGATCACATGATAAAATGATGCCATGTTTGCATTTTCTTCTCGGGCCAGTCAACACCTACGACTATCTACGACCACCATCACGACTACCTACAACCTACCTACGAGTAAAAAGTATCAATTTTTTCCATGCTGACCTTTTTTTTACTTGTGGACATTTTTTATCAGGCTGGAAAAAACGCCGCGACCTACTTTAGGCCACGAGTACGCGGAGATCACTCACGAGCATGAGGACGAGTTACGAAGACCTCCTACGACCTCCTATGACCTCGTGGCGACCATGCTGCGAGTGTATGAGTCAAGGGCAAACTTGGCAGAGGTCGCCAATTAGGTCGTGACAGTGGGACAGGGGCTTTACTCAGCAGGACAGGCAGCATCAGACAGAAGAAGGTTCTCGACCCGAAACGTTACCCATTCCTTCTCGCCAGAGATGCTGCCTGTCCCACTGAGTTACTCCAGCTTTTTATATCAACCTACAAGCCTGTATGACTTTGGAATGTGGGAGTAAACAGGAGCACCCGGAGAAAACTGACTCAGTGACTGGGAGAACGTACAAATTCCGTACAGACAGCACCCATTGTCAGGATCAAACCTGGGTGTCTGGTGCTGTAACTCTACTGCTGTGCCACTTAAAATTAAAAAAAAACAAAAAAGTTTTTATTGCTTTTATGTATTGTCCATATTTTATGTATTGTCTCCTTTATGTTCTGACTGTATTGGCTATCTGAATTTCCCTGAGGGGATTAATAAAGTATCTATCTATCTATCTATCTATCTATCTATCTATCTATCTATCTATCTATCTATCTATCTATCTATCTATCTATCTATCTATCTATCTATCTATCTATCTATCTATCTATCTATCTATCTATCTATCTAAAAGTCTGATCCTGACCGCCTTTGGCCCACTCCGAGAGAATGCAGCCACCTACGGCCGTCATTTTTGGCCACCTCGCTCAGAGCCCCCATCCACCTTCCGGGACCAGAGGATTTATCCCATCGATGAAAAATGAGAGAGATATTAATGTTTCTTTTAAATTCCCCATTTTCTCTGTTCTCTCTGCTGCCCCCGCTGGCGGTAGGTGGGAGGGGGAGGGACTATAAAACCCGGAAGTGTCGTGCCTCACTCAGTCTGCCAGACCCAGGAAGTGAGAGGGTCACGGCTCTCTGAGCTGTGAATAACACTGAAAGTATGTCTACTTCATGGTGAGTCCCCTTGATGTGGCAGCTGCCAAATTGTTTACCGCCTTTTTAAAAAGTTTGGGTTCACAAAATGGATTTTGGTTGTCGGGTGGCTGCAGCCCAATTGTTTGCCTCGCCTCGTCTTTTTAAAGAGTTTGTGTTCACAAAATGGATTTTGGTTGTCGGGTGGCTGCAGCCCAATTGTTTGCCTCGCCTTTTTAAAGAGTTTGTGTTCACAAAATGAATTTTGGTTGTTGTGTGGCTGCAGCCAATTGTTTGCCTCGCCTTTTTAAAGAGTTTGTGTTCACAAAATGAATTTTGGTTGTCAGGTGGCTGCAGCCCAATTGTTTGCCTCGCCTTTTTAAAGGGTTTGTGTTCACAAAATGAATTTTGGTTGTCGGGTGGCTGCAGCCCAATTGTTTGCCTCACCTTTTTATAGAGTTTGTGTCCACAAAATGGATTTTGGTTGTCGGGTGGCTGCAGCCCAATTGTTTTTCCTTGGCTTGGCTTTTGAAATCATTGCAACAGTTGGCTGCCAGCCCAAGAATCCATTCGGCCCACAATGTCTATACTAGCCCTCTGGAAACCAGTACCTTCTGCCCGCAACACCCATACTAGCGCAACAGAAAGCCCCTCCCCCTCCCCCCCCCCCCCCCCCCCCCCACTTGCGAGCAATATTGGAATTGGTGGAGAAGTGGAATATTGCGTTGGTGACCAGCCCTCCTATGTGATGCTGGGACCCAACGGGTCCCACTTAGTCTAGTCTATCTATCTATCTGTGCCACCTTGGATGTGGGCTAAAAGTAGGCAGGTGGGCAGAAGGGCCTGTTTTCATGCTGTATGACTCTATGACACTGTTTATTATAATGGAATAATCAACAGATTAAATCATGAGGAGTACTTTATATTTTAATTGGTTCTCTGTCCATTGTTCCACCAGAAATAATTTCAGGAGGTTAATTACAAGTCAGAATAAAATTGACGTTTTACCATCTGTCGGATATCTCTGCTGAGGAACCTGATTGAAAACAACTAATTCAAAATCAGGCCTCACAAAAGAGTGGAATAAAAACAAGCAGTATCAGCAAGAAATTGCAGCGAATTGTGGACGCAGCCCTGACCATCACGCAAACCAACCTGCCTTCCATTTACACCTCACGCTGCCTCGGCAAGGCCAGCAGCATCATCAAGGACTGGTCGAAAACCCTGGTCACTCCCTCTTCTTCCCCTCTCCCATCGGGCAAATGTAGACAGGTGTGAAAATGCAAACCTTCCAGATACAGGGACAGGTGCTTCCGCGTACGATCCTTGATCGGACTTTGCTGGCTTTACCGTGCACTGAATGTTATTCCCTTATCGTGTATCTGTACACTGTCAATGGCATAATTGTATTTCCGCTATCCGGATAGCACGCAACAAAAGGCTTGTCACTGTACCTCGGTACACGTGACAATAAACTAAACTAAACAAAACTAAAATTACGCAACAAATAGATTTGGTAGAGTAATATCTAAAAATCTCCTTGATTGATCTTTAAACAGCTCCTTTGCTCTCATTACAGAGTAAATCCACTTGAACCATTTGTTGCATATACACAGCAGATGGCTGGGAATATGCATCTTGATTTCAACTACTCATGGAGTGGCAAAATCCCCAAACTAACAGTGCATATCTATCTTGAATAGTTTCAGTTTAGATCCAACACCCATTATTACAGTGTAGTAAGGAACTGCTAATTGAGTGCAGGGTGGAAATTAGTAGTAAAGATAATGAATGAAGTCGGTGAGTTCTGCATGGGTGCAGGAGGAAGCACCGGTGCAGTCGTCGATGTAGCGGAGGGAGAGTTCATGGATGGAGCCAGTGTACGCCTGGAACAGGGAGCGTTCGACGCACCCAACAAAGAGGCAGGCATAGGTGGGGCCCATGCGAGTGGCCCACACACACACTAGGGACAAGTTTTACATTTACCAAGCCAATTACCCGGCAAACCTGTACTCCTTTGGTGTGGAATGAAGGGTGTCAGATCTGAAACGTCAACTGCGTTTCTTTCTCTGCATAGATGCTACCTGACCTGCTGACTTGCGAAGTTGTCTCTTTTTATCATCATTTACATTTTAACGTATTTTACCCCACTGTTTGGTTCATCTTCTCAGCCTCAAAGTTATGAGGTTAAGGAGTGAAGGGAGGAGAATGAGGTTAGGAGGGAGAGATAGACTTGCTGGGCCGAATGGCCTAATTCTACTCCTATTCCTTATGACATTATGACCTTATGATCTTATGGTGTAGCAACAGGTTAGGACAGTATGTTTTGAATGATTAGCTTTGGTTCTCCAGTTATCTGCAGTTTAGTTTAGTTTAGTTTTTAGTTTAGGGATGCAGCACGGAAACAGGCCCTTCAGCCCACCGAGTCCGTGCCGACCAGCGATCCCCGCACACTAACACTATCCTACACAGACTCGGGGCAATTTACACATACACCAATTTAACTGCATACCTGTACGTCTGTGGAGTGTGGGAAGAAAACCGATGATCTCGGAGAATACCCCTGCGGTCACGGGGAGAACGTACAAACTCCATACAGACGGCACCCATAGTCGGGATTAAACCCGGGTCTCTGGCGCTGCAAGCGCTATAGGGCAGTGACTCTACCGCTGCGCCACAGTGCCACCCGTCAATAGTTTCTATTAACATTAAAGGGTTAGCTAGGAAATGCTAGTATGTTAGTATATATTTCTCAGTCCATTTTCTGTTCCAAGTTCGTACATGGACATTAATGATACATTGCTAAATGGCCTACTCATGCTTCTATTTTCCATGTCATGGAGGCATACAGCACAATAAACAGCATAGATTACATTTTGCTTTCCAACCTACCATTGAAAACTCATGCCTCCTGTCATAGTCAAAGAGTGATTCAGCGTGGAAGCCGGCCCTTCAGCCCAACTTGCCCACACCGGCCAACGTGTCCCAGCTACACTAGTCCCACCTGCCCGCATTTGGTCTAAAGGGCTGGTCCCACTTTCATGACCTAATTCACGACCTCTGCCGAGTTTGCCCTTGACTCATACTCGCAGCATGGTCGTCACGAGGTCGTAGGTAGGTCGTAGCAGGCCGCGATGCTAGTCATAGGTGCTCGTGGCATCATGTAGTAGGTCGGGGCGTTTTTCTAGCCTCATGCAAAATGTCCACGAGTAAAAAAGGTCACGAATTAGGTCGTGAAAGTGGGACAGGCCATTAACTCTTTCTTACATGTTGGGATAGTCCCTGCCTCAACTCCATCCTCTGACAGCTTGTTCCATACACCCACCACCCTTTGTGTGAAAACGTTACCCCTCAGATTCCTATTAAATCTTTACCCCTTCACCTTAAACCAATGTCCTCTAGTCCTCGATAAGATATGATTTAAGACCCTAGTTTTGGATTGAATTAAATCGTTATAATTTTATATGTAAATTGCATTCATATTATTACCATTCCTTAAATGCCCTTAAATAACAAAACATCAATTAATCCTTTTAATGAGATAATAATTGATCTAAAATAGCCTGTTCACTCACTGACTCCTCAATATACAGATTTAAAAATCTTCCTCTTATACCCTCCACAAATTCATCAACCACAGTTTTACTGCTGATTTGATTTATAGAAACAAGGAACTGCAGATGCGGGTTTACAAAATAAATCACAGAGTGCTGGAGTAACTCCAGCCTGAAGAAGGGTCCCGACCCGAAACGTCGCCTATCCATGTCATCCAGAGATGCTGCCTAACCCACGGAGTTACTCCAGCACTTTGTGTCTTCTTTTGCCAATTTGATTTGCCCCATTTAGTTACAGAATCATAGAGTCATACAGCAAGGAAACAGGCCCTTCGGCCCACCCCTACCAACAAGCCCCACCTACGCTAGTCCCACCTGCCTGCATTTGGCCCATGTCGCTCTAAACCTGTCCTATGTTCTTTATCTCACTACATCATCTTCTATATCTCTCGTTTAACTTTCCCGTGACTTTCAATCTGGAGAAGGGTCTCGACCCGAAACGTCACCTATTCCTTCTCTCCAGAGATGCTGACTGTACTGCCGAGTTACTCCAGCATTTTGTGTCTATCCACGTACCTGTCCAGTTGATGAATCCCTTTCCCGTCCACCTTGATAATTGAATTATCCTTTTAACATGTATCTCCAAGGACCTGTTTTCAGACTACGCTCTGCCTTAGCAAAAGTTTACCCAGCAACTATCGTTATTTAAAATAAAAATAGACACAAAATACTGGAGTAACTCAGTGGGTCAGGCAGCATCTCTGGAGACAAGGAATGGGCGACATTTCGAGTCGAGACCATTCTTCAGATTGAGAGTCAGGGGAGAGGGAAACTAGAGGTATGAAAAGGTTCAGAACAAATCAGACCTGGCACTGATGACACAAGCATGGCGGGGCCCACAATGTTCCATTGTTGGCTGTGGAAGAGGTGATAACGAAGGGATGCAAATAGTGAATCTAGCAGAACAACTAGGGTGGGGATGGGATGGAGAGAGAGGAAAGGTCATTAGTTTATTATTGCTATTAGTTTAGGGATACAGCAGGGAAGCAGGCTTTTCGGCCTACCAATTCCATGCTGACCATTGATAACCCGTTCACGCTAGTTCTTTGCGATCTCATTTTCCCATACATTCTCTGCACTCAGGGCAATTTACAGAGGGACAATTAACCTACAAACCCGCACGTCTTTGGGATGTGGGAGGAAACCGGAGCACCCGGTGGCAACCCAAGCAGTCACAGGGAGAACGTGAGAACTTCACACAGACAGCACCTAAGATCGGGATTAAACCCGGCTATCTGGCGCTGTAATGCACTGGCTCAGCCAGCTGCACCTTACTGTTCCTCACTGTTTTCATTCAAATTGATTCCATTTTGTGATTTCATGAGTTAAATCCTTCCTCATTATGCCTTCATCCCATTATTTAATTTCAGGACTATCTCTCCTTTACAATCTTGGCTACCTCTTCTGAAAGCAATGCGTCCAGAATATTTATATCTCATCCTCGGTCTCGTTGCAACTTCATTTCGGTAATGGATTTTAGATTGTGCCCATTTATTTTTATTTGCTCCATTAATTCACCTATGATGTTTTGAATGCTGCCTGCATTCAGATAAAGAGCCTTAAATTTTGTCCGTTTATCATTTTTCCTTGCCTTGTCTCTTACATTTGTAATCCTTCCCCCTTCCTGACAGACCCCAGACCTCATTTCTCATCTCGCCTTCCTGCTTTATAACTTTGTCTTCCTCAACTTTCAGAATTTCGCCCTTCAGAATCCCGCCCACCCAGACAGGCTCTAGTTATTTAGTCTAACGTCTGAGACGCAAGGGACTATAGATGGTGAAATCTTGAGTAAAACACGACGGCACAGTGGCGCCGTGTTAAAACTACTGCCCTACAGCGCCAGAGACCCGGGTCCAAACCGGACTGTGGGTGCTGTCTGTACAGATGTTGTACGCTCTCCCCGTGACCGACGTGGATTTTCTCTGGGATGTTCGGTTTTCCCCCACGCTCCAAAGACGTACAGGTCTGTAGGTTAATTGGTTTGGTAATTAATGTAAAATGTCGCTAGTGTGTGTAGGACAGCGTTAGTGTGTGGGGATCGCTGGCCGGCGCGGACTCGGTGGGCCGAAGGGCCTGTTTCCACTTTGTATCTCAAAACTAAACTAAAAACATTTGAATCGACTTCAGACATTGACCATTTTAGAACGATTTTGCAAATGGATGCTTAGCATTTACAAGGTTATTTATAACTTTTACATGGTTATTCACAACGATCATAAACTAAGTCAGCGGGTCAGCCAGCCCTGTGGAGAGAATGGACAGTTGATGTTTTGGGTAGGGGACCTTCCTTCAGACTAATTTAAAGCCCTCTCTGCACCACTTGGTATTCAATAGTTGAGAACACATTACTGGCCTGGAAAGTAACCTGATGGAACAGTGTAGGAAGGAACTGCAGATGCTTGTTTAAGGGCCTGTCCCACTTTGGAGACCTAAACAGCAATCTCTGGTGACCTTGCTCTCCACCCAAGCTTTCCATGAGGTCACAGGAGGTTTTGGTCACTCTCCCTAATGGTCGAATGTGTTTTCCCCGGTGGTCGAGGCTTCATCTAGGTTGCTGCTATTTTTTCATCATGATTAAAACCGGCCTCGACTGAAAATAGGTTTTAGAAATCGATAATTTTTTAGTTGCAGGTTTAGTCGAAGCCGGTTGTGATGCTAGTCGAAGGTAGTCAAAGGAGGTTTTCTCCATAGTCGAGGAAGGTTTTCAACATATGCGTGGGAGGTGGTAGGAGGTTGCAGGCCACCTCCACCTTGATTTTTTTTTTTGGGTGGCGGGCAAGGTCACCAGAGGTTGCTGCTTAGGTCTCCTAAGTGGGACAGGCCCTTTACACCGCAGATGAACGCAAAATGCTGGAGTAACTCAGGGGGACAGGCGGCATCTCTGGAGAGATGGGATGGGTGACGTTTTTGTTCGAGACCCTCCTTCAGACTTCAGAAGAAGGGTCTCGACCCGAAACGCCAACCATTCTTTCTCCCCGGAGATGTTGCCTGTCCCACTGTAAGTCCAGCATTTTGTGTCTCTCTCCAAAGAAACAGTTCCTTCTTTGCCCAATCCTGTGGACAGTGCACCATGAATTCGTACCCATTTTTCCCCCCCACAGCAGCCTTTGTAACAGGACTCTGTGCACCCTGACCTCCAGGTTCAGAATAGCTTCGTCCCAACAACCTTTGGCGTGCTTTCTTGGCCATTGCTTCAATAAGTTGGTGGTGGTATTTACTCCCAGTTATTTGAAGCGTTCAACCATCAATGCAAACCTTCGGCACCGTCAATGCAAACCGCGGTATGTGGACCGCTTTGCTTCCTGAAGTCGATCACCATCTCCTTTGTCTTGCTGACTTTGAGAGAAAGGCTTAAGAAAGAACTGCAGATGCTGGAGAAAGGATGGAGAAAGGTTGTTGTCTCGACGCCAGGTTCACGAGGTTCTCAATTTCCTTCCTGTCTCATCATTATTTGATGACCGGCCCGCAATGGTGCATTGAATTGGATTTGTACACGGCTGCACGGTCGTGGGGGTGTACAAGGAGTAAAGAAGGGAGCTGAGGACGAATGAATACAATCAAGGGTGGTGAATCTGCGGGAGGCCATGTGGAGGCCATGTCAATGGTGAATCCTGTGGAGGCCTTGTCAATGGATATTTTTTAGGCAAAAGGATCGAAGGGTCTCGACACGAAACGTCACCCATTCCTTCTCTCCAGATATGTTGCCCGTCCCGCTAAGTTACTCCAGCTTTTTGTGTCCATCTTCGGTCTAAACTATCATTCATAGTTCCTTCCTTCACAGAACAGAAACATAGAAACATAGAAAATAGGTGCAGGAGGAGGCCATTCAGCCCTTTGAGCCAGCACCGCCATTCATTGTGATCATGGCTGATTGTCCCCTATCAATAACCCGTGCCTGCCTGCTCCCCATATCCCTTGACTCCACTAGCCCCTAGAGCTCTAACTCTCTCTTAAATCCATCCAGTGACATGGCCTCCACTGCCCTCTGTGGCAGGGAATTCCATAAATTCACAACTCTCTGGGTGAAAAAGTTTTTTCTCACCTCAGTCTTAAATGACCTCCCCTTTATTCTAATAGAATAGAATACTTTATTCTACTTTTGGCTACACTGTGCCTGGCCTCCAGCCAACCTTCTGTGGACGTCCTGCCCTGAAACTTTTATGGGCCCATCAGTCACCTGTTCCAGCCTTTCCTCTTCCAAACCATTAACGTCTGGTGTGACGCCAGGTACAGATCCTGCCTTTGATCCACTGGGGTCATTATCAGAGGTTGTGGCTGCAAACGGAACCTCGAGTGATGCCGTCTTTCCGCCCTTGTTGTTTCTCCACTCTTTGTTCCCCTGTCGGTGCCTCAACAGGTTGCCTGCCTGCAAAGAGAACATCATAGCTCGGGAGGGTTAAGGAGAACTCTTCACCATCTGCAACTGTTAATTAGGGAGAAATTACAGGAAAACAGTGCGATTATGGGAAGAGCTTCAGGCATGAAAGTCACAGTCATGCCTCACCGTTTCATCCTCTTCAGCAGGCGTGACTTTAGTTTAGTTCAGGGATACAGCGTGGCAGCTGACCCTTCGGCCCATTGAATGGATCGGATCGACTGGGTTTATATTCACCGGAATGTAGAAGGATGAGAGGGAGTCTTATAGAAACATGTCAAATTCTTAAGGGATTGCACAGGCTAGATGCAGGAAAAATGTTCTTGATGTTGGGGGAGTCCAGAACGATGGGTCACGGTTTAAAAATAAGGGGTAGTCCATTTAGAACTGAGATGAGAAAAAAACCTTTTCACCCAGAGAGATGTGACTGTGGAATTCTCTGCCACAGGAGGCAGTGGAGGCCAATTCACTGAATGTATTCAAGAGAGAGTTAGATTTAGCTCTTGGGGCTAACAGAACAAAGAGATATTGGGAGAAAGCAGGAGCGGGGGTACTGATTTTAGATAATCAGCCATGATCATATTGAATGGCGGTTCTGACTTGAGAGGCCGAATGGCCTACTCCTGCACCTATTTCTATGTTTCTATGAATCCAGGCTAACCATTGATCACCCATCCTCACCAGTTCCATGTTACCCCCTTTCTTATCCACTCTTTACACATTAGGGGCAAATTTCAGAGGCCATTTAACCCACAAACGCGCACGTCTTTGGGAAGTGGGAGGGAACCAGAGCACCTGGAGGAAACTCACAGGAGAACGTGCAAACTCCACACAGACAATACCTAAGGTCAGGATTGAACCTGGGTCTCTTGTCGCTGTGAGGCAGCAACTCTGCCAGCTGCGCCACTGCGTTGCCCTTAATGGCTTTAGCAGGAGTGACTTGATGGGTTGGTTGAAAGATTGGTGGAAACAGGGCCTTCAGCCCACCGACACCACGGCGACCATCATCCCACGTTCGCATCCACTCCTTGCACACCAGGAACAATTTTGCAGAGGCCAATTAACCCACAAACCCCGCACGTCTTCGGGATGTGGGAGGAATATAGAAACACATAAGATTATAAAAGGACTGGACAAGATAGATGCAGGAAAAATGTTCCCAATGTTGGGCGAGTCCAGAAACAGGGGCCACAGTCTTAGAATAAAGGGGAGGTCATTTAAGACTGAGGTGAGAAAAAAACGTTTTCACCCAGAAAGTTGTGAATTTGCGGAATTCCCTGCCGCAGAGGGCAGTGGAGACCAAGACACTGGATGGATTTAAGAGAGAGTTAGATAGATGGGCTAGTGGATTCGAGGGGCTAGTGGAATCAGGGGATATGGGGAGAAGGCAGGCACGGGTTATTGATTGGGAACGATCAGCCATGATCACAATGAATGGCGGTGCTGGCTTGAAGGGCCAAATGGCCTCCCCCTGCACCTATTTTCTATGTTTCTATGAAACCAGAGATTCCGGAGGAAACTCACGCGGTCACGGGGAGAACGTACAAACTCCGTACAGAGAGCACCCATAGTCAGGATCGAACCTGGGTCTCTGGTGCTGTGAGGCCGCAACTCTACCGCTGCGCCTCCGTGAATTCAGCAATGGCAACCATCATTTCCTGATGATAGCCAGGATGTGTATTTACATTTGTCCCCTTCCGGTTCACTGCTGCCTCTTCCAGTTTTGCATGACTACATACTGCAAGGAAGAGTATTATACCAAACGTTTAGATAATGTGACCGACATGGATGAATGCTTCTCCGTGGATTGTCACCTTGTGGTGGTGGAGAAGCTTGTGTGGCCCTGAGATCCTGAGAGCGATGCCGTCTGGAGCTGTGCTCCTGGTAGGGCCACCCATGGCGGTAAGGTTCGAGGGGGGAGCTCCCTGACAAAAAGCAATCCAACCAAGACCTCAACGGTGGAACAGGCGGAGGACGATGGCTGACCTTAGTGGAGCGTCACAGCGGCTGGGAAGGCGGATGAAGGCTGCGGCAGAAAAGGGTCTCCGGTCGTCGTGGACTCCATGCCACTGGATCCTGACCCAGATCTGTCAAGGACCGTGTGGTGGTTGCCTGTGCACCAGTCTCTCCACGTTAAACAAAGTCACCCACTGGCGTGCTCCCAAAAGAGGACAGTCTTCCTCGTTTCGAGTGACTGCCGATGATGATGATGATGGATGAATAGCTAGCAGGACATACAAGCTGTTAACTTTAGTTTAGTTTAGAGATACAGTGTGGAAACAGTCGCTTTGATGAGTCCCCGCCGACCAGCAATCCTCGCACACTAGCACTATCCTACACAGTAGGGGTATGTTATAATTATACCAAGCCAATTAAGGGCCTGTCCCACTTAGGTGTCATTTGCGCATCACGCAGGTAGCGCACAAAGATTTTGTGAATCCCAAAATCCTGGGGCGCCACCGAGCGTCACTGCCTACGCCACCACGCGCCACGTGCGCCTAATGCACGCCATGCACGCATCACGCGCGTCGTGACGCGTAAATGATGTCGCGTAAATGACACGCAAATGACGCCCAAGTGGGACAGGCCCTTTAGGCTACAACGCTGCATGTCTTTGGAATGTGGGAGGAAACCGGAGATCCCGGAGAAAACCCACGCAGGTCACGGGAGAACGTACAAACTCCGTACAGACATCTGTAGTCAGGATCGAACCTGGGTCTCTGGCGCTGTAAGGCAGCAACTCTACCGCTGTGCCACCCGTGTAGCTGTATGGTCTGTAATGCCCCTGTCCCACTTAGGAAACCTGAACGGAAACCTCTGGAGATAGCGCCCCACCCAAGGTTTCCGTGCGGTTCCCGGAGGTTTTTGTCAGTCTCCCTAATGGTCGAAAGTGGTTTCCGTAATCGGGTAATTTTTTAGTCGAAGCCGGTTGCGATGCTAGTTGAAGGTGGTTGCCGGAGGACAAAAGCCTCCGGGAACCTCTGGGAACCGAACGGAAACCTTGAATCTTCAGACTGATCGAAGGGTCTCGACCCGAAACGTCACCCATCCCTTCTCTCCAGAGATGCTGCCTGTCCCGCTGAGTTACTCCAGCATTTTGTGTCCATCTTTGGATTAAACCATCATCTGCAGTTCTTTCCTACACAAATCTTTCAAGTGTGCTGCCTTTGTGGTTTAAGATAAAGTGTTCAAAGTTCAAGGAAATAATGCTGTAACCCTAATTGCGGGAACAATTTATTTTAAGGAGGACCAGGTTTATCATGAAGGTCTATACCACATGATTAATTATCGTAACATCACTGTTGTTCCATTCTTGTTTTGGTTAAGGTCAAACAGTTACAATAGACAGATGTTTGTCTGAACTGATCTGAATGAGTCATGATTAAGAAAGAACTTCAGATGTCGGAGAAATCGAAGATAGACAAAAATGCTGGAGAAACTCAGCGGGTGAGGCAACATCTATGGAGCAAAGGTATAAGTGACATTTCAGGTCCAGACCCTTCTTCAGACTGATGTGGGGGTGAGGGGGGAGGGCGGGAAGAAGAAAGGAAGAGGCGGAGGCAGTAGGCTGTGGGAGAGCTGGGAAGGGGAGGGGAAGGAGGGAGAAAGCAAGGACTAGCTGAAATTGGAGAAGTCAATGTTCATACCGCTGGGGTGGACACCTACCGCTGTCATGAGATGCCATCATACAATGCAAGAAACACTGCATGTCACCGTATATCCATGAGCAGCCGAACGTTCATGAAACTATCTGCAGCACCATGCTATTGTTTTGTCCGACTAGGCGAATTCCTGGGATGGTGGGACTGAAGTGTGATGAAAGAATGGGCTTGTATTTGCTGGAATTTAGAAGGATGGGAGGGAATTTTATAGAAACATATAACATTCTTAGAGGACTGGACAGGGTAGATGCAGGAAAAATGTTCCCGATGTTCGGGGAGTCCAGAGCCAGGGGTCACCGTTTAAGAATAAGGAGTAGGCCATTTAGGACTGAGATGAGAAAAAACGTTTTCACCCAGAGAGTTGTGAATCTGTGGAATTCTCTGCCACAGAAAGCAGTGGTGGCCAATTCACTGGATGTTTTCAAGAGAGAGTTAGATTTAGCTCTTAGGGCTAACGGAATCAAGGGATATGGGGAAGGAGCCTGAACGGGGTACTGATTTTGGATGATCAGCCATGATCATATTGTATGGCGGCGGTGCTGGCTTGAGGGGCCGAATGGCCTACTCCTGCACCTATTTTCTATGTTTCTTTGTTTCTTTGACTTTACTGCACTTCCGAAGACAACTTTTTCCCGATACTTGGGGAAACATTTTCAGATACCCGACCCGAACTACGTCACCTATCCATGTTCTCCAGAGATGCTGTCTGACCCACTGAGTTACTCCGGTCCTTTGTGTCCTCTTTAGATACTTTGTCGAGATCAGCCGCTTAATACAGGACGTTATCTGTTTTTATTGCATCGGCAAGAAAAGAAAAACCGCTTCAACGCTTCAATTCACAACATTCACAAAATAATTCACAATTTTATACCTTTTTATATGACCTTTCAGTGCATTAGCTGCAAAAATGTGTAAATTATATACTACGCTTCTGGTTTTACCAGGTAGAGACTGCACGGCCAGTGTTCCATCAATCAATTGATGTTCCTCAGAAATAAAAATCGCTCCCGAGTGTTAAATAATACAAACACTTACGCTATTTTAACTTTTTACAGGAAAAGCTTACAAGAAAACAAAACAATGATAATAATTCACCCTTTCCTATAATTTAATATCTTCATCCCGAACAACATCACTTTCAACAATGATTGCTTGATATGAGCAATTTTCCATTTTAATGTTCAACAGAAATATTGCTGACAGCAATGGTTGTGGAGTCAGTGGAGCGGCACGGAGAAACAGGAGGGACCGATGTTCAAAATAAATGTTTCAAAGGCTGATTTGGCTTCTTTCTTCTCTGAATTAGATCTATGGTCCGTTACGCTGCTGACATATTCATGGTACAAAGGAAATATTAGCGAAGCAATTATTCAATACTGTCAAGGTCAAAATCCTGTACGTCCACGTTTTTTATTGCTGCAAGGAACTTGTTTTGTTCAGCGGCACATAAATAGAACTTTTTCGATTCTCAGTGACATCTTAGATGAGATGGCCCGGGAGGGGATCCAGAGGAGGTTTTTTAATTTTTCTATGGATGTATGGAAACGTAATTATTTCTTTTATGTAAAGCATTTTGGTCTCAACGAGAGTTGATTTAAACGTGCTATATAAATAAAATGTACTTACTTACTTACAAGAATGATCCCAGAAATGAGTGGGTTAACATATGATGAGCGTTTTTTCGCCACTGGGCCTGTACTCGCTGGAGTTTAGAAGAATGAGGGGGTGGGATCTCATTGACACATACCGAATAGTGAAGAGCTTCGATAGAGTGGATGTGGAGAGGATGTGGAGAGTCGAGGACTAAAGGTCATTGTCTCAGAATTACAGTAAAGGGCGTTAGGATGGAGATGACGAGTCATTTCTTTAGTCAGAAGATGGTGAATCTGTGGAATTCTTTGCCACAGAAGGCTGTGGAGGCCAAGTCAATGGATATTTTTAATGCAGAGATAGATTGATTCTTGATTAGTACGGGTGTCAGGGTTATGTGGAGAATGCAGGAGAATGGGGTTATAAGGGAGAGATGGATCAGCCATGATTGAATGGCGGGGTAAACCTGAAGGGCCGGATGGCCTAATTTTGCTCCTAGAACTTATGAACAGGAGTAAAGCCCCTGTCCCACTTAGGCGATTTTTTTGGTGACTACAGATGACTAGGCTGTTGCCATATGGTCGCCTCAGGGTGACGCCTGTATGGTCTCCTCAAGTCACCGAAAGAGTCGTAACGTTTTTCTGGTCGCCGCTGGATTTTGAAATGTTCAAAACTTTTCTGCGATTGTGGGCTTGACGTAGCTTGTCTCCTCCTGACGTAGGTGTTGTTGTAGGTTGTCGCCAGGATGACGCTGACTGTCGCCAGTTGACGTAGGTTGTCGCCGGGTGCTGACTTCGGTGAATTCCATTGGCGGCTACTTACGTCAACCGGCGACAGGTTCCGGCAAGTGAATAGTCTTCAGTTGTCTTCAGTTGTCACCGACAGGGTCGTTGCTTGTCGTAGCTTGCGGACGTAGGTTGACGTAGGTTGTCGCCTGTGTGGTCGCAGGCGTGGTCGTAGGTGGATCCTAACGGGTCGCCAGTTGTCGGCAGCTTGCCATAGGTTGACGTCAACTAGGCGATAGTCGTCGTAGCTGGTCGTAGACATTGTGGGGGGTGGGGTGGGGTCTAGACGCCAGCCATTTCGGCGACCTGCTACGACTGTAACAGTCGCCGGCAGTCGCTGAAAAAATCATCTAAGTGGGACAGGTCCTTTAAGGGATGAAACCAATTTTTTCCCTCTAGTTCTAATAATTGACTGATGGAAAGACAGAGCATGGAAACAGACCCTTTGGCCCACTGCGTCCACGCTGAACAGCGATCATCCACTCACATTAGGTCTGTGCTATCCCATCCACTCCTTACACACAAGGGGCAATTTACAGAGGCCAATTAACCTTCAAAGCCTCGTGTCTTTGGGATGTGGGGGGATACCAGGATAGAAGTGGGTTAGCATATAAACAACGTTTGACAGCATTGGGCCTCTACTCGCTGGAGTTTAGAAGGTTGCGGGGGCACCTCATTGAAACTTACAGAATAATGAAAGGCATGGATAGAGTGGATGTAGAAAGGATGTTTCCACTGGTGGGAGAGTCTGGGACCAGAGGACATATCCTCAGAATTAAAGGGAGCTCTTTTAGAAAGGAGGTGAGGAACGACTCGAAACGTCACCCATTGCTTCTGTCCAGAGATGCTGCCTGTCCCGCTGAGTTCCTCCAGCTTTTTGTGTCTATCTTTGGAGTAAACCAGCATCTGTAGTCCCTTCCTCCAGATTTGTAGGTTAATTGGCTTGGTGTAAGTGTAAATTGGCCCTAGTGTGTGTAGGATAGTGTACGTATGCAGGGATTGTTGGTCAGCGGGACTCGGAGGGCCGAACCACCTGTTTCTGCGCTGTATCTCCAAACTAAACTAAGCAAAAATAAACTAATCCTACCGCAATGATGGATCACTACAGACCAACTCTTGCATTACCATGGCAATCCATGCAGCCACAAGGAGAACATGCAAACTGCATGCAGACAGCACTCGAGATCACAAAATGATTAAGAAGTTTTCTCAGAAATCATTGAACAAGGAAATAAAGCTGGGAACTTTTTTAGGGCATCACAAGTTTGAAGTTGGGAATATTATAGAGGTAAGGGGACATTGAAATAGCCTGTAAAAAATGATGGACTGGAAACCAAGAAGGAGAAGGCAGGATAGACACAACAAGCTGGAGTAACTCAGCGGGTCAGACAGCATCTCTGGAGAAAAGGAATAGGTGACGTTTCGGGTCGAGACTCTCAGATGAAAAGGCAGGGGTAGGAAGGTAGAAACATAGAAAATAGACAATAGACAATAGATGCAAGAGTAGACCATTCGGGCCTTTGAGCCAGCACCACAATTCAATGTGCTCATGGCTGATCATCCCCAATCAGTACCCCGTTCCTGCCTTGTCCCCATATCCCCTGACTCCGCTATCTTTAAGAGCCCTATCTAGCTCTCTCTTGAAAGTATCCAGAGGACCAGCCTCCACCGCCGGCAGAGAATTCCAGGAGGTGCAGGAGTAGGCCATTCTGGCTGATCATCCAGAATCAGTACCCCATTTCTCCCCAAATCTCTTGATTCCGTTAGCCCCAAGAGCTCTATCCAACTCTCTCTTGAATACATCCAGTGGTTTGTCCTCCACCTCCTTCTGTGGCAGAGAGTTCCACAGATGCACAAATCTCTAGGTGAATTAGCAACAATTTGGGGAGACTGCTGAACTGTCAAGAAAGAAAGCAAACGGCCGTGTAATGAGCGGAATGATAAGGCATGCGCAAGAAAATTACTCTTGTAAATTAATACCTAAAAGAGACTTCAAGTCCCTGTAATGCTCATCTAAGTCAAAACTACCCCGAGTAAGTTCATTTATGGGGTAGATTTTTGAACAAATATTAACCTGCAACCAGTTTGGGTCACGTAGCTACACACTGCCATTTACTATAATTGCAATTCATTATTTTGATGGATCAGATCCATTTACCTAAATTACATACGCTCTTTGGCAGGGTAGGTGCATACTTGGCACAGGTTTATCCTTCAATAACAACATTCTGTATGCTCTAGGTGACCTACTTTTCATTTCAATCTTGGCAAATGTTCGGTGTGGCTTTTAAAACAAATATGTTAAGACATTAGATGGACACCTTGAATCTGTCATTATCCTTGGACAAGAAGTTCATGTTATAGGAGCAGAGTTAGGCCATTCGGTCTGTCAAGTCTAGTCCGCCATTCAATCAAGGCTGATCTATCTCTCCCTCTCAACCCCATTCTCCTGCCTTCTCCCCATAACCCCTGTTACCCAGAGTAATCAAGAACCTGTCAATTTCCGCCTTAAAAGTGTCCATCGACTTGGCCTCCACAGCCGTCTGTGGCAATGAATTCCACAGATTCATCACCCGCTGACTTAAAAAATTCCTCCTCATCTACTTTCTAAAGGTACATCCTTTTATTCTGAGGGTATGACCTCTGGATATGGATATTTTTGGGGCAGAGATTGATACATTCTTTATTAGTACGGGTATAAGGTGTTAAGGGGAGAAGGCAGGAGAATGGGGTTGAGAGGGATAGATAGATCAGCCATGACTGAATGGCGGAGTAGACTGGATGAGCCGGATGGCCTAATTATGCTCCTATCACTTATGAACTTCTGATCTTATGAAACACGTAGAAAGCTAATCCCTTATTCTCCGGTGTCCTCGACAGTATCCTTAATTTTCTTTTTGCTAGAGAAAATTAAAACTTGAAGAATAGTGTCGCTTAAATTGTCCATTCAGTCATTCGCCATTAAGTACAGGGAGAAATGGAGCTCTGTCCTTGTGTCTGTCCTTGGATGACTGAATTAACAAAGTGTCAGGATGATGCTCTGGCAAAGACACAAGAAGAGAGCTCTTTTATATGCTGCTCATCTACAAATTAAGTTCATGGTTTGTGCCAAAATGTGGCAGTCACACTGGCATGACTGTTGAGCCTTGCTCCCTTAAAGGACGTTTGCCAACCACTGGAAAGTTTCTGCCGCATTTCCGTCTGAAAACATTGCCGCTCCATTGCGATTAGAGGCCCTCGGACTTTACTTGACTTCATCTTCCATTGATAATGTTATTCACGTTATTCCCTCTGTCCGCTATCTGCGCACGGTGGATGGCTCGATTGTAATCACGTATTGTCTTTCCGTGCATGCAACAAAGGCCTTCCACTGTACCTCGGAAAACTCAACTCAAACTCAAACTCGATGGAAGCACAGGTGTCTAGTCACTTCATGCCACCTCAGCATACTCAAGGACCAATCTCACTACCTCTTCTCCCCTCTCCCATTAGGCAAGAGGTACAGAAGTGCAAAAACGCACGCCTCCAGATTCAGGGTCAGTCTCTTTCCAGCTGTATTCAGGCAACCATCTTACCGACAACTAGGGAGTGAGTGGTCCTGAGCTACTATCTACCTCATTGGAGACCTTCGGACTCTCTTTAATCCGCCTTTACTGGACTTAATATATCCACTTTATCATGAAGATCGACGCAGAATGCTGGAGATATGGACTCCCTCTCCCCTGACTCTCAATCTGAAGAAGGGTCTCGACCCGAAACCGTCACCCATTCCTTCTCTCCAGAGATGCTGTCTGTCCCGCTGAGTTAAGTGGCCTGTCCCACAGTACGAGGTAATTCAAGAGTTCTCCCGAGTTTCCTCTGATTCGAACTCGGAGAATTACGGTAATAGCCGCTCGTAGGTACTCGGGGCTCTTGCAACATGTTGAAAAAACTTCACGAGCTTACCGTGTTTCCTGGGTACCCGCCGTTAGCGTTACGGGCCGCTAAGAGATGTCCCGAGCTCCGACGTGCCTGCTATGTACATTCTACGTGGTTACCACGAGTTTGATTTTTTTTTATAACCTCGTAAGAGCTCTTGGGTAAACTCGTATAGTGGGACAGGCCCTTTACTCCAGCATTTTGTGGCCATCTTCGGTGTAAACCAGTAACTGCAGTTCCTTCCTACATATTCCCTTTATCATATACCTGTACACTGTAGATAGCTTGATTGTAATCAAGTATAGCCTTTTCACTGACAGAATAGCGTTCAACAAAAGCTTTTGCACTGTAGATTGGTACACATGACAATAAACTAAACTAAAACTAAACTAAACTAAAATAAACTAATCTTCGCTGCCTGCTGATAAAGATAACTCCTTTTCAGACAACACATCAAATATGTAATGGATTCAATTATATATAATTTGGTAAAAAATGTAAAGGGCTTGTCCCACTTAGGTGATTTTTTTCTCGGCAACTGCCGGCGACTGTCAGTAGGTCACTGAAAAAACGGCAACTGGACATCCCTCCCCCCCCACGACAATGTCTACGACAAGCTACAACAACCTACCACCTAGTCGACTTCAAGCTGCGGCAAGCTACCGACAACCGGCGACCCATTGGGATGTCCACCTACGACAACCTACGACCACACAGGTGACAACCTACGACAACGAAAGTCAACCTACTTCCACCCGCGACAAGCTACGACAAGCATTGACCCTGTCCGCGACAACTGAAGACAACTGAAGACAATTCAGTCACCGGTACCTGTCGCCGGTTGACGCAGGTAGTCGCCAATGGAACTCGCCAAAGTCAGCACCCGGCGACAACCAACGTCACCCGGCGACAACCTGCGTCATCCTGGCGACAACCGGCGACAGCACCTACGACAGGAGAAGACAAGCTGTGTCAAGCCCACAGTCTGCGAAAAGTATTGAACATTTCAAAATCCAGCGGCGACCAGAAAAACGTCACGACTCGTTAGGTGACTTGAGAAGACGACTCACGACCATACAGGCGTCACCCTGGCGGCCATGTGGTGGCAGCCTAGTCGCCTGTAGTCACCGAAAAAATCGCCTAAGTGGGACAGGGGCTTAATTCACAACAACATTTTTATATCAGAATCAGAATCAGAATCACACTTTATTCGCCAAATATGTTTTGCAACATCCAAGGAATTTCATTGGCCAGGTCATTCATACAATTAAAAGCAACACATCACGCAAAAACACATTTTAACATGAACATCCACCACAGTGACTCCTACACATTCCTCACTGTGATGAAAGGCAAAATAAAGTTCAAGTCCTTCCTTTTGTTCTTCCTCGGTCGGGGGCCTCGAGCTGTCCGTTGACGGGACGGTCTTGACCCCCGTAGCCAGCGACGTTCGGGCCCTCTGCATCGAGGCGATCTGCTCCCGCATCGGGGGGGATGTCAGCTCCCCTGCGCCGGGCGATCGAACCTCGCGTTGGGGCTGGACGAACCCTCTGCGGCGTTGGAGCTCCCGACTAGCCACTCCCGAGACTGCGAGCCCTAGATGGTAAGTCCACGGTGGTCGCGGTAGGAGCGATCCCAGGCAAGGGATCTGCTCCGATGTTAAGTCCGAGCCCTGCGGTGGGGCTTACGACAGTCTGAGGAGGCCTCCAGCTCTAGCGATGGTAAGCCGCAGAGCCCGGAGAATGTGAACCGAAAATTGATCACCTCTCCGGGAAGGTAGGAACTAGAAAAAAGTTTTCCCCGATCCCCTCCACCCTCCCACCGCATAAAACAAATCGAAGAACATCAAAACAAACTTTTAACATACTAAAAAATTACAAAAAGATAGAAAAAGCAAACAGACTGCCGGCAGGGCTGCCATCTCCCCGGCGCCCCTGGTGGAATGTCCTGGTACTGAATTGATAAATTAGTTTGCTGTGTTATTACATTTAACAGCAGTACAAAAAAACACAGTAAATCCTGCATGCTGGTTGCCTCATTACAAGGAGGATGTGGAAACTTTGGAGAGGATACAGAAAAGGCTGGGCAAAATGCTGCCTGATTTAGAGGGTATTAACACTATGGGGAGCATGGAAAAACGGATTGTTTTCTCTGGAAAGCAGAAAGTTGAGGAGAATCCAGATAGAAGTAGAGTAAACCCTTACAATAACGCACCACAGGGTAGGTGGACCGTGTCTGCTATTGCCGGTTGTCCACTCTAACCGAGGGAGGGAGGTACAGTTGGACACAAGGCTGGGTGGGAAGAGACACGGTGTTGGGGGGGGGGGGGTTAAACAAGTGGAAATTCATGGGCCCTGTAGTCATAGAGTGATACCATGTGGAAACAGACCCTTTGGCCAAACTTGCCCACGCCGGCCAACATGTCCGAGCTGCACTAGTCCCACCTGCATGCGTTTGATCCATATCCCTCCAAACCTGCCCTATCTATGTATCTGTCTAACTGTTTCTTGAGTGATGGGAAAGTCGCTGCCTCTACTACCTCCTCTGGCAACTTGTTCCATACACCCACCACCCTTTGTGTGAAAAAGTTACCCCTCAGATTCCTATTAAATCTTTTCCCCTTCCCCTTGAACTTATGTCCTCTGGTCCTCGATTCACCTACTCTGGGCAAGAGATTCTGCGCATCTACCCGATCCATTCCTCTCATGACTTTATACATCCCTATAAGTTCACCCCTCATCCTCCTGCGCTCCACGGAATAGAGACCCAGCCTACTCAACCTCTCCCTCTAGTCTTGGCAACATCCTCTCAAATCTTCTCTGTACCCTTTTCCAGCTTGACAGCATCTTTCCTAAAACATGGTCCCCAGAACTGAAGGCAGCACTCTAAATGCGGCCTGATCAATATCGTATGCAACTGCAACTTGACCTCCCAACTTCTATACTTCCAGAGTCCTGATGGAAGTACAGTAAACTCTTGCTGTAAGCTCAGTAAACACGCGGTCCGCCCGGGATGGGCCTGGTACTCACACCACCTGCATTCTGCTCGCTCTCTCCACTGCCGTAACCGCAAGCACACCACATGATGCCAGCACGTTGGGTAACTGGCGGAAGTGGGAAGGATAGTGCAGCTCCATTGGTTTGCTGACATTGAGGGGAGGTTTTTGACACCATGCTACCACACTCTCTATCCCCATCATGCGCTCCTTCTCCATGTTGTTTGAGATCTGACGCAATGTAGGCACACCCAGAACCAGATAGCTGGTCCATTCATTTGGCAGAGTGGCTGTCATCACTGCATTTCCATCCTAGAGGTCTCCAAGTTAGAGAAACCATTCTTATAACGGAAGTTATTCCCTACAGCCATCAGGCTGTTAAACACTACAACCTCCAAATAAGCCCTGAAGTGCATAGACGTGGGGGAATTGGTTTTGTCTTTTTTCACCATTATTGTTTTTGTTTGTTTGTATGTTTGTTTTATGTGTGTACGTGCGTGTGTGTCTGTGTGTATGTATATATGTATTTGTGTATAGATATATGTATATAATAAATGAAAATAAGTTCTATATATCTAATTGTATATCTATATCTATATATATATATATATATATATATATATATATATGTGTGTGTGCGTGCGTGTGTGTGTGTGTATATATATAAAACTGAAAGAAGTTATGTGTACACACACATATACATATAAGATAGACACAAAATGTTGGAGTAACTCAGCGGGTGAGACAGCATCTCTGGAGAAAAGGAATGGGCGACGTTTCCGGTCGAGACCTTTCTTCAGACTTGACCTGAAACATCGCCCATTCCTTCTCTCTCCAGAGATGCTGCCTCACCCACTGAGTTATTCCAGCATATGTGTCTACCTTTGATTTAAACCAGTATCTGCAGCTCCTTCACACACACACACACACACACACACACACACACACACACACACACACACACACACACACACACACACACACACACACACACACATATATACAATCAAAATTCTCATCTTGACCACTTCCTGTCTGCCCTCTATATTGATTTTAGAAAAAATGCTACCATATATCGCTATGATTTTTGGCCATCTTACTCACAGTCCTCCTCCGCTGAGCAGGCCCCAAGGATTTTTCCCATCGATGAAAAAAAAGTAATGAGTGTTTAAAAAACCTTGAAATCCTCTCGCCTGTCAATCACTGCAATGAAGGTAATGCCCCTTCCGGGGGGGTGGAGGGGCAGGACTATAAAACCACGGATGCATGGACATGACTCAGTCACTCTGCAAGATCGCGAGGGAGAGGCTACTCATTCTCATTCTGTGAATCAACTGAACTGTGAGTCTGCAATATACTTGCAATAAAAGATTTATTAGCCCCTAATGAAAATGCAATAAGCTGTTTGGCCTGTCCTGTGCTTGAAACTGCAATGGCAATGGAAATTAAATGGAAATACAATCAACTGGTTGGCCTGCCCTGTGCTTGAATCTGCAATGGCAATAGAAATGAAATGAAAATGCAATGAGCTGTTTGGCCTGTTCTGTGCTCGAAACTGCAATGGAAATGAAGTGAAAATGCAATGAGCTGTTTGGCTCGGCCTGCCCTGTGCTTGAAACTGCAATGGCAATGGAAATGAAATGAAATGCAATGAGCTTTTCAGCTTGGCCTGCCCTGTGCTTGAAACTGCAATGGCAATGGAAATGAAGTGAAAATGCAATGAGCTGTTTGGCTTGGCCTGCCCTGTGCTTGAAACTGCAATGGCAATGGAAATGAAATAAAATGCATTGAGCTTTTCGGCTTGGCCTGCACTGTGCTTGAAACTGCAATGGCAATGGAAATGAAATGAAAATCCCATGAGCTGTTTGGCTTGACCTACCCTGTGCTTGAAACTGCAATGGCAATGTAAATGAACTGAAAATGCAATGAGCTGTTTGGCTTGGCCTGCCCTGTGCTTAAAATTGAAATGGAAATGATATGAAATGAGTTGATACCACTAATTTCGGCCCACAAGGCTCCTATTAACCAAGAAACCAGTCCCTTTTGGCCAAAATGGCCGTTTAGCCCAGGAGGAGCATTTTGGCCCAAAAGGCCCATGCCAGGACAGGAAATGTCTAGAAAAAATGCCTTTCACTGAGATTTCACTCCAAATTTGTTTTAAAGAGCCCCTTCGGCCCATCAGGCCTGTACTAGCCTAGGAGGAGTCCCTTTGGCCCATCAGTAAGTATTACCCCTGCAAGTATTAAACCTCACCCCAGTATTTTTCTCCTTCCCTTTATTGACTCCCTGTGAGATCCAGGCCAGGATAGGCTTTCCTTCTTCATTGCTGTGATCTGCAGAAAAATATGAAAAATGCTCAAAATTGATTCTCCACCCTCTCCCCCTTCTCTCTCACAGAGTCTCTCACCTGTTTTGGGCAGAACTTCTGGCAGTGTTTGAGCTGCCAGCCCACCAGGCCTGAGTGACTGAGCTGCCAGCCCACCAGGCCTAAGTGACTGAGCTGCAAGCCCACCAGGCCTGAGTGACTGTGTCGCCAGCCAAAGAATCTATTCGGCCCATAATGTCCATACTAGCCCTCTGGAAACCAGTCCCTTCGGCCCACAACACCCATACCAGCACTCCAGAAGGCCCCCCACCCCCCCCCCCCCCCACCCACCCACTGGCCACCAATTTTGGAATTGGTGGAGAGGTGGAATATTGTGTTGGGGGACCAGCCCTCCCATGTGAACATGGGACCCAACGGGTCCCTATTAGTCTAGTGTAACTCACATTTGTTACAGGCTACTATGTTTACATATTCTGTTGTGCTGCTGCAAGTAATAATTTCATTGTGTTCTGTTTGGAACATATGACAATAAAACACTCTTGAGTCTTGACTCTTAACCAAGACATTGTATCTTCCATGCTTGTCACTTATCCAATGCTGGGTACCGAGTGGGAAAATACTTACCCACTGTACATGTTTCGAAGTAATGTGAATCACAAGTAATGCTATTGGCAGTGGAGCCAAAGAATAAAAGAATCCCTGTTACCAATTACATGCTATGTGAACTTGCAAATAATTCCTCGCAATATAATACAATTGTAGCACAAATTCACCATGTACTTGACTGAAACTGTCATGTGTTATTACAGAATTTAAGATGTTGCAAGATTCATTTAGAAAATGAAACATTCGAGAAATCATGCAGCTCTGTTGCATTCTAATGTTTATTTACTTGGAAAGGATCTCGACTAGATGAGATTCATAAATAAATTTGATTTCCCTTCAGACAAAAAGTGTATTGATTTCCATTATTCTAATCGGTACAGGGCTTCTGCAGTGACATTTATTTTTCAAAGAGCAACGATCCTTTTAAGCACTTTTTGGTTTCATTCGGGACAAAATTTGGTAGCCCCCTGAAAATGGATACAGGAATTGTGTTCTGAAACCAACCATCGCCCATTGATTGCAAAGCTGGCAGCATGCCAACTATTTTGCTGCTTGCTAATTGTAATAATTTTTGCATTAATATCATTAGTGCTCTAGCTAAAGCCAGCTAGAACTGATTAAACCTAATGTGGACCATTTAAAGGGGAGATACAGTGAGGCTAAGAAAGTAAACCTGACATGGGAAACAGTAAAGAATCCAAAGTGTGGAGTCAAGCATTTTGGTAGTTGGAATAAAGGTGTAGACTATTTTCTAAAGGGGGAGAGAATTCAGAAATCAGAAGTGCAAAGGGACTTGGTGCAGGGATTCCCAAAAAGTTGTATCGGTAGTAAAGATGGCAAACGCAACACTAAGATTTATTTCGAGAGAACTAGAATATAAAAACAGGGATGCAAACTGAGGTTTTATAAGGGCATTTGGAGAACTGTGAGCAGATTTGGGCACCATATCTGTGGAGGGATGTGCTGAAGAGAGTCCAGAGGAGTTTTACGAGAAAGATCCCAGGAATGATTGGGT
The DNA here is from genome assembly GCA_035221665.1 of Okamejei kenojei. NCBI lineage: Eukaryota > Metazoa > Chordata > Chondrichthyes > Rajiformes > Rajidae > Okamejei > Okamejei kenojei. The sequence goes on along the minus strand of CM069134.1, from coordinate 122,871,832 downwards.
TAACATAGGATGAGCATTTGACGGCATCAGACACGCCGTTAGATACAAACTACGGGAGCAATTGAGACCTGATTGCTCAGGGGTATTGACAAGTTCATTAGTTCTTAATTCAAAGAAGCAGAATAGAGCCAGCAGGTCAGGCATCATCTCAGGTGAACATGGATTCGGGTTGGGACCCTTGCCTATCCATGCTCTCCAGAGATGCTGCCTGACCCACTGAGTTACTCCAGCATCTGCAGTTCCTTGTGACAAAGGAACCTGGTGGTTAGGCAGCATCTGTGTAGGTGGAGAGACAATATTTTGAGTTGAGACTCAGCATTGGATCAGAATAGAAGATGTCAAGATACAATACAGTACAATACAATACCGTTTCTTGTCATTTGAAACTCAAATGAAGCACAAACAAACTATGGTTTCTGCAGTCATACAACAAGAAGAAACAATTAACAAGACACACAATTAACACCAACATCCATCACAGTGAATCTCCTCCTCACTGTGATGGAAGGCAAAGTAATTGTCTCTCCCCTGTTTTCCATTCTTCTCCCGATGTTAAAGCCCCCGGCGGGCGATGGTAAGTCCCACGGCCGTTAAAGCCGCGCGGGACGATGGTACGTCCCACGGCCGTTAAAGCCGCGCGGGACGATGGTACGTCCCACGGCCGTTAAAGCCGCGCGGGACGATGTAAGGCCCTGCTCCGTGTCTTGATGTTGGAGCCCCTTGCGGGCGATGGCAAGTCCCGCGGCCGTTAAAGCCGCGCCAGGTGGTGTAATGCCCCGCTCCGGGTTGATATAAACCCCTCTATTCAGGCGGGAGAATTTGCCGTTGCGGGAGCCCCAAAAAGCGGTCTCCCGCCAGGGACCCGCGAGCTCCCGATGTTACCGTCCACCGGGCCTGCGGCTGGAGCCTCCGAAGCTCCGAAGTCGGGTTGCAGCCGCGCGCCACCACAGCTCTCCACGCTCCGAAGTCGGCCAGCACCACGATAGTCAGTCCGCAGGCTCTGCGACTGGAGCCCCCAGGTCGTTCCGGTTGGAGGCCACTCCGCCGTGCTAGGCCCCAACGACAACGGAGACCCGACAGGGAAAAGGTCGGGTTTCCCGTACAGGGAAGAGGTTTAAAAGCCCCGCCCCCGCATATACACAGCTAGAAACAATATATATACTACAATCAAACAATACACTCTACAGGACAAAAATAATTACAGACGGACTGCAGAGGCCACTGCCGTAAGACGCCGCCATTTTGTCTGATGATGCTTATGCTGCCAAATATGACCATTACAGTTATATGGTCCAAATATATTTGTTACATTTATTTTGGGGATCATAATGATAATTTATTAGCCAAGTATGTTTTGCAACATATGAGGAATTTGGTTTGCCATACAGTCATACCAGAAAAGCACCAAGATTCACAACTACATAAAGATTTGATATAAACATCCACCACAGCGACTCCTCCACATTCCCCACCGTAATGGAAGGCTCCTTTCCTCCTGCGGTCAGGGGAGTCGAACCATCCGCAGCCAGCAATCGAGCTCCCATGTCGGGGCAATCGAACTCCTGCGGCTTGGGAGTTCCCGAAAGTAGGCCGCGAACCAGATACAGCATGGAAACAGGCCCTTCAGCTCACCGAGTCCATGCTGACCATCGATCACCTGTGCACTAGTTCTATGTTATCCCATTTTCGCATCCTACACGCTGAGGGCAACTTACAGCAGCTGATTAGCCTGCAAACCTTTGGATTGTGGGAGGAAACCAGAGCACCCGGAGAAAACCCACGTGATCACAGGGAGAACGTACAAACTCCACACACACAGCAGACGCAGCAACTATATCGCTGCCCCACTCTGCCAGGGACCCGGGTTCGATCAGTACTACGGGTGCTTGGCTGTATGGGGTTTGCGCATTCTCCCCGTGACCTGCGTGGGGTTCCTCTCACAATCCAAAGACGTGGAGGTTTGTAGGTTAATTGCTTTAGTATAATTGTAAATAGTCCCTAGTGTGTGTAGGACAGTGTTAATGCACGGGGATCAATGGTCGGCTCAGACACGGTGGGCCAAAGGGCCTGTTTCTGTGCTGCATCTCCAAAATGAACTAAACTGAACAGCACCCATAGTCAGGATTAGGGTTGCCAACTGTCCCGTAATAGCCGGGACATCCTGTACATTGAGCTAAATTGGTTTGTCCCGTACGGGACTGCCCTTGTCCCGTATTTGACTGCTACTACTCGGGTCGAGGGGACTGTCGGGTCGGAGTGCCGCGTCCGGCCCCGCCTCACCCGTCCCGACGTCGTGCCGCCCATGGAGTGCAGCAGCAGCGCCTCGCCCGTGGCCCCGTCGGTCGGCAGCCCGGCCAGCTGTCCGACCTTCGGACCTTCGCTGACTGCCGGCAACACCACCCCTCCTTCTCATGGCCGATCATCGGTTCATGAGTTGGATGGGGTGCCGGACTTTGCGCCTCAGCCGGCCCGCCGGCTGGGTTTTGGTGTGCAGTCCAGCACCCGGGCCAACTCATCATTCACCCAGCCACGGCTGAGTCGGTCAACGAATTCCCGTCGGGAATTTGTCCCTTATTTTGACAATTTGTCCCTTATTTGGGAGTGAGAATGTTGCCAGCCTTAGTCAGGATGGAACCCGGGTCACTGATAGAGAAACTCTACCGCAGAGCCACTGTGCCGGCAGACACACGTTGCCGAACAAGGTGGCATATGATGAAAGGCCGCACGGACTGGAGAGGTTTGCTTGAAAACTGAAACATCCGTGTGGATGGTGGCACAAGTGATGATAAGAAGGCCCATGATGGAGAACCGCAGTGAATCATTGAAGCTAATCTCATTTCGCCTCCAATTATCCTGCATCTCATAAGCTCCCTGATTGACGAGTTGCCTTCACCCGAAGGCGTTAGGAACCAACTATTGCGTCTCCACACACAATGTCTTCTTCAGACTGAAAAAGCGTCTCGACCCAAAATATCACCCATTCCTTCTCTCCAGAGATGCTGCCTGTCCAGCTGAGTTACTCCAGCATTTTGTGTTTATCTTTGATTTAAACAAGCATCTGTAGTTCTTTCCTAAACATACTATCATCTGTGTGTTTTTCTCTATTCAGGTAGTTAATGAATGCAAACTGGCTTGATAGCAAAGGAAGATAAATAAGATAGTGATAATGATCTGTGAAATTATTTGCTGCAGAAGGCTGTGGAGGACGAGTCTGTGAAAAATTTTAAGGCAGAGATAGATAGATTCTGGATTAGTACAGGGTGTCAGGAGGGAGAGATAGATCAGCCACAATTGAGTGGCAGAGTAGACTTGATGGGCTGAATGGCCTAATTCTACTCCTGTCACTTATGACCTTGTGACCTTATGACATAACGGAGGTAGACTATCAATAAGGGGTAAGCCATTTGGAACGGAGATGAGGAAACTCTATTTCACACAGAGAGTTGTGAGTCTGTGGAATTCTCTGCCTCAGAGGGCGGTGGAGGCCGGTTCTCTGGATACTTTCAAGAGAGAGCTAGATAGGGCTCTTAAAGATAGCGGATTCAGGGGATATGGGGAGAAGGCAGGAATGGGGTACTGATTGGAGATGATCAGTCATGATCACATTGAATGGTGGTGCTGGGTCGAAGGGCCAAATGGCCCTCTCCTGCACCTATTGTCTATTGTCTAATTAATATCGCTCTTAAACTACAAATGCCAATTAAGACACCGTGTTTCTTTCAGGATATGAAAACTGGTGATTCTCCACACACTGACATGCTAGTCAGTGACGTAGGAATGGAAAGTGTGTAGGAGGGAATTGCAGAGGCTGGTTTCTTCAGACTGAGTCAGGGGAGAGGGAGACACAGAGATGTGGAAGGGTACAGTGTGAAAACAAGAGAACAAAGGGGGATGAAGATCAAGGAAAATGTAGAATAGATCATTGTTAGCAAGGGGAAGTTGACAACGAGGCAGACAATGACAACATTTAATCAGGACGATAGTCAGACTGGTCGGAGAACTAGGATGGGGGAGGGAGGGAAAGCAAGGGTTACTGTGTGAAGTTAGAGAAAGTACCGTGTCAGGAAACTATCTGTGCCAGAATAGTTGAGATTGAATTATTTCAGTTCATTTTGATTTGGTTTATTGTCACGCGGACCGAAGTACAGTGAAAAGCTTTCTACCGTTTCTAAGAATTCTACCGTAGAGGAAGGAGATGAAGCCTGAAGCAAAAGCGGAGAAGACTTGAAATATTCAGCAGATCAAGTATCATCTGGGGATGGAGAAACACCACGTGTCATGGTGGCGCGGCGGTAGAGTTGCTGCCTTACAGCGCCAGGGGCCCGGGTTCGATCCTGACTACGGGTGCTTGTCCGTTCGGAGTTTGTACGTTCGCCATGTGACCTGCGTGGGTTTTTCCTGGATGCTCCTGTTTTTTTTCCCACACTTCAAAGACGTGCAGGTTTGTAGTTTGATTGCCTTGGTATAAATGTAGATTGTCCTTTGCATTGTGTTAATGTGCGAGGATCACTGGCCGGCAAGGGCTTGGCGTATTCCTCGCCCCTTTCTGCACTGCATCCATAAACTGAAGAATGCAAAGCTAACTCTTCAGGTCACTAGCCTTTCGACAGAATAAGAGTTAAGGGCGGATCAGTGGAGTTGCTGCCTCACAGCATCAGACCCTGTTTGATCCTGACCACAGCTGCTGACTGTGTGGAGATTGCATGTTCTCCCTGTGACTGCATGGTTTTCTCCAGCTGCTCCGGTTTCCTCCCACATCCCAAGGACGTACAGGTTTGTAGGTTAATTGGCTTCTGTAAATTGTCCCCAGTGTGTGGGATGCACAAGTGGGATAACATCGTACATAGTTGGTGCTTTGGAACTACTGTGAGAAATCCTGTGTGCCGTGTCAAATGTGATGTCGTTTGGAGATACAGCGTGGAAACAGGCCCTTCGGCCCACCGGGTCCGTGCCAACCAGTGATTACACATTCATGCTGGTTGCTATCCTACACACTAGGGGCAATTTACTGATTAACAATTCCCAGTTAACCTGGAAACCTGCATGCCTTTGGAGTGTAGAGGAGGAACTGGAGCACCCGGAGAAACCCTTATAGTCACAGGTGTGTTAAGTACTGTTAACACTGACAGTCATAGAAACCCTTAATAAGTACTTTAATAAGAATACATACAGAGACCATACCGACAGTTAATGTAGCCTCAAAGTCGTAGCTCAAACTGAAAGTATGAGGGCCTGTCCCATCAGCATGCGATTGCATGCGTCTAGCGTGACCAAACGTGGTCGCTTGAGGCGTACGGCCTCGCGCGGCCGGTCCCACTTCGATCGCCGGAGCCGTATGGGGTTGTGTGGGGCTGGTCCCGACATCGCGCGGGGCTCCGAAAAACTGACACTGTCCGAAAATCCCACGCGCCAATGGCCTGTCGGCCCGCAGGCGCATTGAGGGCGTACGCAGCGTCTTGATGTCGAACGCAGCGTCTTGATGTCGAACGCAGCGTCTTGACGGCGTACGCCTAGCGAGTGGCGTTGCGCGATGACGTCACCGCCCGGCGTGCCGTTGCGTGATGACGTCACCGCCCGACGCCGTGCGTAGTCCAAATTCAGTCGGCCCGCCTACTGCCCAGCTGATTGGTGAGTATGATGTTGGGACCAGCCCCGCACAACTCCATACGCCTCCGCGGTTCGAATTGGGACCGGCCCCGCGAGGCCGTACGCCTCAAGCGGCCACGTTTGGTCGCGCTAGACTCATGCAATCGCCTGCTGGTGGGACAGGCCCTTTACATTCCACGGGATGGCATGATGGAAACCCGACATGGATTACGGATCGGGTCCTAAATAGCAAAACCAGACATGGATCAAATCAGCAATGGTGATTCATCTACGACATAGAATCATAGAAAATAGGTGCAGGAGTAGGCCATTTGGCCCTTCGAGCCTGCACCGCCATTCAATATGATCATGGCTAAACAGGGAGAATGTACAACCTCCGTAAAGACAGGACCCGTAGTCGGGATCGAATTTTGGTTTGTGCCGCTGTAAAGCGGCAACTCCACCGCAGCACCACCGTGCCGCGCTTATGTAGGTGTCAGGAAGAAACTTGGTGTGGGGATTTGTTCTGAGCTTGGAGCTCAATCATTTGGAGCCGTCTCCAGTTCATACCTTTGGGCACAGTATGATGCTTTATCCAGTGGCCAATGGGTCAATGCAGCCCACTGATGGTGTGAGTGGTGCCATGCATGGTCAGTGCCACTTTGCCATTATGACAGAGTACAAAATGGCCCGTATATTGTTAAGTATGAAATCATGAGAGAAATACATTGGGTAGATGCAGAGCCTCTTGCCCAGAGTAGGGGGAAACGAGAACCTGAGGATATAGGTTAAGGTGAGGGAGAAAAGATTTAATAGGAATCTTTGCACACAAATGGTGGTGGGTGAATGGAACGAGCTGCCAGAGAAGGTAGTTGAGGCAGGTACTATCGCAAAGTTTAACAAACATCTAGACAGGTAAATGGATAGGACGGGTTTAGAATAGACAGGATAGGATAGGACAGTTTTCAAGAGAGAGTTAGATAGAGCTCTTAAAGATAGCGGAGTCCAGGGATATGGGGGGAAGGCAGGAACAGGGTACTGATTGGGGATGATCAGCCATGATCACATTGAATGGCGATGCTGGCTCGAAGGGCCGAATGGCCTACTCCTGCACCTAATGTCTATTGTCTATAGAGGGATATGGGCCAGGAGGGACTAATGTAGATGGGGCATGTGGAAATAGGAGAGGTTGTTCCACATGCAACAAGCTTCCATCTTCTTGACTCTCTTTGAAAGACAATATCCATCTCTGTCACTCTGCCTTCCAACCATCCTGTGGCGATGCCCATGCTGATGTGGTCAGCACCTTACAAGGACATCGATCAGCATGGGCAAGTTGGGCCAAAGGGCCTGTTGCCGTGCTGTATGATTCTGAGACTCTGTGACATGAGGCTAGAGCTCTTTAAGGTTGTTCACACTGGGAGGAAGGCCAAATTGCAGTCTGAAGAAGGGATGCCTGTCTATTCCCTCAGGAGATGCTGCCCAGACGTATGGTTTTAAGTTTTAGTTTTAGAGATACAGTGTAGAAACAGGCCCTTTGGCCGACCAGCGATCCCAGCACACTAACACCATCCTACACACACTAGGGACAATTTACAATTTTACCAAGCCAATTAACCTACAAACCTCTACGTCTTTAGAGTGTGGGAGGAAACCGGAGCTCCCCGGAGAAAACCCACGCAGGTCACGGGGAGAACGTACATACTCTGAACAGGCAGCAACCGTAGTCAGGCAGCGCCAGAGACCCGGGTTCGATCCCGACTCCGGGGGTTTGTCTGTGCGGGGTTTGCACGTTAACCCCGTGACCTGCTCGGGCTTTCCCCAAGATCTTCGGTTTCCTCCCACACTCCAAAGACGTACAGGTTTGTAGGTTAATTGGTTTGTATACTCGGTATACGTGTAAACTGGCCCTCGTGTGTGTAGGATGTGCTAATTATTTGTGGGGATCGCTGGTCAGTTGGGACTCGGTGGGCCGAAGGGCCTGTTTCCACGCTGTATCTCTGAACTAAAACTAAACGAAAATTGGTCAGCACAACACCAAATGTCCTTGTTTCTAGTGCATTTCACATTGCAACGACTGTAGATAAAAGCATTTTAATTTCCTTCAAGCTTCAGTGTTTTGTTTTATATGGGTCGCTTGTCCTGCTTTCCAATTCTATTCAGTTGAAGAATAATAAGCATAATTTTTGGAAATAATGGTCATGCCTTGCAACCCCGGTGGAGTTTGTTGAAGAACAAACCAAGCCTGCAGACAGGGCTAATAATGCAGGAGATAGATTTACTTGCAAATTAAAAAAAAAGATGTTTGACAAAGATTCTCATGTCAGGCTCGTGGGGAATATTAAACCTCATGAAGCAGAGGATAACTTGTCCAAATTGATTGGGAATTGGCTTCACAATAGCCGTTCTGCTCCTGAATGCCAAGTAGCATGGACCTGAAAATTTATAACCCTACCAATGCATCGCAGTCGGAGTTGGCTGAAGAGGATGTATATTGCAATTGGATGCACACACCAAATGCTGTCTTAAAGTGAAAGCTGCCATTTGGGATTTTGTAGGAAGAATAACCAGGAAAAAAAATCCAGATTTAGAAACATAGAAACATAGAAAATAGGTGCAGGAGTAGGCTATTTGGCCCCTCGAGCCTGCACCGCCATTCAATGTGATCATGGCTGATCATGCAGAATCAGTACCCCGTTCCTGCTTTCTCCCCATATCCCGTGATTCCTTTAGCCCAAAGAGCTAAACCTAACTCCCTCTTGAAAACATCCAGTGAATTGGCCTGCACTGTCTTCTGTGGCAGTGAAATTCCACAGTTTCACAACTCTCTGGGTTAAAAAGTATTTCCTCATCTCAGTCCTAAATGGACTACCCCTTATTCTTAAACTGTGGCCCCTGGTTCTGGACTCCCCCAACATCGGGAATTATTTTCCTGTATCTACCCTGTCCAATCCTCCAAGACTTTTATATGTTTCTAGAAGATTCCCTCTCATCCTTCTAAATTCCAATGAATACAAGCCCAATAGACCCATTCTTAGAATTTAAGGTGGCACGGTGGTAGAATCGCTGCCTTACAGCGCCAGAGACCCAAGTTTGACGCTTCGGAACGGCATTTGTACGTTCTCCCCGTGACCATGCGGGTTTTCTCCGGCTACTGTTTCCTCCCACACTCCAAAGATGTACATGTCTGTTGGTTAATTGGCTTCTGTAAATTGTCGAAGTGTAGAATAGTACTAGTGTACGGGTGATTGCTGGTCCAAGCGGACTCGATGGGCCAAAGGGCCCGTTTACACTAAACTATATTTATACAGCTGCGATAAGAATTAAAATGAGACTTAATTAAAAAATGGCCACATAAATGTAATGTGAACCGGGTGAGGGGTGTGTAAAGATATGAAGCAGGTATATCTCTTTTATTTACTTTTCTTTATATTTCATTTTTTTCTTTTTCTCTTTCTCGTGCTTTACATCTTTGTGGGCTCTTTCTTTCTACTTTTTCACGAACTATTAATATCGCTCCTTTACCTAACTTTCTCGCTCTCTCTTTTTCTTGCTTCTGTTACTTTTCTATTATTAAATTTAAGTTGTACATGAAATGTATTATGTTACTCTTGGTTTATACTACTGCACATTACTTCTAATAAAAATATTAAAAAATACATTAAAAAATGTAATTGCTGTAATTCTGATTTCAGATGGCTACATTCATTTTTCTTCGTGAAGAACGCATACCGTTTCATTAAAAACTCGCCCAACTCCAAGAAAATAATGTAGGGAGGAACTGCAGATGCTGGTTTGGAGACACAACACACTGGAGCATTTCAGGGGGTCAAGCAGCATCTGTGGAGAAAAGGGAATAGGTGAGGTTTTTGGTTGAGACCCTTCTTCACACTGGGCACCGTATCAAAAAAGAACTGTGAAAGGAATTGTGTAGGATGGTGCTAGTCTACGGGGTGATTACCGGTCGTCGCAGACTCGGTGGCTGAACGGCCTGTCTCCATACTGTACCTCCCCCTAGTAATGAATGAGGTTAATAACATAAAATGCCTAAAAGATAAAGTTTCAATTTAGCTTATTGTCACATGTACTGAGGTACAGTAAAAAGCTTTTGCATTCTATCCAGTCAACGGAAAGACAATGCAGGATTACAATCGAGCCATTCACAGTGAATAGATGCATGATAAAGAATTGAAACATGGGGCTATTGGAATCAGTAGACTGGTAGGAACGTAAACTGGATAATTGGGATAACTGGCCAATTTTTCTGTTCTGTAGGTCAATGAACAAGTAAGATTTTTTGTTAAGGGCCTGTCCCACTGTACGAGGTAATTCAAGTTCTCCCGAGTTTTCCCCTGATTCGAACTCGGAGAACATCCGTAGCGGGTCCACAGGAGTTTGTGGATGTCTCGTAGCGCCTCGTACGAGTAAAAAGTAACCAATTTTTTTTCATCACGAGTATTTATTTACTCGTGGACATTTTTCACAGTGTTGACAAAATCGTCACGAGTTTACCGGATTTCCCGAGTACCTACCGTTACTCGTACGAGCGGCTACGGGACATCCACGAATGCCTATGGACCCCCCTATGGACATTCTCCGAGTTTGAATCGGGGGGGGGAAAACTCGGGAGAACTCTTAAATAATCTCGTACAGTGGGACAGGCCCTTTAAATGGTACTCCTGCATCATCAGTCAAATTCATTTCCTCACAAAGACATGGCTATATATTAGTTTAGTTCAGCCCACTGAGTCCGCGCCGATCCCCGCACACTAACACTATCCTACACACACTAGGGACAATTTACAATTTTACCGAAGCCAATTAGCCTAAAACCCTGTACATCTTTGGAGTGTGGGAGGAAACCCGAGATCCCGGGGGAAACCCACTTGGTCATGGGGAGAACGTACAAACTCCGTCAGATGGCACCCGTGGTCAGGATCGAACCTGGGTCTCTGGCGCTGTAATGCAGCACCTCTACCGCTGCACCACCGTGCTGTCCTGCCGTTCTGCTCATCCAAGTTGTACAATTCCCTCACGGAACAGTTTCAAGTCGAGTCGAGTTTCTTGTCATATGCACACGTACGCTGAGATGCAGGTACAATGCCAATCTGACTTTTAGGGCTACATATTTGCTTTTAGGAATCGTGCATTTAAAAAAGGTGCAGTTTGAGCAAATTCAAAAGACTAATTTTTGTGCATTAAACTTTAAAGTACGAAAATAATTTAGACAAATTCACAATTAAACAGTGCAATCACCACGGACAATGCTGCTGCCTTCATTTCCGTGGGCTTGCACTTCTAATTACTGATACATACAACCATTGTCATTAATCTATCGCCAGCAATTACAAGAAATTATCCCTAATATGATGTTTCCCTAGTGGCAATTTTTTGCATCAAGATAATCCAAACTCAGGGACCCCTTGAATAATTTCAGATCTTTCCTGTGATCAAGAGGGAGGAATGGTGTACGGTGGCAAAGAGAGTGTGGCTCACCTCCAAGAGAAGCCAAAGAAGAGTGCAAGGCAATGCATCTGAGTAAAATGGTTCAATGGTTCACGAGTTATGGGAGTAGAATTAGGCCATTCGGCCCTTCGAGTCTACGCCGCCATTCAATCATGGCTGATCTCTGCCTCCGAATCCCATTTTCCTGCCTTCTCCCCATAACCCTTGACACCCATTCTAATCAAGAGTTTTTCTATCTCTGCCGTAAAAATATCCACTGACTAGGCCTACAGATTAACTACCCTCTGACCTCCTTTCCAAAAGAACGCCCTTTAATTCTGAGGCTATGGCCTCTGGCCCTGGACTGGCCCACCAGTGGAAACATCTGTTCCACATCCACTCTATCTATGCCTTTCATTATTCTGTAAAGTCCCCCCTGGTGCTTTACATAAATAAATGGCGCTTTATTTGTTACATGTCCGACTACACGGTGAAATTCATTTTATATATATTACACACGAGGGCGCTGCCATTGTTGCCGCCATTATTCGAAGTCCAAACTCCTGTCGTCCCGCGCGCTCGATGTATTGGAGCAGTTCCCGCGAGCCGACGTCCCTCTCCTCTCCTCGCCCTGTCATCTTTGTGTCTAGGGGGGTGGAGCGCCTCCTGCAGCCGAACTTGAAGGTGCTGGAGGCATTACCCTCCTACTGGCCCTTGCCCCTCGCATGCAACCTACAAGACACAAGATGCATTTATTTGTCACATGTGCCAGTTGGCACAGTGAAATGTGTTCACCATACAGCCATACACTAAAATAAAGAACACAACACGATAGAGTTCAACATAAAACGTCCCCACACAGCAAAATAAAAAGTTTCCCACTGTGAGGGAAGGCACCAAAGTCAGTCATCTTCCTCTGATGTTCACCCGTAGACGGGGCCTCCGGAGCCCCCCGCAGTCGCCGCTACAGGCGGCTCGCCGCTCAGGCCTGCTCGCCGGGATGTTGGAACTCTGACGTCGGAACGGGAGGCCAACCTCAGCTGCTTGGACCTCCAAATCGGCCACCTACCACCGGAGTCCGAGGCTCCCGACGTCCCCAGGCCGCACCGGGCAGAGATTCACGCTGGCGGCCCTCGGCAAAGGGCCCCAGGCGCTCCGCCATGTCGCTCCGTGTACCACTTCTGGACTTCTGCAGCTCCCTCCTGGTCACTCCGACCAAAGAGCCTTCGGGCTGGGTTACCCGTCCAACCGACCAACGAACTGGCAGAGTTGACGAAACTCAATGAGAAAATTGACGGGAATTACTTCACATTCAGAGGCAGAACACAGTATTTCAAAGTAAAAATGTGAATTCATAAATATATAGTTTAAAATAATGGAGTCATAAATTCATAAAGCACAGAAACAGGCCCTTCGGCCCAACTCATCCATGCCGACCAAGATGCCCCATTTACCAGCAATTGGTCCAAATCGCCCTAAACCTTTCCCATCCATGTACAGTGTCCAAATGTCTTGTTGGTGTTATAATACCTGGCTCAACTCCCTCCTCTGGCAGCTCATTCCACATACCCACCACCCTCTGAGTGGACATGTTGTCTGTTGGGTTCCTATTAAATCTTGTCCCTCTCACCTTAAACTTTATTCCTCTGGTTCTTGAATCGTTCACCCTGGGCAAAAGACTTTGTGTGTCCACCTTATCAATTCACCTCGTGTCAGACAGTCTGGTAAATAACTGACTAATCTCTAATCATATTTAACACTCATAAGTAAATACCATGATAAATAATGTTATCAAATGTGATAAGGTAAACTAAATAAGGAATGGATTACAGCACTGTACTAAATACATATCTGATTTATGTAAACATTAAATAAATAAATAATTGATAGGTAAAAGATGCCAAGATGCAAATAGGCGGCCTCTGTATTGCTGAAAGTAACAATTTGATTGTTCCATTGTTGGTGCATATGTCCATTACATAATCTCCTCTAGAAGATATCGGTTTAAGGTGAGAGGGGCGAGATTTAATAGGAACCCAAAATGCATTTTTTTCACTGAGAGGGTGGTGGGTATACGGTGGGAACGAGCTGCCAGAGGAGGTATTTGAGGCGAGTATTAGAACAACATTTAAAAGATATTTGGACAGTGGATAGGAAAGGTTGAGGGATTTGAACCAAAAGTGGGTAAATGGGGAATTCTGGTCAGCATGGACGAGTTGGGCCGAAGGGCCTGTTTCTGCGCTGTATGACTCCGCTATTTTAAACTATTTCTTTGTGAATTCACATTTTGATTTTGAAACACGGTGTTCTTCCTCGGAACCTACTCACAAATGTGAGGTCGTTTAGTTTAGAGATACAGAGCGGATACAGGCCCTTTGGCCCACCGAGCCCCCACGGACCTGCGAGCCCCGCACATTAACATTATCCTTCACACACTAGGGACAATGTTACATTTATACCAAGCCAATTAATCTACAAACCTGTACATCTTTGAAGTATGGGAGGAAAACCAAAGATCTTGGAGAAAACCCACGCAGGTCATGGGAAGAACGTACAAACTCTGTACAAACAGCACCCGTAGCCAGGATCGAACGCGGGTCCAGGTGTTGTAAGGAGGCAACTCTACCACTGCGCCACTGTGCTGCCCATTGTTATGAATGAACATTTTTATTTTGAAATACATCATTCTTCCTCTGAACTTACTCACGAATGTGAGGTGATTTTCTCACATGTTCTCGTTTATAAATGGAGTCTAGGTGGAATTCACTTGTAAAATAACATCTGATGCAAACTGCTGCTAAAGACTTGCAGAGTGCCATTCTATTTAGTGTGCTTTGATTTTACTTTGAAGTCACGTGAGTGACTTCGTGAAGACCCCGCCAGCACGCATGCGCGACATATCGTCGAACGCATTGCACAGCGACAGGCTGGGAGGAGCGCTGCTCCTCTACCGGCAAGCTTAAAAAAGGAACCCTCAGGTAAGTACCGCTAACCTAGAGTGGTTAGGGCACTCTGTTTTCCTATTTGTATTCCAGAGTACCCACTACCTCGAGTATGGAAAAAGCTCGAGGAAAGAAACGGGCCGCTTCCCGACAGACTGCGGAGGACCGCGGGACTGCGGGCAGGGGACAGCGGCCAACAACGCCTGAGCTGGCCGTTGAGCATACAGCAGCCCCCGACTTCCTACAGCTACAGTCCGGAGGACCACCACGGACTGGCGGTAAGGCCACCCGGATGTCGGGCAGCCCCGTTGAATCGGCAGCCCCCCTGAGTCCCGGACCTGACGGGAACTGCCGTGCGGACAGCCCCGACTCGGCGGCGGTCGATTATCCCGCCGGATGGTGGAGCAGTTGCTCCATGACCTAGTTCCAGCAGATGGTGGGTCTCTTCGCAGACGTACGGCAGTACCCTTTTCAGGGCTGTCCATTGTCTCACCCTCTTCGCAGGGGAGCATTAGGAGTCAGGGCTGGGCTGACTCTGAAGAGGGGTTGGCTGAAGAACCCAACTTGCTAGGGGTGCAAGAAGACGGGCTCCTGGGTATGGTATCGAAATTCGCAAAACCATCCCAGAAGGGACAGCCGTTACAACCGCAGCTGGCGGCGAGCATTAATTATCTAACAACGCACCAGCTGCAGGAGCAAGTTATCAATGATACCACGGCCAAATACCTTGCTCCAGAGAACTGTGTGTCTCTCAATGTACCAGCAGTCAACAATCCCATCTGGGGGAACATTAGTCCCAGCATCAGGACTCAAGAAATCAAGATGCAGAAGATATTGAAACTGCTAGCTGCGGGAATCACTGCATTTGCCAGATCTGTGGATGGCATCGATATGACGGATGAGCAACAGGACGCTTTAGCTCTACTTTGCAACGTCCAGTTCGAAATTAACTGCTTCAGAAAAAGCGTGATCCATCCTACGCTCAACCCTAAATTCGCAGGGTTGTGCAAAACTAGCAGCACACCACCGCCTGCTCTGCTGTTCGGGGACAACCTGCCGAAGCAGGTTAAAGACCTTGATTAAGAAGCAAAAGCTGTGGGCATGATCAAGGCACTGACTACCATCAGGTCAACAGTAAGCCGGCGGCAGCACCCCTATGCAACCACCAACAGGCCCCGCTACCATGCCGACAGGACAGCGGGTGAAACACCGAAGGCCGCACCATTCACACAAAGGTCTTTTTTAGGGCATGCCCCAGAGCGGCCTTCGTGGAAGATGCGCCAACCCCACACCACAGCGCCTCCATCTCCCAAGAGCCAAGGACGGAAGAAGCTGACCCAATGCCACCAGTAACCATGGAGGTAGGTGGGTCTGGTTGCCTTGGGAGTACCGCATGTGTAACTTCACAAATAGGGGGTAGATTACACTTGTTTTGGGATGCATGGAGTTCTATAAATTCTGATCTCTTTATATTCAGAGATACACAGTATTCAGAGATACAAAATTGAATTCATTGACAAACTCCTCCTACCAGTTCAACATGTACTTCGCCGGAAATTTGTGCTTTCACAAAAAGAGAAAGTGGAAGGTCATGCGGAACTACTTAGATTGCATTCTAAGGGAGTAATAGAGAAAACCAAACATGAACCCCTTGAGTGTGTATCACACATCTTCACCAAAACCAAAAAAGATGGTGGATGCCGCATTATCATTGACTTAACACAGCTGAATACTTTCGTGCAATATACCCATTTCAAAATGGAAACATTTGTAACTGCTAAACAACTAGTTTCCAAAGGATACTTCATGGCTTGCATCGACCTAAAAGATGCATACTATTCAGTACCCATACATAAAGATCACCGCAGATATTTGAAATTTACCTGGATGGGGCAGCTATGGCAGTATAAAGCGCTGCCTAATGGACTAACAACAGCCTCCAGACTATTTACCAAAATATTGAAACCAGCATTGGCGTCTCTACGGAAACAAAAGCATACTGTCATGGCGTATCTTGATGACATCCTAATTGTGGGGAAAACCATGGAATCGGCTAAATTGGCTGTGACAGCCACCAAGCTTCTATTTCAAAAACTGGGATTTATCATCCATCCAGACAAATCCAAGTTAATGCCTTCTGTAATAATGGATTAACTGGGGTTCACGATCGACTCTGTTCACATGACTGTCACCTTGCCAAAAAGCAAGGCGACAGACTTAATAGAGGCATGCAATAGCCTTGTTTGCGCCAGTAAACCAACCATTCGGCACGCTGCCAGGGTAATCAGGAAACTTGTGGCTACATTTCCAGCCACACAATATGAACCGTTACATTACCAAAATTTACAAAGAGCCAAAATTTCAGCACTCAAATCCCATACTGGTCATTTTGACAGGCCTATGCAGCTACCGGCCAAAGCAAAAATCTAACTGCGATGGTGGATTAGCAATATTCGACATTGCTTTAATCCCATCACAATTACAAACCCTTCGGTTGTGTTACCAGGTATTTATCGACATTAAAGCTCGGTATGGAACGCCAGATATCGACCTTTTTGCATCTAGACTTAACCATCAGATACCAACATATGTCGCATGGGAAGCAGACCCTGGGGCAGTAGCGATGGACGCTTTCTCACTACATTGGGGGAATTTGTTTTACTATGCATTTCCCCCTTTCTGCCTCATCAGTCGGGTATTGCGGAAAATTCAATTAGACTCCACATCAGGGATCCTGATAGTACCCGACTGGCCTACGCAGCCATGGTTCCCTGTGGTCCTCGACATGGTCACATAATCATGTCTCCCGATTCCCAAACCCCTGAATCTCCTGGTACATCCTGTGACAGGGGACAATCATCCGTGCCATGATTACATGAACTTGTTGGCTTGCAGGTTCTGAATATACCGCCCATGGAGCTCGGGCTGACGGACAGGACCACGAACATAATCACGGCATCGTGCAGGGAGTCCACCAGGAGACAGTACCTCACCCATGTTAGAAAATGGGAGCTATTTTGTTCCAGGACTGGTACCACATACAACTCTGCCACCATTACAGATGTACTGGAATTCCTGGCTAGCTTTCACTATGATGGGGGCCTCAGTTATAGTGCCACCAACTGTGCTACGAGTGCTTTATCATCCACTCGGGCTTAGGTTAGAACACCTTGGAGTGGGATCCCATCCCCTGGTGTCTAAACTTATGAGGGGTATTTTTAATTCTGATCCTCCCAGGCCTCGATATTCTCAAATCTGGGATATCGGACTGGTCTTGTCCCTACTCAGGGGTTGGGCACCAGTCACGTCACTCTCATTGACTAAGCTCACCTACAAGGTAGTGATGCTGATGGCACTTGTTACTGCACAGCAGGTCCAGCCCCTGCATAAATTAAAATTGGATGCCATGGTATCAACTCGTAACACGGTGACCTTTTATGTAAACGAGTTACTAAAATATAACAGACCAGGGTCATCTGGTCTTAAATTGGAGTTCCTGGCCTATCCATTAGATAGACGCCTTTGTATAACTACCCACCTTCGACACTACTGAGAGGTTACTAAAAATCTCAGGGGTGTGGAAATGGGCCTTTTTATTAGTTTTAAACGCTCTCACCATAGGATAACTGTTCAGACCATTTGAAGGTGGCTCAGGATGGTGTTGGGTGCAGCAGGGGTAGACACTGACGTTTTTCAAATCTCATTCTACCAGGGCTGCGTCTACATCAGCGGCGAGGATGATGGAAGTTCCCATGGACCACATCCTCGCAACGATGGATTGGTCCAATGAGTCAACTTTTCAACGGTTTTATAACAAACCTGTGACCACACCTGCAAATTTTGCAGATACTATTTTAAGTTTTGTTTCTTAATTTCCCCGAAGTTTGGGGTTTATTATTTGTTGTTAATAAATACATTATTTATTACACGTATACACGTTTTTCTGTTGCAAGTCTGAAATACGTTAACATACTTCCTCCATTAGTCATTATGGCAGTGTGTGAGCATGGACTCGTTTCCAGGGCATGAAATCACAGAGCTTTGAAATCTTCACTAAGTCACTCACGTGACTCCGAAGTAAAATAGTAAGATTAAACGAGAACTTACCAGTTCGAAGTTTGATCCTTATTTTATGAGGAGTTACGATGAGGGATTTTGTGCCCCCCGCTCCCAACCCTCTATTATAAGGTCAACTGGTATGTTAGTTCTCTTATCTTGCTATCTTCAGTCAACTCTGTGTGATTTCACACCGCTGCTTTGAAGAATGTTGCGCATGCGTGCTGGTGGAGTCCTCATCATAACTCCTCATAAAATAAGGATCAAACTTCGAACTGGTTAGTTCTCATTTAATCTTACTATTTCATAGCATTTGATCATTGCTCAGTGGGAATCCTTCTGGACTTAAACTTTAGGGTAGTGTTGTTCACGACATTGCCACTGGCATGCCAACTGATTCATAACCAAAGGTACCCTGCTCTGAAGCTCACTGCTTGCTGTCCCATCTACACTAATCTTGCAGGAGGGTGGGTGGGGGTGGAGCAGGGAACTATTCTTGCTATTGGATAGACACAAAAAAGCTGGAGTAACTCAGCGGGTCAGACGGCATCTCTGGAGGAAAGGAATAGGTGACGTTTCGAGCCGAGACCCTTCTTCAGACCCAACCCGAAACATCACCTATCCATTTTCTCCAGAGGTGCTCCCTGTCCCGCTGAGTTACTCCGGCATCTTGTGTCTATCTTTGGTTTAAACTGGCATCTGCTGTTCCTTCCTTTGCTGTTCTCGCTATTAGTACGATTGAGCTGTTGGTTGCTGGAATTGGATTTTGCGCATCTTTAAGCATCGCACGTAAATGATGACGGCGTGCTGGGGGGGGGCGTAAGTGCGGGATTTAACATCAAGTGCGATGAAAGTCTGCATTGTCAGGTTCTCTAAGTATGCAATAGATTAAAGGGCCTGTCCCACTTTGGCGAATTATTAGGAGACTACAGGCATCTAGGCCAACGCCACACAGCGGTCGCGGTGTCGCCTGAATGATCTCCTCAGTCGCCCAAAGAGTCGTAGAGCCTTTCTGGTCGCCGCAGAATTTTGAAATGTTCAAAACCTTTCGCCGATCATTGTCTTGATGCCAATGGGGGTAGCCTGATGTAGCCTGATGTAGCATGATGTAGGTGCTGTCGCTAGGATGATGTAGGATGTCACCACGATGACGTAGGTAGTTGCCGGTGATGACGTTGGTGAATTCCATTGAAGTTCTATTATAGATAATTAAATTTTTTATGTTATTATAATATTTTTGGCTGCACAGTTGTATGTTAAAGTTACATTATAGATAATTTAATATAATATTTTTGTAAGCACTGTTGTATGTCGTAGGGGCGTACAGTTGTCGTTTTTTCGGCGACCTGCAATGACATTTGCGGCAGTCGCCTAAAAAAATCGCCTAAGTGGGACAGGCCCTTAAATCTCCCATCCATAGAGCGACCATAAGTATGGTTTGGTTTTGTTTCGAGATACGGCACGGAAACAGGCCCCTCAGCCCACTGAGTCCGCACCGACCAGCGATCCCCGCACATTAACTCTATCCTATACGCACTAGGGACAATGTTTACACTTGCACCAAGCCAAATAACCTACGCCCACTGTCTCCGCCTCTTCCTTTCTTCTTCCCGCCCCCCCCCCCACCCCCACATCAGTCTGAAGAAGGGTCTCGACCCGAAACGTCACCTATTTCCTTCGCTCCATAGATGCTGCCTCACCCCGCAGAGTTTCTCCGGCATTTTTGTCTACAAACCTCTACGTCGTTTGAGAACCAAAGTTCTGGGAGAAAACCCAGAGGAAGAACGTTCAAACTCAGTACAGACAAGTACCCGTAGCCAGGATCGAACCCGGGTCTCTGGTATTGTAAGCGCTGTCAGGCAGCAACTCTACTGCTGCGCCACCGTGCCACCCGTTCATTCAATGGCTTGAAGGGTATTCGCAGTCCCTGTGTTTCACAATGGGTCTTTACTTTTACATTAGTGCAATGCCTGTGATATCCAATATCTTATTTACTGTTCCTCCCAAGCAACTTGGGTGTAGAAGAAATAAGTATGGACAGTACTTCTCTCTGGAGAAAAGGAATAGGTGATGGTGCAGGTCGAAACTCAGTCTGAAGAAGGGTCTCAACCCAAAACGTCACCTGTTCCTTCTATCCATCAGTTTGTGTCTATCGTGAAGGTTCATGGTTTGTATCTTAAGCATTACTTTGTCGAGTCAAGAGACTGTTTAATTATCAAAGGAACAATGAAATTCTTACTCGCCAAAGCGTAACAGGTCTGTAAACACTGTCCCCTGCAGCATTTTACCCCTACAGTATTAGTTTGACGTGTACTGCCTGAGTTTCCGTGGTTAAGCTCCCTCTGTGTTGGTCACTAGTCAGATAAAGAAGATGAGATTTGCAGCACTCTCGTTATTCTCGCAGCAGTCAAAGGGGGGACACAGTGCTGGCTTTCTCCCAGAATGTTTGCGGTCAATGTTTCATGGCATCCTACAGGACTAGTTATTGAATCATGGGATGTTTCCTGGTGCCATCTTCCAGCCTTTAGTAGCAACATTAATCGCTGATGTTATGGTATGAATGTCTTGATAATTATTGTTTAGTTAGTTCGGCTTAGTTTAGTCATACAGCGCGGAAACAGGCCCTTCGGCCCACCATGTCCGCGCTGACCAACTTGTTCTATCCTACACTAGCGACAATTTACAGAAACCAATTAATAGGCAACAGATAGACAATAGACAATAGGTGCAGGAGTAGGCCATTCGGCCCTTCGAGCCAGCACCCCCATTCAATGTGATCATGGCTGATCATCCCCAATCAGTACCCCGTTCCTGCCTTCTCCCCATATCCCCAGACTCCGCTGTCTTTAAGAGCCCTATCTAGCTCTCTCTTGAAAGTATCAAGAGAACCGGCCTCCACCGCCCTCTGAGGCAGAGGATTCCACAGACTCACAATTCTCTGTGAGAAAAAGTGTTTCCTCGTCTCTGTTCTAAATGGCTTAGCCCTTATTCTTAAACTGTGGCCCCTGGTTCTGGCCTCCCCCAACATCGGGTACATGCTTCCTGCCTCTAGCGTGTCCAAATCCTTAACAATCTTATATGTTTCAATAAAATCCCCTCTCTTCTAAACTCCAGAGTTCAAGCCCAGCCTCTCCATTCTCTCAGCATATTAGGGACACTCAGAATTAAGGGACAGAGGTTTCGGGGTAACGTGAGGGGGAACATCTTTACTCAGAGGGTGGTGGCTGTGTGGAATCAGCTTCCAGCAGAAGTGGTGGAGGCAGGATCGATTTTAACATTTAAGAGTAAAGTGGATAGGTATATGGACGTGAAGGGAATGGAGGGGTATGGTCTGAGTGCAGGTAGATGGGACTAGGGGAAAACAAATGGTCGGCACGGACTGGAAGGGCCGAGAGGGCCTGTTTCCGTGCTGTAATTGTTATATGGTTATATGGTTATATGACAGTCCCGCCATTCCGGGAATTAACCTTGTAAACCTATGCTGCACTCCTTCAATAGCAAGACTGTCCTTCCTCAAATTAGGGGACCAAAACTGCGCACAATACTCCAGGTGTGGTCTCACTAGGGCCCTGTACAACTGCAAGGACCTCTTTGTTCCTATACTCGACTCCTCTTGTTATAAAGGCCAACATTCCATTCGCTTTCTTCACTGCCTGCTGTACCTGCATGCTTACTTTCATAGACTGATGGACAAGGACCCCCAGATCCCATTGTACTTCCCCTTTTCCCAACTTGATGCCATTTAGATAGTAATCCACCTTCCTGTTTTTGATACCAAAGTGGATAACCTCACATTTATCCACATTAAACTTCATCTGCCATGCATCTGCACACTCCCCCAACCTGTCCAAGTCACCCTGCATTCTCATGGCATCCTCCTCACAGTTCACACTGCCACCCAGCTTTGTGTCATCTGCAAATATGCTGATGTTACTTTGAATCCCTTCATCCAAATCATTGAAGGTAGCAACTCTACCGCTGTGCTATCGTGCCGCCCTCTGGAGTCTGAAAAACAAAAGATCAAAACATTTGCTTTAGCATCTCCAAAACCTGCTGTATGGCTTTCCAGGTTTGCTACAGTACCCATAACATTGGGAGCAATAACTTTAGGCTTCCCGTATCACCTATGGGCTTATAATAGCTTTTGGTACTATAAACGCAACAAAGGTGACACACTGACAGAGGGTAAAGTCAAACTCTTCAACCATCTTCACCAACAGACTACATGGAACAGACTGGGAATGTAAATAGAAGTGGCAACAGGCCAGGGCAACTAAAGAGCAGTCCTGAGCTACCATCTACCTCAAAGGAAACTAAACTACAACAAGAAATTAAAAGCTAAAACTAAATTTCTTCTCAGAGAGTGGTGAGTCTGTGGAACTCACAGAGAGTTGGGAGTCTGCGGAATTCTCTGCCTCAGAGGGCGGTGGAGGCAGGTTCTCTGGATGCTTTCAAGAGAGAGCTAGATAGGGCCCTTAAAAATAGTTGAGTCGGGGGATATGGGGAGAAGGCAGGAACGGGGTACTGATTGGGGACGATCAGCCATGATCACAATAAATGGCGGTGCTGGCTCAAAGGGCCAAATGGCCTACTCCTGCACCTATTGTCTATTGTCTATTGTCTATAAATTAATGGGTAAACATAAAGGCTTTTGTCATAAATGGTAGCTCTTCCAAAGTTCAAGCTGTTACCGTGTGGGGTGGTGTACAGCTGTGCATCATGTCATATATCATCAGAACAGGATATTGCACTTGTTAGATGATCTTTATGAGAATGAGAATATTGCCAGTGAATTAGATATTAGATCTTTGACTGTTGGCCTTTAAAGGTTATGGTAACGTGGTGGGTAAACCTTTAGAAGGTTGATCCAGACATGAGTTTGAATTGCACTGTTGTTGTCCAACAACTGAATGTGCCTGAAGGTAATGAAAACAGCAATAACCATGAAACTGCTGGATTCCTGTAAAAACCTTATCTGGTTTATTATTGTCCTTCAGGCAAGGGAATAAACCAAAGAAAGACACAAAGTGCTGGAGTGGGTCAGGCAGCATCTCTGGAGAAAAAAGATGGGCGATGTTTAGTTTAGAGTTTAGAAATACAGCGCAAGAGGCCTTTCAAGTCAAGTCAAGTTTATTCGTCACACACGCATACGAGATGTGCAGTGAAATGAAAAGTGGCAATGCTCGCGGACTGTGCAAAAAAACATCCAAAACAGAATGGAACAGAATCACATATTCACATATTACGTATTTGTTGGAGGAAAAAAAAGAAAAAAAACAGCCATTTTAAAAAGACACCACACAACAGTAAATTGGTACAGTAAAGTTAGTCCCTGGTGAGATAGGAGTTTACAGTCCTAATGGCCTCTGGGAAGAAACTCCTTCTCATCCTCTCCGTTCTCACAGCATGGCAACGGAGGCGTTTGCCTGACCGTAGCAGCTGGAACAATCCGTTGCTGGGGTGGAAGGGGTCCCCCATGATCTTGTTGGCTCTGGATCTGCACCTTCTGATGTATAGTTCCTGCAGGGGGGGGGGCGAGTGTAGTTCCCATAGTACGTTCGGCTGAACGCACTACTATCTGCAGAGCCTTCTTGTCCTGGGCAGAGCAGTTCCCAAACCAAATTGTGATGTTTCCGGAAAAGATGCTTTTCACAGCCGCTGAGTAGAAGCACTGGAGGATCCTCAGAGACACTCTGAATTTCCTCAATTGCCTGAGGTGGTGAAGGCGCTGCCTTGCCTTACTCACCTTTGCGGCAGCGTGTGATGTCCATGTCAGATCCTCAGAGATGTGGACTCTCAGGTATTTAAAGCAGCTCACCCGATCCACAATATCCCCATTTATCTTCAATGGTGTGTACGTCCTCAGATGTTGTGCCCTCCTAAAGTCCACGATCAGCTCCTTAGTTTTTTTGACATTCAGGAGGAGGCTGTTGTCTTGACACCTGACGCCAGATCAGCCACCTCCTCCCGGTAGGCCTGCTCATCGTTATCGGAGATCAGGCCCACCACTGCAGTGTCATTAGCAAACTTGATTAGTTGGAGCTGAACCTGGCCACACAGTCATGTGTGTACAGGGAGTACAGTAGGGGGCTGAGGACGCAACCCTGGGGGGATCCTGTGCTCAGGGTGAGGGACTTTGATGTATTTCCTCCCATCTTGACTACCTGGTACCTGGTGGTGAGAAAGTCCAGGACCCAGGCATACAGGGGGGTGTTGAGCCCTAATTCCAGCAGCTTCTCAGCAAGTCTGGTGGGGACTATCATGTTGTAGGCTGAACTGAAGTCTATGAACAGCATCCTCACATAGCCCCCCCTTCTGGTTGTCAAGGTGAGAGAGTGCGGTGTTCTGAATAGAAACATAGAAACATAGAAATTAGGTGCAGGAGTAGGCCATTCAGCCCTTCGAGCCTGCACCGCCATTCAATATGATCATGGCTGATCATCCAACTCAGTATCCCGTACCTGCCTTCTCTCCATACCCTCTGATCCCCTTAGCCACAAGGGCCACATCCAACTCACTCTTAAATATAGCCAATGAACTGGCCTCAACTACCCTCTGTGGCAGAGAGTTCCAGAGACTCACCAGCGAATCTGGGAGACCGCATCGTCCGAGGAGCTGTTCGGACGGTATGCGAATTGTAGCGGGTCCATGTTTGAATGCGAGGGAGGAAGGCGCAGATGTGTTTCTTGGCCAGCCTCTCAAAGCATTTCATGACTACCGAGGTGAGGGCCACCGGACGGTATTCATTCAGACAGGCTGGAGAGGCATTTTTTGGTACAGGTACAATGATGGACCTTTTGAAGCAGGCAGGGACCACGGACTTGGCCAGGGAGAGGTTGAATATTGTAGTGAGCACCGGAGCTAGCTGCGTAGCACAAGACTTAAGTACTCGCCCCGAGATGCCATCTGGGCCTACAGCTTTCCTCGTGTTCTGGTTGAGGGGGGGGCTGCTCCGGTAGTTGGTTACAGTCTGTAGCGCCCGCCACAGGCGTCTGGTGTCCTGCTGCTCCATCTGTGACTCCATCTTGTCCCTGTACCTCCTTTTTGCGTCCTTCACCGCGCTTCGCAGTCAGTAGGACTCTACCTTGTGGGCGTCCATATTTCCGGGTGGCAGGCCCGAGTTGTAGGCAGCGGTGCGAGCATTCAAGGCAACACGAACGGACCTGTCCACCCACGGTTTTGATTTGGAAAGGTGCTTACCCTTACCGTGGGAACGATGTTATCGGCTATTGTTGCGATGAAGTCCGTGACCTATTCCGCAAACTCACTGACGTCACTGGAACTTGCTTGGAACATATTCCAGTCGCCATTGCTAAGTGCATCTTGCAGCATGGCCTCTGACTGGTTGGACCACCGCTTTATGTGGATAGAGAACTGGCTGGCAGACAGGAAGCAAAGAGTAGGAGTGAACGGGTCTTTTTCAGGATGGCAGGCAGTGACTAGTGGGGTGCCGCAAGGCTCAGTGCTGGGACCCCAGCTATTTACAATATACATTAATGATTTAGACGAGGGAATTAAATGCAACATCTCGAAGTTTGCGGATGACACGAAGCTGGGGGGCAGTGTTAGCTGTGAGGAGGATGCTAGGAGGCTGCAAGATGACTTGGATAGACTGGGTGAGTGGGCAAATGCATGGCAGCTGCAGTATAATGTGGATAAATGTGAGATTATCCACTTTGGTGGCAAAAACAGGAAAGTAGACTATTATTTGAATGGTGACCGATTAGGAAAAGGGGAGATGCAACGAGACCTGGGTGTCGTGGTACACCAGTCATTGAAAGTAGGCATGCAGGTGCAGCAGGCTGTGAAGAAAGCGAATGGTATGTTGGCATTCATAGCAAAAGGATTTGAGTACAAGAGCAGGGAGGTTCTACTGCAGTTGTACAGCGTCTTGGTGAGGCCACACCTGGAGTATTGCGTACAGTTTTGGACTCCTAATCTGAGGAAAGACATTCTTGCCATAGAGGGAGTACAGAGAAGGTTCACCAGACTGATTCCTGGGATGGCACGACTTCCATATGAAGAAAGACTAGATAGAGCTCTTAAAGATAGCGGAGTCAGGGGATATGGGAAGAAGGCAGGAACAGGGTACTGATTGTGAATGATCAGCCATGATCACATTGAATGGCTGTGCTGGCTTGAAGGGCCGAATGGCCTACTCCTGCACCTATTGTCTATAGTCTAATGTCTATAAATATCCTACACACACTAGGGACAATTTATAATTTTACCAAGCCAATTAGCCCACAAACCTGCACGTCTTTGGACTGTGGTCTGGGCGGGTCACAGGAAGAATGTACAGATCTGTAGTGCTTACTTTTGTAAACAGAATTTTAAAGGTACTGAATGATATGGAAAATCCTTGGGAACAATGAAGTAGGAATGTGCCAACAACTGAGATTAGCATTTAAGTATGAAGCATTGAATATTTACTTTGCCGCAGAGCCTGACTTAACAAAATGTTTCAAAACGGTGTTTTGCGATACCATGCAGTTTTCATGGAAGTAACAACTGGTCAAAGAGAGGCACCACCGTTTCAACTCATTAAAAAAGCCACAGTCATACAAACCTCATTCACCTACCAGGTTTCACTGGATGACATACCTATTGTGTTTGCTTCTTTCACTGACTGTATGGGACACATAATGTGCAACGGCATGTTTTAAAAAAAAAAGTAGCACAATGGAACTGAAACGTTTGGAGTTTGAAAAAGACACAATAGGTCAGAACTTTCCACCAGTGGCAGGTTTCCTGAGTCATAGAGTTATAGAGTGAAACCGTGTGGAAACAGGCCCTTCGGCCCAATTTGCCCACACCGGCCAACATGTCCCAGCAACACTAGTCCCACCTGCCTGCGCTTGGTCCATATCCCTCCAAACCTGTCCTGTCCATGTACCTGTCTAACTGTTTCTTAAACGTTGGGATAGTCCCAGCCTCAACTACCTCCTCTGGCAGCTTGTTCCATACACCCTCAACCCTTTGTGGGAAAAAGTTACTCCTCAGATTTAATTATTTATTTAAATATTTTCCCCTTCACCTTGAACCTGTGGTCCTCTGGTCCTCGATTCCTCTACTCTGGGCAAGAGACTCTGTGCATCTACCCGATCCATTCCTCTCATGATTTTATACACCTCTATAAGATCACCCCTCATCCTCCTGCGCTCCAAAGAACAGAGACCCAGCCTAAACCTCTCCTATAGCCCACACCCTCTAGTCCTGGCAACATCCTTGCAAATCTTTTCTGACACCTTTCAAGCTTGACAATATCTTTCCTACAAACATGGTGCCCAGAGCTGAACACAATATTCTAAATGCGGTCTCACCAACGTCTTATACAACTGCAACATGAGCTCCCAACTTCTATATTCAAAGTGAGAAGAGGAAAGTTTAAAGGAATGAATGAATGAATGAATGAATGCACCTCTACCGCTGTGCTACTGTGCTGAAATTGTGGGCCGAGTCCATTCTCCTGTGATGTACCTTTCGTTGTGTTATACTGCTGCTGTCACATAGGAAAAACCTTTTTTGGATTTGTCTGATGTTAACTTGTTGGTAGTGCCATTGCAATCCAAAATTAGAAGGGAGAAATGATGGGAGTGCCATTTATAATTCATCAAAGCATATGAAGTTGGGCCAGCTGTCAAAAACTTCGAATGTTTCATACTTTCTTCCCTCAAAATTATTAAAAATCAATTAACTAACCCTAATTGACTTTAAATATTAAAACAAATATAAATAAAAATAAACATTTATTTACAATCGAAAACAATAAAGTGAATTGAAAAATGTAACCTACGCCAAACTTTTTAAAACGTGTTCATCTGCAGAATCGGGTCTAAAGGAGGCTTACGAGAATGATCCCAGCAATGAGTGGGTTAATTAACATATGATGAGCTTTTGACGGCACTGGGCCTGTACTCGCTGGAATTTTGAAGGATGAGGGGACACCTCTTTGAAACTTACCGAATGGTGAAAAACCTGGAGAGAGTGGATGTGAAGAGGATGTTTCCACTAGTGGAACAGTCTAGGGCCAGGGGCCATAGCCACAGAATAAAAGGATGTACCTTTAGAACGGAGATGAGGAGGAATATTAGTTAGAGGGTGGTGAATCTATGGGATTCATTGCCACAGACGGCTGTGGAGGCCAAGTCAATGGATATTTTTAAGGCAGAGATAGATAGATTCTAAATTAGTAAAGGGCCTGTCCCACTTGCATGCGATTGCACGCGTTTGGCGCGACCAAACGGAAGCGGAGTTCTCGCGATGTTCGCGCTAAGTTAGCGTTAAGTTCGCACGTGACGTCATTTGCATTATACCTACCGATCAGCTGGGCAGGAGGCGGGCCGCTGGACGTTCGGCGTCACACTTTGTGACTATTTTCCCCAAAAGTAGCTTAACTGTTATGGCCCTTATCCTTCGACCACTTTTGCTTTCCTCAGTATAATTTTGATAGCACCCTCTAATTTAATTGTGGGAATGACCTGCATGTGGGAAGTGCTTCTGGATATGACCTTGCCATCATTAAGTAGAAAGTTACTTTTTAATAGTTTATGACGAATGCACCCACGTCTGACTTGGAATTACTACTTTAAAAGGGTCCATTCCAGGTTAGGATTTCCTGTGATTGTAACATTAAACATTATCTAAAGTGAACTATATTTAACAGCCAATTAACATTTAAATATCTAATCCTGTTCCAGTTGCAGCTTAAAATATATTTTACTATTAAGAATATGGTTCTTCTTCTTCAGACCACATATACGAATAATATCCAAAAGATAATAGGACTTGAACAGTGCCACTAATTGCAGATAATGTGCCAAAATGTGTTTTGAGTGGAAAAGAAATGGCAACGAGGGGAATCTTATGCCCTTCAATATTGAGTATCCCTATATTAATTAGTCTATTTGGTTTATTTCCCAGATTGAGCTACCAATTTGTTTGAAAGGATGTATAAACCCATCAACAGTGAGCGTGCAGTGCATTGAGTTGAGATAGTCAAGAGCATTTAATTGTCATATGCACCGGCACGATGAGATTCTAACTTGCAGCTCATATCGTTGACTCACGTAAATCAGTTTCAAACGTTTACACTGACCTGCCAGATTATATCCAGTGCATGATTAGGACAATCTATCTGGCTTCTGACCCAAAAGCAAAGGAAATGAAAAAGGATCCCAAATTGAAAAGATTCATGCATGAGGTGTGAGTTTAGCTGTAAATGCACTGGACATCAGTGATAATCATTGCACAGATTCCTAGCTGGACGCTAGGGCAGAATATTAATGACAGCACAGATTAAATTGTATCTTATTACAAATCAGCATCTGGTGTTAAAATTGTTAAGAATGAGGAGATTGAAGGAGTACAGAGTGTTTGGTTGGATGCTGGCAATAACTAAACTCATTTTGAGAATATTTAGATGTGTAACTTTGGTTAAACCTTAGAGTTACAGCATATATCATAAATTTCTGACGGAAAAAGAAAACTTACAGACGTTAGAAATCATAATAAAAGCAAAATACTGTGAACACTCAGCACATCAACTAACACAGTATAGAAGTGAAATAAGTTAACATTTTAGGTCATTCAGAGCAGATTTAGTATTCTGATGAAGGGAGATTCATTGTTTCTCTCTCCACTGATATCTCCTGACCTGTTGAATATTTCTAGCATTTTGTTTTTATGTATTAACCATAACAGGAGGCGGGCCGCAGGATTTTCAGTGTCGCACGGCGTCGGGCGGTGACGTCATCACGCAACGCAATGCGCTAGGCCTACGCTGTCAAGACGCTGCATACGCCGTTAAGACACTGCGTATGCCCGCAATGCGCCTGCGGGCCGACAGACTGTTGGCATGCAAAATTTTCAGACAGTGCAGGATTTTCAGAGTCAGCCCTGCACAATTCCATACGCCTCCGCGCTTCTAAGTGGGACCGGCCCCGTGCGGCCATACGGTGTCCATACGCCTCAAGTGACCACGTTTGGTCATGCCAGACGCATGCAATCGCATGCAAGTGGGACAGGCCCTTAAGGGTGTCAGGGGTTATGGGGAGCAGGAGAATGAGGCTGAGAGGAAAAGATAGATCAGCCATGATTGAGTAGCAGAGTAGACTTGATGGGACGAATGGCCTAGTTCTGCAAATTTATGAATGTAAGCTTAAGTGACAGGACCACCATTTATTTTAATCCCAAATTGTCTGTCAAGTGCCTATTATAGAGGGACAAATATAATTTGATAGATTGTGAGTCACACAGAGACCAGATCAATTAAAAGTTGTAGATTTCCTTCCTTAAAGAAACCAGTGAACTGGAAGGCTTTCTGACAATCCAGGGAGCATAAGGGGGAGAGTGAACAGCCAGCTGTCGTGGTGCACATTGGCACCAACGATATAGGTAAAAAACAGGATGAGGTCCCATATAACCATATAACAATTACAGCACGGAAGCAGGCCCTCTCGGCCCTTCCAGTCCGTGCCGACCATTTGTTTTCCCCTAGTCCCATGTACCTGCACTCAGACCATACCCCTCCATTCCCTTCACGTCCATATACCTATCCACTTTACTCTTAAATGTTAAAATCGATCCTGCCTCCACCACTTCTGCTGGAAGCTCATTCCACACAGCCACCACCCTCTGAGTAAAAGAAGTTCCCCCT
Source organism: Okamejei kenojei (assembly GCA_035221665.1). Taxonomy (NCBI): domain Eukaryota; kingdom Metazoa; phylum Chordata; class Chondrichthyes; order Rajiformes; family Rajidae; genus Okamejei; species Okamejei kenojei. Next base: position 122,841,145 of record CM069134.1, on the reverse strand, counting down.
CACGTTACCCCAAAACCTCTGTCCCTTAATTTTCACGTCATGCCCTCTTGTTTGAATCTTCCCTACCCTCAATGGGAAAAACGTATCCACGTCAACTCTGTACTATCCCTTTCATCATTTTAAAGACCTCAATCAGTCCCCCCCTTAACCTTCTGCGCTCCAAAGAATAAAGACCTAACTTGTTCAACCTTTCTCTGTAACATTAGTTGCTGGAACCCTGGCAACATTCTAGTAAATCTCTCTGTACTCTCTCTATTTTGTTGACATCCTTCCTATAACAAGGCGACCAAAATTGTACACCATACTCCAGAATTGGTCTTATCAATGCCTTGTACAATTTTAAACATTACTTCCCTACACCTATATTCAATGCTCTGATTTTATAAAGGCCAGCACACCAAAGGCTTTCTTTACCACCCCTATCTACATGCGATTCCACCTTCAGGGAACTATGCACAGTTATTCCTAGATCCCTCTGTTCCACAGCATTCCTCATTCCCTACCATTTACCATGTACGTCCCTATTTTGATTTGTCCTGCCAAGATGTAGCACTTCACACTTATCTGCATTAAACTCCATCTGCCATCTTTCAGCCCACTTTTCCAAATGGCCCAAATCTCTCTGTAGACTTTGAAAATCTACTTCATTATCCACAACACCACCTATCTTAGTATCATCTGCATACTTACTTATCCAATTTTCCACCCATCATCCAGATCATTGATGTACATGACAAACAACAGTGGACCCAACACAGATCCCTGAGGCACCCCACTGGTCACCCGGCTTCCAACCTGACAACCAGCCATCCCCCATTACTCTCTGACATCTCCCATTCAGCCACTGTTGAATCCATCTTGCTACTCCGCCATTAACACCCAAAGATTGAACCTTCTTAACCAACCTTCCATGGGAACCTTGTCAAAGGCCTTACTGAAATCCATATAGACAACATCCACTGCTTTACCCTCATCAATTTCCCTAGTTACCGCTTCAAAAAATTCAAGAAAGTTTGTCAAACATGACCTTCCAGGCACAAATCCATGTTGACTGTTCCTGATCAGACCCTGTTTATCCAGATGCTTATATATATTATCTCTTTAAACCTAGCAATTATAGACCTATTAATTTGACGTCAGTGGTGGGCAAATTAATGGAAAGGATACTTAGAGATAATATATATAAGCATCTGGATAAACAGGGTCTGATCAGGAACAGTCAACATGGATTTGTGCCTGGAAGGTCATGTTTGACAAACCTTCTTGAATTTTTTGAAGCGGTAACTAGGGTAATTGATGAGGGTAAAGCAGTGGATGCTGTCTATATGGATTTCAGTAAGGCCTTTGACAAGGTTCCCCATGGAAGGTTGGTTAAGAAGGTTCAATCTTTGGGTGTTAATGGCGGAGAGTAGCAACAGTGGCTGAATGGGAGATGTCAGAGAGTAATGGTGGATGGCTGTTTGTCAGGTTGGAAGCCGGTGACCAGTGGGGTGCCTCAGGGATCTGTGTTGGGTCCACTGTTGTTTGTCATGTACATCAATGATCTGGATGATGGGGTGGAAAATTGGATAAGTAAGTATGCAGATGATACTAAGATAGGTGGTGTTGTGGATAATGAAGTAGATTTTCAAAGTCTACAGAGAGATTTGGGCCATTTGGAAATGTGGGCTGAAAGATGGCAGATGGAGTTTAATGCTGTTAAGTGTGAAGTGCTACATCTTGGCAGGACATATCAAAATAACCATATAACCATATAACAATTACAGCACGGAAACAGGCCCTCTCGGCCCTTCCAGTCCGTGCCGACCATTTGTTTTCCCCTAGTCCCATCTACCTGCACTCAGCCCATACCCCTCCATTCCCTTCACGTCCATATACCTATCCACTTTACTCTTAAATGTTAAAATCGATCCTGCCTCCACCACTTCTGCTGGAAGCTCATTCCACACAGCCACCACCCTCTGAGTAAAGAAGTTCCCCCTCACGTTACCGCAAAAACTTCTGTCCTTAATTCTCATGTTATGCCCTCTTTGTTTGAATCTTCCCTACCCTCAATGGGAAAAACGTATCCACGTTAACTCTGCCTATCCCTTTCATCATTTTAAAGACCTCAATCAAGTCCCCCCTTAACCTTCTGCGCTCCAAAGAATAAAGACCTAACTTGTTCAACCTTTCTCTGTAACATAGTTGCTGGAACCCTGGCAACATTCTAGTAAATCTCCTCGGTACTCTCTCTATTTTGTTGACATCCTTCCTAATAAACTAGGCGAACCAAAATTGTACCACCATACTCCAGAAATTGGTCTTACCAATGCCTTGTACAATTTTTAACATTACTTCCCCTACTCCTATATTCAATGCTCTGATTTATAAAGGCCAGCACACCAAAGGCTTTCTTTACCACCCTATCTACATGCGATTCCACCTTCAGGGAACTATGCACAGTTATTCCTAGATCCCTCTGTTCCACAGCATTCCTCAATTCCCTACCATTTACCATGTACGTCCTATTTTGATTTGTCCTGCCAAGATGTAGCACTTCACACTTAACAGCATTAAACTCCATCTGCCATCTTTCAGCCCACTTTTCCAAATGGCCTTCCTAATTTCTTTCTTAAGTTTCTTTTTACATTCTTTATACTCCTCTAGCACCTCATTTACTCCATGCCTCCTATAATTATTGTAGATATCTCTCTTTTTCGAAACAAGTGTCCAATTTCCCTTGAAAACCATGGCTCTTTCCAATTTTTACTATTTCCTTTCAACCTAACAGGGACATAAAAATTCTGTACTCTTACAATTTCCCCTTTAAATGTCTTCCATTTTCTCTTCTACATCCTTCCCATGAAACAAAGTGTCCCAATTCACTCCTTTAAAATCCTTACGCATCCCCTCAAAGTCAGCCTTTCTCCAATCAAAAATCTCCACCCTAGGTCCAGTTCTGACTCTCTCCATAATTATATTGAAATTAATGGTATGGTGATCACTGGTCCCGAAGTGCTCACCAACGCATACCTCCGTCACCTGACCTGCCTCATTTCCTAACAGGAGGTCCAGCACTGCCCCTTCTCTGGTCGATACCTCTATGTACTGCTGCAAAAAACTATCCTGCACACATTTTACAAACTCCAAACCATCCAGCCCATTTACAGAATGTGTTTCCCAGTCTATTTTTGGAAAAATGGTACATGGTAAATGGTAGGGAATTGAGGAATGCTGTGGAACAGAGGGATCTAGGAATAACTGTGCATAGTTCCCTGAAGGTGGAATCGCATGTAGATAGGGTGGTAAAGAAAGCCTTTGGTGCGCTGGCCTTTATAAATCAGAGCATTGAATATAGGAGTAGGGAAGTAATGTTAAAATTGTACAAGGCATTGTAAGAAACCAATTCTGGAGTATGGTGTACAATTTTGGTCGCCTAATTATAGGAAGGATGTCAACAAAATAGAGAGAGTACAGAGGAGATTTACTAGAATGTTGCCAGGGTTCCAGCAACTATGTTACAGAGAAAGGTTGAACAAGTTAGGTCTTATTCTTTGGAGCGCAGAAGGTTAAGGGGGGGACTTGATTGAGGTATTTAAAATGATGAAAGGGATAGACAGAGTTACGTGGATAAGCTTTTCCCATTGAGGGTAGGGAAGATTCAAACAAGAGGGCATGACATGAGAATTAAGGGACAGAAGTTTATGGGTAACGTGAGGGGGAACTTCTTTACTCAGAGGGTGGTGGCTGTGTGGAATGAGCTTCCAGCAGAAGTGGTGGAGGCAGGATCGATTTTAACATTTAAAAGTAAAGTGGATAGGTATATGGACGTGAAGGGAATGGAGGGGTATGGTCTGAGTGCAGATGGGACTAGGGGAAAACAAATGGTCGGCACGGACTGGAAGGGCCGAGAGGGCCTGTTTCCGTGCTGTAATTGTTATATGGTTATATGGTTACTGCAGTTGTACAGGATCTTGGTGAGGCCACACCTGGAGTATTGCGTACAGTTTTGGTCTCCTAATCTGAGGAAAGACATTCTTGTCATAGAGGGAGTACAGAGAAGGTTCACCAGATTCCTGGGATGGCAGGACTTTCATATGAAGAAAGACTGGATAGATTTAGCCTGAATTTAGCCTAGCTCTAGCTAGAATTTAGAAGATTGAGGGTTGATCTTATAGAGACTTACAACATTCTTAAGGGGTTGACAGGCTAGATGTAGGAAGATTGTTCCCGATGTTGGGGGAAGTCCAGAACAAGGGGTCACAGTTTAAGGATAAGTCTTTTAGGACCGAGATGAGGCAATCATTTTTCACACAGAGAGTGGTGAATCTGTGGAATTCTCTGCCACAGAAGGTAGTTGAGGCCAGTTCATTGGCTATATTTAAGAGGGAGTTAGATGTGGCCCTTGTGGCTAAAGGGATCAGGGGGTATGGAGCGAAGGCAGGTACAGGATACTGAGTTGGATGATCAGCCATGATCATATTGAATGGCGGTGCAGGCTCGAAGGGCCGAATGGCCTACTCCTGCACCTATTTTATATGTTTCTATGTCAGTTTTAAGAAAGTGTCATCAGACAGGATTTATATTTGTTTAGATTAGTATAGAGATACAGGGCGGAAACAGGTCCTTCGGCCCACCGAGTGTGTGCCGACCAGTGACCCCCATATCCTTGCACTCTCCTGCACACTGGGGCAATTTACAATCGTTACCGAAGCCAATTAACCAAAAATACCTGTACGTTTTTGAAGTGTGTGAGGAACTCAGAGAAAACCCACGCTGTCACAGGGAGAATGTACAAACTCCATACGGACAGCACCCGCTCAGTCAGGATCGAACCCGGGTCTCTGGCGCTGTGAGGCAGCAGTTCTACCGCTGATAGACGCAACATGCCGGAGTAACTCAACGGGCCAGGCAGCAGGAGAGAAGGAATGGATAACCCGATTCTACCGCTGCGCCACCATGAGGAGTTTAAGGTTTATGAGGAGGGTAAAGAGAATAGGCCACTATTGTGATAACTCTGTCACACACTGGATCCATCTCTTCACCCATCCAGCCAAGTCAGTTCAAGGTGGCAGCATCATCTGTGCCTAGAAGTTGGATCGATTTGTACCTCTTTCTGTGCAAATCCCACGCGAAAGATTGCTGGTGCATGTTTTGTCCTCCTTTTGGGCACTCCCAGTCGCACTTTGGGCTAATCCAACTCATGGAGAACAATTCATGGCCTTCCTTGGACTCCCTCATTCCCCGCTTAAGTTCCAGTTTCAGTTTTTTTAGTTTAGTTTACTGTCACGTGTACCGAGGTACAGTGAAAAGCTTTTGTTGCGTGCTATCCAGTCAGCGGAAAGGCAATACCCGATTACCATCGAGCCATTTCCAGTGTACAGATACATGATAAGGGATTAACGTTTAGTGCAAGGTAAAGCCAGCAAAGCCCGATCAAAGATAGTCCGAGGGGTCACCAAGATAGTAGTTGTGGACTGCTCTCTAGTTATGGTAAGATGATTCAGTTGCCTGATAACAGCTGGGAAGAAAGTTCTGGGCTTAAGTCCGTTCCTGCTTTCTTTGTATTCTTCAAAGGTCCTGTCTGATCTCATGTTCCTGAACCTTGCATAAGCTTCCTATTATTTTGTTAACTAAATTTACAACCTCTCTTGTCATCTGGGTTTCCCTTTCCTTGAACCTCCTCCCTAGTAGAACATGCTGATCCTAAACTGTGAACAGCTGCTTTTTAAACATCTCTCACATGTTGGACACAAAAAGCTGGAGTAGCTCAGCGGGTCAGGCAGCATCTCTGGAGAGAAGGAATGGGTGACGTTTCGGGTCGAGACCCTTCCGAAGAAGGGTCTTGAGCCGAAATGTCAGCCATTCCTTCTCTCCAGAGATGCCGCCTGTCCTGCTGAGTTACTCCAGCTTTTTGTGTCTATCTTCAATTTAAACCAACATCTGCAGTTTATTCCTACACATTTCTCACACATGTTAGATGTGGTCTTACTCAATACAGCTGCACCCAATTTACTCTCCCAATCTCCTGGTTCACATTATTATAATTTGCCTTCTTTGATTTATTACTTTCCCCTAAAATCCAGATGTAATCTTATTTATAACTAGGTTAAAACTATAGATAGACACAAAATGCTGGAGTAACTCAGCGGGACAGGCAGCACAACTGGAGGGAAGGAATGGGTGACGTTTCGGGTTGATACCCTTCTTCAGACTGAGAGTCAGGGAAGAGGGAGTACAGAGATATGAAAGGGTAAGGTGTGAAAATGACAGATCTAAGCAGATAGTGTAAAGGAAATGTAGAATGGTTCATTGTGAGCTGAGGGGAAGGTAGCAACAAGGCATACAGTCAGTAATAGTTTAATCAGGAGGACAGTAAAAACTAGTTGGAGACCTAGGATGGGGGATGGACAGAGAGCGAGGGAAAGCAAGGGTTGCAAAATTAAGGAAATCAATACTCATATTCTGGGTTGTAAACTGCCCAAGTGAAATATGAGGTGCTGTTCTCCAATTTGCATTGGGCCTCACTCTGACAATGGAGGAGGCCCAGGACAGTAAGGTCAGTGTGGGGACTGGGAGGGGGAGTTAAAGTGTTGGGGAACCGGGATATCATGTAGGCCGAGGCGGACGAAGCGGAGATGTTCAGTGGGATGATTGCTGAGCCTGCGCTTGGTCTCGCCGATATATAGGAGTTAAAACTATGTTCAGTCTGAAGAAGGGTCAGATCCGTAGTTCACTCTTATCCTTCTTCGCAGCGACAACCATAGTAGAGACCCACTGGGTGACCGTTACTGGCTTCAGGATGCCCGTGGCCACCATCTCGAGAAGAGCAGACTCGACCTTGTCCCTCATGGCGAAGGATACACGGTGCGGAGGATGGATAACCGGCGTGATGTCGGGGTTGAGGGCAATCTTGGAGCTGCAGGGCAACTTCCCCAGCTTCGAGTCAAAACGGTCCGGGTATTCGGCCACCGGGTTCAGGGGTGCCTCTACCAGGTGGACATCACTGTGGAAGCTCACCAATCCGAGGTCCTGGCAGGCCTCCACGCCGAGCAGGGGGTCACATTTACCGTCTAGCAGGAAGAAAGAGAGGGGCCGAGAGGTCTTCAGCACCTTGCAGTGGAGAGTGGCCTTCCCCACAGGAACAAGTACGCCACCCCCATAGGCACGCAAAACAGCACTGTCTGTGGAAACAAGCTCATTATTTCTTATCTTCTTGAACAGGCTCGTTGACATAACATTAGCAGCAGCCCCCGTGTCCACCTTAGCAGAGAAGGTCATGCCATTCACCGTGACTCGGATGGTCGGGTCTGTTATCAAAGCAGGTGCACCTCGCAAGGAAAACACACTCAGTTCGCTCTGGGAAGAGCCAGAGTCAGACAGGGGGAGTTCATCATGCTGGAGATGGGAAGCAGACGTGGTATCATCACGTGTCAAGTAGCGAGAGGGTTTCTGCTGTGGCTGTGCAGGGTTCCCACGGGAACGACAGGCCACCGAGAAATGGCTGGGCTTGTTGCATCTCGTCAGCCGCCGGTCTGATGAGATGCAACACCCCTAGCTCGCTCTCTAGTGATCGTGACAGACCACGTACAGCTAGGGCAATAATGTATGTTTATTAAAGTAGTAAAGATCCAATGGTGTCCGTGTATCTTCTTCACATCCCCCACCCTGGGAAATACAGCATTTAAAAACAAGAAATGCACTTACCACGTTATTGGTACATTAAGTCCATTCTTCACTCTTTGTTTCCTGATATATTATTAAAATAATAGCAATCCATATTTGAAAATCCCGCCAAGAAACTCGCGCTGCGCATGCGCAGTACTGCAAAGGCAGAATTTCTGCTGCCTTCAGCTCCCCTTGAAATTGACGGCTCCAGGCAGCGCTGACGGCCCGTGGGCTGCACAGAGCTTCACCTGTTAAAGCGCTGCGGATGAAAGGCACGGAGAATTATGCCTACATAAGAGATCGATCTCTTAGATAGGCATAATTCTCCTATTTTACTTTACTATTTATATTTAATAATTGCCATTTCATAATTTTAGTCAGAGTAGACAGTGCCTACCTTGCCTACCCTGGCGGCACGTGCCTGGTGTGAATGTGTGTGTGAGTCTGTGTGTGTGAGTCTGTGTGTGTGAGTGTATGTGTGAGTCTGTGTGTGTGAGTCTGTGTGTATGTGTGTGGGCGTATGTATGTGAGTGTGTGAGTCCGTGTGTGAGTCCGTGTGTGAGTGAGTGAGTGAGTGTGAGTGCTTGTGTGTGAGTGCTTGTGTGTGAGTGCTTGTGTGTGAGTGCGCGCGTGTGAGTGCGCGCGTGTGAGTGCGCGCGTGTGTGTGAGTGCGTGTGTGTGTGTGAGAGACTGTGTGTGTGTATATTGGAATTGGTGGAGAGATGGAATATTGTATTGGGGGACCAGCCCTCCCATGTGAAGCTGGGACCCAACTGGTCCCACATAATCTAGTACATAACTAAAACTCTGATCTTGTTATCTTCCGGATTGGCGGTCTTTCTATTTGCGCAAAAACGGTTTGCGATAGCGCTACAATTTTTAGCCAGTTCACTCACCGTTCTCCTATGCTGCGAATGCATTAAGTTCCGTTCCAATCGGTTGAAAGTCGTAAAAGTTAGCAAGGTTTAAAAATCTTAAAAACTGCGCGTGCCCACAGATATGCCCACACAGCCCTCTCCCCCCACAACCCCCCCCCCCTGCCACACACGCCCCCTTGCCCACACACACACACCCCCGCCCACACACAACCCCCCCACACACCCCCCCACAAACTCCCCTGCACATACACACACTACCCCGCCCACAATACACTGATCAAGGAACAGTGGACTAGTTCATTGTTAGCTTATGGGAGGGTGATGAGGCATATAAATAGTAATATTTTGGAACTCGGAGTCAGCACCTCCCTTTGTGTCGCTCGCTCTTACAAACAGATTTGCATGGACCATAAACATGCTCCAAAAGTGGTTCACTAGTCAATAGACAATAGATGCAGGAGTAGGCCATTTGGCCCTTCGAGTCACTACCACCATTCACTGTGATCATGGCTGATCATCCACAATCAGTACCCCGTTCCTGCCATCTCCCCATATCCCTTGACTCCGCTATCTTTAAGAGCTCTATCTAACTCTCTCTTGAAAGCATCCAGAGAACCGGCCTCCACTGCCTCCTCTGCCCTAATTCGCACAGCCACAATATTCACAACTCTCTGGGTGAAAAAGTTTCTCCTCATCTCTAACTGGCCTAATTCTTATTCTTAAACTGTGGCCCCTGGTTGTAGACTCCCCCAACATCGGGAACATGTTTCCTGCCTCCAGTGCGTCCAAACCCTTAATAATCGTATATGTTTCAATAAGATCCTCATCCTTGTAAACTCCAGTGTATACAAGCCCAGTCGCCACATTCTTTCAACATACGACAGTCCCGCCATCCCGGGAACTAACCTCGTGACCCTACGCTGCACTCCCTCAATAGCAAGAATGTCCTTCCTCAAATTTTGAGACCAAAACTGCACACAATACTCCAGGTGTGGTCTCACCGGGGCCCTGTACAACTGCAGAAGGACCTCTTTGCTCCTATCAGGTTCAGGGGAATCTTTGAAAAGTCAGACGCCTTGGAAGGAGAGTTCGGGAGAATGGGAGAAATTTGGCAGATTCGGCTCAGAAGTGTAGGAGAATGGAAAAGTCAAGTCATGTGTTTTATTGTCATCTGGCCCGAAATGGAACAATGAGATTCTAACATGCAGCGGCACAACAGATGTTGTGTAAACATAGTGCTCTGTAAAACATGTAATGAACAACAATGAAAGATCAGATTTATATTATAAAAATTACAAACAGGCAATAAATAAGCAATAATAGCATCAAGCCAAAAGTAAATCCCCAAGCCTACAGGATTTGGAGCCTATTTGGAGGTTGTAGTATTTAATAGCCTAATGGTTGTAGTGTAGAAGCTGTTCCTGAACCTGGAAGTTACAGTTTTCAGGCTCCTGTACCTTATCTTGGCCTCTATATCCGAGGAAGGATGTGCTGGCCCTGGAGAGGGTCAACAGGAGGTTTACGAGAATTATCCCAGAAATGAGTGGGTTAATCTATGATGAGCGTTTGTCGGCACTGGGCCTGTACTCGCTGAGGTTTAGAAGAATGAGGGGGGACCTCATTGAAATTTACCAAATAGTGAAAGGCTTGGATAGAGTGGATGTGGAATGGACGTTTCCACTAGTGGGACAGTCTAGCAGAATTAATGGATGTTCCTTTAGGAAGTAGATGAGAAGGAATTTCTTTAGTCAGAGGGTGGTGAATCTGTGGAATTCTTTGCCACAGAAGGCTGTGGAGGCCAAGTCAATGGATATGTTTAAAGCAGAGATAGTAGATTCTTGATTAGTACGGGTGTCATGGGTTATGGGGAGAAGGCAGGAGAATGGGGTTAGGGGGGAGAGATAGATCAGCCATGATTGAATGGCGGAGTAGGCTTGATGGGCCGAATGGCCTAATTCTGTTCCTATCACATGATCTTATGACCTTCTTCCTGATGGCAGGAGTGAAATGAGAGCATGGCCAGTGTGGTGTGGGTATCTGATGATGCTGGCTGTCTATTTGTTATTTTTTACCTGATGGAATATGCAATGGCTTCCATGTGCAGTGGCAGTGATGCATATAATGATACAGGAGACATCATAATTACTAGGGGATGTTGAATGGAGCTTTAGGTCCTGCGCTGTCCACCATTGTGCTGGAGTTACTCAGTTGGTTAGGCAGCAATCTCCGGAGAAAAGGAATGGGTGACGTTTCGGTTTGAGACCCTTCTTCAGACTGAGGGGAGGGAGGTGAGGGGGAGATACCGAGATACTGAAGTGTAAGGTGTGAAACGAGACATCAAAGGGGGGAGGAAATCAAGGAAAAAGCATTCTTAGCTAGGGCAAAGTGACAACAAAGCAAACAGAGATAAGAAGGGTCTCGACCCGAATCATCACCCATTCCTTCTCTCCAGAGATGCTTTCTGTCGCGCTGAGTTACTCCAGCATTTTGCGTCTATCTTCGATTTAAGCCAGCATGTACAGTCCTTTCCTAAACAGAGATAAAATGTAATCAGGGACAGTCAGACTGGTCGGAGAACTGGGAAGGGGGAGGGATGGAGAGAGATGGAAGGCAAGGGTTACTTCCAGTGGTATGAAATATTGACTTTCTCAAACTTCAAGTCTCTAACTTCTAAATGTGAGATGCTGTTCCTCCAATTTGCGCTGGGCCTCACTCTGACAATGGATGAGGCCCAGGACAGAAAGGTCAGTGTGGGAATGGGAGGGGGAGGTGTTTAGCAACAGGGAGATCCGGGAGATTATCCCACCTGACCTCCCGGTTGCTAAACACTTTAACTCCCCCTCAGTTCCTTCCTACACATTGTGCTAAGTACACCAGCTCATGTGGAAACTAAACACTGACGTAGACTGCAGCCAAACGTCCTGCATCCGAATTTTAATTTCCATGCAATCGTGTTGAATATATCAGCAAAAGATCACTCCATTTGAAGCTGGCACTTTTTGCATCCGCTGATGGTCAACAAGAAAACGAGCAATTGGGATTGTCTTTGAATTCATTTACTGCACTAATAAAACAACATGACCATAACCCAAGACTCTTAACCTATACAGCAGCTAATAAATGTCAGCACATATTACTTATGCACAGTCCAAATATCACAGAGGTTATCAGAAGGGCACACAGCCGTGGGAAATATCAACATGTTTTACGCACCCATATTTGCGGATCCCGATTCTTGTGTTAATCTGAAAACATACAGTCTATTATTGAGTTTTCAACCCAGAAGATTCCTCTTAAACTATGAAGGATAACATATAAATTTGAAACTGTTGAAATGTTGCTGTATTATTATTGTTCAGGAAATCCGTGGAACCATTCTGCAGAAGCCAGGGGGCTCTTTATCAAATTATATTCTTCGTCTGGAAAAGGTGCTGAGAAGATTTACAAGGAATATTGCCTGGCGCGGCGGTAGAGTTGCTGCCTCACAACGCCGGGGACCCGGGTCCCCTGTTCGATCCTGATTGCGGGCGCTCGTCCGTGCGGAGTTTGTGCGTTCTCCCCGTGACCCGCGCGGGTCTTCTCCGAGGTCTTCGGCTTCCTCCCACACCCTAAAGGCGCACAGGTTTGTCGTTCAATTGGCTTGGTATAATTGTAAATTGTCCCTAGTGTGTGCAGGATAGTGTTAGTGTGCGGGGATCGCTGGTCAGTGCGGACCCGATGGGCCGAAGGGCCTGTTTCCGCACAGTATATCTAAACTAAACTAAACGCAACTAAGACTCGAGGGCCTGAGCTATGGTGAGAGGTTGAGCAGACTAGGACTCCATTCCTTGGAGTGCAGGAAGATGAGGGGCGATCTTATTGATAACATAATGTAATATCTCGAAGACTCTTAAACGTAACATTAGTCCCTGCCTCAACTACCTCCTCTGGCTGCTCGTTCCATCCACTCACCACCCTTTGTGTAAAATGGCTACCCTTCAGGTTCTTATAAATTCTTTCTCCCCCTCACCTTAAACCTACGTGGTCAGGTTCTCGATTCCCCAACTCTGGGCAAGATACTCTGTGCGTCTACCTGACTTATTCCTCTCGTGATTTTTGTAAACCTCTATAAGATCGCCCCTCATCGTCCTGTGCTCCAACGAATAAAGTCCTCGCCTGCTCAAACTCTCCCCTGACCTCAGGCCCTCGAGTCCTGCTGACATCCTCGTAAATCTTCAGCACATGACAGCATCCTCCATCTGTAAGTTATGCAGCAATTGGCCTTGACGATAAAGTTACCAAACAAACACACATTTTATTATTCCTGTGCTGCCACCTTGAATCTATTGCGTGGACACGTTTAACCATCTTAGACATTTTATCTCGCCACAACAGTGAGAACTTCAGATAAACAACCTTAATGGGCCTTAATTCTACTTTTCCTCCATTAACTATACTATTTGGGCGGCACGGTGCCTTACAGCACTTACAGCGCCAGAGACCCGGGTTCGATCCTGACTACGGGTGCCGTCTGTACGGAGTTTGTATGTTCTCCCCGTGAGCTGCGTGGGTTTTCGGTGCGAGCTTTGGTTTCCTCCCACACTCCAAAGACTTACAGGGTTGTAGGTTACTTGGCGTGGTACAAAATGTAAAAAAAGTGTCCCTAGTCAGTGTAGGATAGTGTTAATGTACACGGATCGCTGGTGGGCGCACACTCGGCGGGCCGAAGGAAGTGTCGCGACACTGTATCTGAAAGCGTAAACCTGGTGTAGTGCAGTCATGGAGTCGCAGGGTGATACAGTGTGGAAACAGGACCTTCGGCCCAACCTGCCCATGCCGGCCAACAGGTCACAACTGCATCAGTTCCGCCTGCCTGCGCTTGGTCCATAGCCCTCCATATTGTCCGTATGACAGCGGAACTGCCTATTAAAGCAAGACTGCTTCTCGTTTGTCAAGCCTTTAAAGTACAAAAATCACAACATTTTTTATTTGCCTGTCGACCCTTACCTGCTCTGGGGAACCGTTACCTACCCAATGAAGTCCTCAGGGGGCTAATTGGATATGTTTGGCAAATTTAAATCTCCAATTGAGAGACCACATTAAGTTATTTTCCTTTGCCTTGGGTGGTGATGTGATGAAAACCCAGTGGAATTACTGCAGGAAAATGATGTTTTAGACGAGGGAATTAAATGTAACATCTCTAAGTTTGTGGATGACACAAAGCTGGGTGGCTGTGTGGGCTGCGAGGAGGATGCCATGAGAGATACTGTCTAACCCGCTGAGTTACTCCAGCACTTTGTGTCTTTTTTCGCAAACCAGCACATATTTGCATTTAGACAAAAATGCTGGAGAAACTCAACGGGTGACGCAGCATACATGGAGCGAAGGAATGGGCGATGTTTCCGGTTGAGACCCTTCTTCAGACTGATATGGGGGTGGGTGGGCGGGAAGAAGAAAGGAAGAGGCGGAGACAGTGGGCTGTGGGAGAGCTGGGAAGGGGAGGGGAAAGAGAGAGAAAGCAACGACTACCTGAAATTGGAGAAGTCAATGTTCATACCGCTGGGGTGTAAACTACCCAAGCAAATTATGAGGTGCTGCTCCTCCAATTTACGGTGGGACTCACTCTGGCCATGGAGGAGGCGCAGGACGGTCGGATTCAGAATGGAAGGGGGAGTTGAAGTGCTGAGCCACCGGGAGATCAGGTTGGTTATTGCGAACCAAGCGGAGGTGTTGGGTGAAGCGATCGCCAAGCCGACGCTTGGTCTCAATGATGTAGAGCAGCTGACACCTAGATCAGCGGATGCAATAGATGAGGTTGGAGGAGGTGCAGGTCAACCTCTGCCACACCTGGAAAGACTGCTTAGGTCTTTGGATGGAGTCAAGGGGGAGGGTAAAGGGGGGGGAAGTGTAGCATTTCCTGCCGTTGCAAGGGAAAGTAACCAGGGGTGGGGGGACAAATTGACCAGGGAGTTACGGAGGGAGCGGTCTCTGCGGAAAGCCGAAAGGAGAGAAGATGCGAAGATGTGGCCAGTGGTGGGATCCCGTTGGAGGTGGCGAAAATGGCAGAGGATTATCTGTTATATGTGACGGCTGGTAGGGTGGGAGGTGAGGACAAGGGGGACTTTGCCCTTGTTACGAGTGGGGGGATGTGGAGTGAGAGCAGAGTGCAAGAGGAGAACTGCCGTTCCCTAAAGAATGAGGACATCTCCGATGCCCTGGTTCGGAACACCTCATCCTGGGTGCAGATGCGGCGTAGATGGAGGAATTGGGAGTAGGGGATAGAGTACTTACAGGAAGCAGGTGGGAAGAAGTGTAGTCCAGATAGCCATGAGAGTCAGTGGGTTTATAGTAGATGTCGGTCAGTAGTCTGTTACCTGCGATGGAGATAGTGAGGTCTAGAAACAGTGGGGAGATGTCGGAAATGGTCCAAGTGAATTTGAGTGCCGGGTGGAAGTTAGCGGTGAATGGATGAAGTCAGTGAGTCGTGTGTGGGTGCAGGAGGTAGCACCAATACAGTCGTCAATGTAGCGGAGGTAGAGTTCGGGGAGAGGGCCACGGTACGCCTCGAACAAGGATTGTTCAACGTACCCGACAAAGAGGCAGGCATAGCTGGCCCCATGCACATGCCCATAGCTGCTCCTTGGTTTTGGAAGAAATGGGAAGAGTCAAATGAAAAGTTGTTGAGGGCGAAACGTCACCTATTCCTTCACTCCACAGATGCTGCCTCACCCGCTGAGTTTCTCCAGCATTTTTATCTACCTTCGATTTTTCCAGCATCTGCAGTTCTTTCTTAAACATATATTTGCATTTCCTCGTTTCTCCATTCTGCCTATTGTATGTGTCAGATTTGTCAAGTCTGGCACATTTCTTTCCTGTGTAGGAAGAAACTGTAGATGATGGCAGGACATGGCAGACCAATTAACAAGGACATGGCAGACCAATTGAATAACTACTTTGGTTCTGTCTTCACTAAGGAAGACATAAATAATATGCCGGAAATAGCAGGGGACTGGGTGTCAAATAAGATGGAGGAACTGAGTGAAATCCAGGTTAGCCGGGAAGTGGTTTTGGGTAAATTGAATGGATTAAAGGCTGATAAATCCCCAGGGCCAGATAGGCTGCATCCCAGAGTACTCGAGGAAGTAGCCACAGAAATAGTGGATGCATTAGTGATAATTTTCCAAAACTCTTTAGATTCTGGAGTAGTTCCTGAGGATTGGAGGGTAGCAAACGTAACCCCACTTTTTAAAAAAGGAGGGTGAGAGAAAACGGGGAATTACAGACCAGTTAGTCTAACATCGGTTGTGGGGAAACTGCTAGAGTCAGTTATTAAAGATGGGATAGCAGCACATTTGGAAAGTGGTGAAATCATTGGACAAAGTCAGCATGGATTTACGAAAGTTAAATCATGTCTGACGAATCTTATAGAATTTTTCGAGGATGTAACTAGTAGAGTGGATAAGGGAGAACCAGTGGATGCGGATGACACGAAGCTGGGGGGCAGTGTTAGGTGTGAGGAGGATTCTAGGAGGCTCCAAGGTGACTTGGATAGGCTGGGTGAGTGGGCAAATGCATGGCAGATGCAGTATAATGTGGATAAATGTGAGGTTATCCACTTTGGTGGCAAAAACAGGAGGGTAGACTATTATCTGAATGGTGGCAGATTAGGAAAAGGGGAGATGCAACGAGACCTGGGTATCATGGTACACCAGTCATTGAAAGTAGGCATGCAGGTGCAGCAGGCAGTGAAGAAAGCGAATGGTATGTTAGCATTCATAGCAAAAGGATTTGAGTATAGGAGCAGGGAGGTTCTACTGCAGTTGTACAGGGTCTTGGTGAGGCCACACCTGGAGTATTGCGTACAGTTTTGGTCTCCAAATCTGAGGAAATACATTCTTGCCATAGAGGGGGTACAGAGAAGGTTCACCAGACTGATTCCTGGGATGTCAGGACTTCATATGAGGAAAGACTGGATAGACTAGGCTTGTACATGCTAGAATTTAGAAGATTGAGGGGGGATCTTATAGAAACTTACAAAATTCTTAAGAGGTTGGACAGGCTAGATGCAGGAAGATTGTTCCTGATGTTGGGAAGGTCCAGAACAAGGGGTCACAGTTTAAGGATAAGGGGGAATTCCTTTAGGACCAAGATGATGAAAACATTTTTCACACAGAGAGTGGTGAGTCTCTGGAATTCTCTGCCACAGAAGGTAGTTGAGGCCAGTTCATTGGCTATATTTAAGAGGGAGTTAGATGTGGCCCTTGTGGCTAAAGGGATCAGGGGGCATGGAGAGAAGGCAGGTACAGGATACTGAGTTGGATGATCAGCCATGGTCATATTGAATGGCGGTGCAGGCTCGAAGGGCCGAATGGCCTACTCCTGCACCTATTTTCTATGTTTCTATGTTTCTATGATGGAATATACCGAAGATAGACACAAAATGCTGGAGTAACTCAGCGGGCGAAAATGGATAGGTGATGTTTCGGGTCGGGACCCTTCTTCAGACATTTTGTTTAAGACAGTTCTTTGGACAATTATCAATTTGAGATCCCTAACGAGAACAAATCATTGCTGCAATGGAACGTGTTTGAATTTTTCGGCAGCCACGATAATTGCTAAGACTTCTATTCTCAATATCTCTCTGCTTTAACTTAAAGCTCTACATGCTAGTTTCAGTGAATTAGTAGCTATTTGCTGCTCAGACTGAAAGTGATCATATACTTTCGGTTGCACATTAATTTCATTTCTCTTCAAAAGATTTCACAATAATCTTATCGCTATGGATATTTTTAATGTGGAGATTATTATTAAGGGGTCTAGGGTCGTGTGGAGAAGGCAGAACAATGGGATTGAGAGGGAAAGATAGATCAGCCATGATTAAATGTAGAGTAGATTTGATGGGCCAAACGGCCTAATTCTGCTCCTATAATTTAGGAACTATCACCAACTTTGGTAGTAGTCGCGATAATATTGAATGATTCCCAGAAAAGCGAAAGGCTCCTAGCTGCCAGTCCCGCTGAGTTACTCCAGCATTTTGTGTCTCTCAGTCCGAAGAAGGGTCTCAACCCGAAACGTCACCTATTCCTTTTCCCCAGAGATGCTGTCTGACTCGCTGAGGTAAGGGCCTGTCCCACTTACGCGACCTTGGCTCGCAAATTACACGACCCCGTGGTCGCTTGAGGCGCGCGGGCACCGTATGGCCGCGCAGGGCCGGTCCCACTTAGAAGCGCGGAGGGTATGGAGTTGTGCGGGGCTGGTCCCGACATCGCGCGGGGCTCCGAAATTCCTGCAGTGACCAAAATCTTTGCGCGCCAACGGCCTGTCAGCCCGCGTGCGCACACAGGCGCATCGCGGTCGTACGCAGCGTCTTGAGGTCGTACGCAGCGTCTTGATGGTGTACGCAGCATCTTGACATCGTAGACCTAGCGCGTGGTGTTGCGTGATGACGTCACCGCACAACGCCGTGCGATGCCCAAATGCAGTCGGCCCGTCTTCTGCCCAGCTGATTTGATTTATATGCGTAAATGACGTCACGAGCGAACTTAGCGCGAACCTAGCGCAAACTTACCTCAAACTTCGCACGAACGCCGCACAACCTCAGCATCCGGTTTGTCGCGCCAAACGCATGCAATCGCATGCAAGTGGGACAGGCCCTTTACTCCAGCATTTTGTATCTATCCACCTCAACTTCACTGGAGTTTAAACTAAGCCCCACTATGGACCATTGTTCTCAGTCCACAATCCTGTAAAATTACCGTAACAAGTAGCAGAATTAGTTCAAGATTTAAAGGTTCATTAACACCTTTGCACTGTGCCAGGATGGCAATTAAGAAATTGATAATATCATTAAACAGCAGGTTCTAACTGTCGATTATACTCACTTTAAGTCTAAAATAAAGATTTTGTGACGTCTGTTAAAAAAGTCCACAAAATTGGCAATGAAAGAAGCCTGGTTGCATTAAAATCCAGTTCTATTCAAAAATCCGCTGAACTTCATTAAGTTAAGTTAATTGTGGAGGAATATTACTCAGTCCGCAGCTCAGAAACTGCTGAGTGAATCTGGTGAAATGTGCAGGAAGGAACTGCAGAATTTATTTAAACCGAAGATAGACACAAAATGCTGGAGTAACTCAGCGGGACAGGCAGCATCTCTGGAGAGAAGGAATGGGTGACGTTTCGGGTCAAGACCTTTCTTCAGGCTGAGAGTCAGGGGAGAGGGAGACACAGAGATATGGAAGAGTATGTTGTGAAAATGAGACATCAAAGGGGATGAGGATCAAGGAAAATATAGAATAGACTCTCCCCTGGGTCTCAGAGAGAAGAAGGGTCTCGACCCAAAACGTCACCTATTCATTCTATCCAGAGATGCTGCCTGTCCCACTGAGTTACTCCATCATTTTGTGTCTATCTTCTGAATGAATCTGGAAGTGTTTATGTGGGCAGGTTAAGACAGCTGCTCCCTTGTGTAGTGAGAAGGAATTTTGCAAAGTAATCTGAATTGCAAATAGTGGGATTCTCCCTGTAGATAAGCAATTTAAACATTAGTTTTTTTTTTAGTTTTAGTTTAGAGAGCTACAGCGTGGAAACAGGCCCTTCGGCCCATCGAGTCCGCACCGACCAGCACATTAACACAAGCCTACGCACACTAGGGACAATTTACACTTATACCAAGTATACAAACCCAAGCCAATTAACCGACAAACCTTTACGTCTTTGGAGTGCGGGAGGAGACCGAAGACCTCGGAGAAAACCCACATGGTCACAGGGAGAACGTACAAACTCCGTACAGACAGTACCCATAGTCAGGTTCGAACCCGGGTTTCTGGCGCTGCAGGCGCTGTAAGGCAGCAACTCTACCACTGCGCCACCGTGCCGCCCTAAAATGGCTTCCATTTTCCCAACATGTTTGCTTCCATTGACCCGATTAACTGCACAAGAACGATATTCATACCTTATTCATATCTTATAGAGGTGTATAAAATCATGAGAGGAATAGATCAGGTAGATGCACAGAATCTCTTGCCCAGAGTAGTGAAATCGGGAATGAGAGGACATAGAAACATAGAAACATAGAAACATAGAAATTAGGTGCAGGAGCAGGCCATTCGGCCCTTCGAGCCTGCACCGCCATTCAATATGATCATGGCTGATCATCCAACTCAATATCCTGTACCTGCCTTCTCTCCATACCCCCTGATCCCTTCAGCCACAAGGGCCACATCCAACTCCCTCTTAAACATGGCCAACGAACTAGCCTCAACTACCTTCTGTGGCAGAGAATTCCACAGATTCACCACTCTCTGTGTGAAAAACGATTTTCTCATCAGATTTAAGGTGAAGGGGAAAAGATTTAAAAGGAATCTGAGGGGTAACTTTTTGCATAAAGGGTGGTGGGTGTATGGAATGGGCTGCCAAAGGAGGTAGTTCAGGCAGGGTTTATCCCAACAATTAGACAGGTACAGCGGGGACATGTTGGCCGCGGGCCTGTTTCCACACTGTTTGACTCTCTGACTCTGTGATTCTATGACCACCTATATAATCAAAATTGTGAAGAAGAGTCTCGACCCAAAGCGTCACATATCCATGTTCTCCAGGATGCATGTTCTCCAGGGATGACCCCCCCCTCCCCCTTCCCAGCTCTCCCATATAGCCCACTGTTTCCGCCTCTCTTTCCGCCCCCCCCCCCCAATCGACATCAGTCTGAAGAAGGGTCTCGACCCGAAACGTCGCCAACTCCTTCTCTCCATAGATGCTGCCTCACCCGCTGAATTTCTCCAGCAATTTTTGTCTACTCTCGATTTTTCAAGCATCTGCAGTTCCTTCTTAAGCAGCTCCAACACTTTGTGTCTTTAGTTGTAATCAAGCATCTGCAGTTCCCTGTTTCTACCAACCCAAGTTAAAGTTGCCTTTGAGGAAACCTTTACATATAGATCATACGAAAACATAGCGCGTTGTGCCCTTTCAGCCCACAATGTCTGTGCCAACCATAATGGCGACTAGCTCTTATCTGCCTGCAGATAATCTGTATCGCTCCATTCTCTGCGTATCAATGGGCCTATCCAAGGGGTACTGATTGGGGATGATCAGCCATGATCACATTGAATGGCGGTGGTGGCTCGAAGGGCCGAATGGCCTACCCCTGCACCTATTGTCTATTGTCTATTATTGTCTAAAAGTCTCTTAAATGCCACTTTCGTATCTGCCTCCTCCGCCCCCTCTGGCAGCATGATCCATTTTGTTGACTCTCACCAAAATTGTACCCTCTATGTAAAAGAATATTATTACTATATTCCATACATCTACCATTTAAACTCAGGGAACTTGCCCCCGCACGCACCTTTACGCTATGTCCTGCAGATGTAGCCTCACACTTTGCATTATATATTTCCAACCTGGGTAAAGGATTTTAGATTTGGAACTAAATATGTAAGAAGATAATAAGACACAATGGGGCAGCAATCTGTGGAATGCTTTGCCGCAGAAGGATGTGGAGGCCAAGTCAAAGGATATTTTTAAGGCAGAGATAGATTCTTGATTCGTACGGGTGTCAGGGGTTATGGAGAGAAGGCAGGAGAATGGGGTTCAGAGGGAGAGATAGGTCAACCATGATTGACCTATCTCTCATGATTGGGTGGAGTAGACTTGATGTGCTGAATGGCCTAATTCTTCTCCCATCACCTTTGACCTAATGACCTTATGATGGTGCCGCAGCAGTAGAGTCGCTGCCTCACAGCGCCAGAGACCCGGGTTCGATCCTGACTACAGGAGCTGCCTGTAAGGAGTTTGTATGTTCCCCCCGTGACCTGTGTGGGTTTTCTCCGGGATGCTCCGGTTTCCTCCCACACTCCAAAGACGTACAGGTTTGTCGGTTAATTGGCTTTGATAAAAACTGTTTAAAAAAATTGTCCCTGGTGTGTGTAGGATATTGGCGGTGTGCAGAGGTTGCTGGTTGGTGCAGACTCGGTGGGCCAAAGGGCCTGTTTCTCTAAATTAAACAAAACTAAAAACAATATGTTAAAATGTCTCATATTGTGCTTCCGGGTCAGAAAGTATTCACGTTTGAAGAGTCTTAGAACACGGTGGATATTTGATACATGTTGTGATTAATGAAGACGGAGGAAAACATGATATCAAGTTATGAAGCCATTATTTCCCTGCTGTCCGTTCAAGTACAACTTCACTCTGACTTGTGCCTTTTAATTTGTGTTAAGCCCCTGTCCCACTTTCCCGAGTTACTCACGAACTCTCCCGACTTTTCCCCTTGATTCGAACTCGGGGAATGTCGGGGAATGTCGGTAGTGAGCTAGTAGGAGGCCGTAGATACATAGAAACATAGAAAATAGGTGCAGGAGGAGGCCATTCGGCCCTTCGTGCCAGCACCTACGATGTTTCGTAGCGGTTTGTAATGACATCCGTAGGAACTTGGGGCATCAGGTAAGTTGGGACGTTTTTTCAACAGGTTGAAAAATGTCTACCAGCAAAAAAAAATAGCCCCGAGTACCTACGAACGGCTATTACCGTAATTCCCCGAGTTCGAATCCAGGGGGAAACTCGGGAGAGTTTGTGAGTAACTCGGGAAAGTGGGACAGGACCTTTAAATCTAAAACAAATCCATGCTGTCAATCTTAGAGGCCTTTACTCTGGCTCACTGACAAATCAGTTGCCAAGCAGTGTGCTTCAGCCCAAAAAGAAATGTGGTGTGGGTCTTTGGTGATGCGCGCTGGCCTTTTGAGACACGCTTCCGAAAGATCCCTTCAATGGTGGGGAGGTCAGAACCCGAGATGGACAGGGTGGTCTTCAACACTTTTTGTAATCTCCTTTGTTGCTGGGCGTTCGAGTTATTGAGCCAAGCTGTGATGCAACCGGTCAATATGCTCTCTACTGCACATCTATGGACATTGGATTGAATTGAATTCCCTTTATTGTCATTCAAACAAGTTTGAACAAAATGTTCTACCATGCAGTCATGACAGTATTCGTCGATAGACTGAATCTCCTCAATCGTTGAAGGAAGTAGAGGTTTTGATGTGGTTCCTTTATGATTGCATCAATGTGTGTGGCCCAGGACAGATCTTCATTGATATACGCGCCCAGGAACCTGACCCCTATCTACCTAGTGTGTAGGATAGTGTTAGTGTGCGGAGATCGCTGGTGGACTTGGTGGTCTGACGGGCCAGTATCCGCTCTGTAACATCTAATGTCTAAAGTCCAAAGTTTACCACTGCAGACTACATGGTTTACAACAGTTAGCATTGAATATTTCACAGTGCATAATTGGCATATGCATTGGGCACCCATAAAAGGGTGGAAATATTCTTTAACTTTAACATATCTTAAAGTGTAGACTTGCATTGTCAAAGGGGCTGTGTAAACTTTGTCAAGTTAATCATCATTTTTAATATTGACAGTTTAAAGGATACACTTTGTGTCAATAATCAAAATAATATAGATCACAATATCTCGTTTAATTAAACTATTAACAGCGATAGAATTTACACTTCAATTTTTAAAATTGCAATGTTTATAAACATTACAACCTCCATTAAGCTCTGAACTACATATACTATTATTGTTATTATTGCACTAGTATGTATTATATATCTATCTATACATACAGTATATACATACACGCACACAACACACACACACATATATACACAGGCACGCACCTGCATATACATGCATGTGTGTGTATATATATCCACACACTGAACTTTATTTCTCGTTTATTATATTGTTCACAGTGTATTATGTTTACATTTTCTATTGTGCTGCAGCAATTAAGAATTTCATTGTTTTATCTGGGACACATGACAATAAAACACTCTTGACTCTTCACTCTTGACTCTTGCATCCTCTGAGCTTCTCGCTCGGCCATGGTATCCGAGTATTAATTAACCAGGCGGTGATACAGCTCCGTGGGTGATTTATGAGACCAAAAAAGTACACAAATGCCTTTGGTCAGCTCAGCCAAATCCAAAGTGGTTTCCTTTAATCTCCACTTACAGGAATTTCACTTTAGTAGCTAATACTCTGCCTCCTGTGGTTGTGCTGCTCTGGTGTGCTTGGAGTTGGCATGAAACAGCCCTTTCTTGTATTGATTCTTTAAGCAAAGCTGTCAACTCCAACTACAAAAAGCAACGTGGCAGCTACACTTAATAGATATCCATCTCAACGTGGCAGCTACACTTAATAGATATCCATCCCTTTCAGAATGGCAGGCAGTGACTAGTGGGGTGCCGCAAGGCTTGGTGCTGGGACTGCTACCATCTATATTACTAAAAGTAAGATCTTGACCACTTCTTATTTTTCTGTTTCATGATTTTTGAAAAAACCCTGCCACTTTACGGCTGTGATTTTTGGCCATCTTGCTCAGACTTTTCTTGTCGTGTCCC
Source organism: Okamejei kenojei (assembly GCA_035221665.1). Taxonomy (NCBI): domain Eukaryota; kingdom Metazoa; phylum Chordata; class Chondrichthyes; order Rajiformes; family Rajidae; genus Okamejei; species Okamejei kenojei. The sequence continues at coordinate 122,817,243 of CM069134.1, read as the reverse complement.
TCGTCACCGTCTGTGCTGAGGCCTAATGGCGGAGCTGGCGGCCTCGGAGCTGTGGCGGTGTTCCAGCGGCGACCCAGCTTCAGAGCTGCGGTGCTCCAGCGCTTCAGCATTCCAGCGGTGGACCCGGCTTCAGAGCTGCGGTACTCCAGCATTCCAGAGGCGGCGGCGGCCCAGCTTCAGAGCTGTGGTGCTCCAGCGTTCCAGCGGCGACCCAGATTCAGAGCTGCAGTGCTCCAGCGGCGTTCCAGCGGCGGCGTTCCAGCGGCAACCCGGCTTCAGAGCTGTGGTGCTCCAGCGTTCCAGCGGCGGACCCTGCTTTAGAGCTGTGGCGGTGTTCCAGCATTCCGGCGACGGCGGTGGCGGCAGCCCGGCTTTGGAGGCTTGGCCGCGGGCCTAGTGGACGACAACAACGGAGCCCTGGATCGCCTCAGCGCAGAGGGAGAACAAGGAGGGAAGAAGACAAAAACTTTAAGACTTTTGTCTTCCACCACAGTGAGGAGGTGCCTGGTGAACTCACTGTGGTGGATGTTAAATATGTGTTTATTGTGTGTTTAGTTTTTTATTTATATGTTATGACTGCAAGGCAACAACATTTCGTTCAGACCGAAAGGTCTGAATGAGAATAAAGAATACTTTACTTTACGTACAGATAAATAGGCTACTTGGATTCGGTAAAATTGTATATTGTTCCTGGTGTGTGTCGGATAGTATAAGTGTGCGTGGATCGTAGGTTGCTGCGGACCCGACGGGTCTGTTTCCGTGTCGTATCTCTAAAGTAAACAAAACTTCCTTTTCATCCTGCCCTGAAAACGGGCACGGGGTGCAGAATGTTAAATTGCCCTACACCAGTGCAAACATAACGTGCCGGGTGCATTTGCTTCACACTGCCTTCTTCCTGCTGCCATCATGAATGGAACTGTTCATTGACTACATCCAATATTGTTAGCCATCCTTAAAGTTAGCCTGCAATCTAAAGCTAACTTTAGGTTTAATGATCTAATGATTTAATGATTCTAATGTTAAAGCTAACTTACACCTTTGAAGAGACAAAGAACTGCAGAAAACATCCTTTTCTCCAGAGATGCCGCCTGACCCGCTGAGTTACTCCAAAATGTTGTGTCTATCTTCGGTGTAAACCAGCAACATTAGTTCCTTCCTACACAAAAAAAAACAGCAGATTCTGGTTTATTCCAAAGATAGACGTCAAAGGTGATATTCCCGGTCGGGACCCTTCTTGGGACTGAAAGGGGGGGGGGGGGGGGGGGGGGGGGGGGGGTGGTGTGAGGAGCTGGAGTCCAAAAAAGACCAGGACAAACTAGGCCACAATAACCTCAGGCAGAGTGGTGCCATTGTTGGCAAGGAAACCAACCTCCGGTTTCCTCCCATACTCCAAAGACGTGCGAGATCAGTTCAGCTCCAATTCAGTTCCGTTTATTGTCACGTGTGCCAAGGTAAAGTGAAAAGCTTTTGTAGGTTAATTGCCTTCTGAAAGTTGTCTCTAGTCTGTAGGATAGTGCCAGTGTGCAGGGTGATCGCTGGTCGGCATGGACTCGTTGGGCTGAAGGGCCTGTTTCAACGCTGAATCTCTAAAGTCTAAAGTCTAAAAAGAGTTTTGCCGAAGTGTCTGTTTCTGTGCTGTAATGACTCTATGAATTTATCATTTTACTGAACTGCATTCAAAACAAAGAATCCCAATGTATCTGGGTACCTGCACCATTGAGCCATTTCCAAATTGGCCAATTTATATGTATGAACTGGATAATGAGGTTGTTTGAAGGTTGGAAGATTATGACAAAGGCCCATCTTCAAATTGAAATCAGAACTGAGAATCAGTAGTGGATTTAATTTGACAGGATCAGTGAATCTAAAATTGTTGGCACGGTGACGCAGCGGCAGAGTTGCTGCCTGGCAGCGTTAGAGTTCCGGATTCGATCCTGACTATGGGTGCTATTTGTACGGAGTTTGCACGTTCTCCCTGTGACGGCGTGGGTTTTCTCCAGCTAGCTCTCGGTTTCCTCCCACACTCCAAAGACGTACAGGTTTGTAAGTTAATCGCCTTCGATAAAGTTGCAAATTGTCCCTTGTGTTTAGGATGGTGTTAGCGTATGGACGGCGTGCACCCGGTGGGCCTGTTTTTGCACTCTAACTCTAAACTAAACTAAATTAAACTCAAGAAGCTCAGCTGTTCTGCACCAGGTTGTTGTCTCGAGAGAGTGCACAGAAGATTTACGAGGATGTTGCCAGGACTTGAGGACCTGAGCTATGGGGAGAGGTTGAGCAGGCTAGGACTGCAACCCTCTTATAACAGGAGGATGAGCGGTAATCTTACAGAGGTGCATAAAATCAAGACGGAAATTGATAGGGTGAATGCACAGTCTTTTAGACAGGGGTAGAGAGATCAAGAACTGGAGGACATGGGTTTAAGGTGAGAGGGGATACATCTAACAGGAACCTGAGGGTCAACCTTTTCACTCAAAGGGCGGTGGGTATAAGGAATGAGCTGTCAAAAGATGTAGTTGAGGCAGATATTATAACAACTTGGACAGGTACATAGATAGGAAATGTTTATAAGGAAATGGATCAAAATTGGTCTAGCTTAGAAGGGAAATATTGGCCCTCATGGGCATGTTAGGCCATAGGGACTGTTACCATGCTGTATGTTTAAGAAAGAACTGCAGATGCTGGAAAAATTGAAGGTGGACAAAAATGCTGGAGAAACTCAGCGGGTGAGTCAGCATCTATGGAGAGAAGGACTAGGCGACGTTTCGGGTCAAGACCCTTTTTCAAACTGATGTGGGGGGGGGGGGGGGGGCGGGACAGGAAAATGAAAGGAAGAGGCAAAGACAGAAGGCTGTGGGAGAGCTGGGAAGGGGAGGGGATGGGTGGAAAAAGCAAGGACCACCTGAAATTGGAAAAGTCAATGTTCATACCGCTGGGGTGTAAACTACCCAAGCAAAATATGATGTGTTGCTCCTCCAATTTGCGGTGGGACTCACTCTGGTCATGGAGGAGGCCCAGGACAGAAAGGTTGGATTCGGAATGGGAGGGGGAGTTGAAGTGCTGAGTCACTGGGAGATCAGGTTGGTTCTTGCGAGCTGAGCGGAGGTGTTGGACGAAGCGATCGCCAAGCCTGCGCTTGGTCTCACCGTTGTAGAGAAGTTGGCACCAGTTCAATGCTGTATGTTTCTTTGACTCATTATGAGTTCTGAGAGCTATCATTTAAAATCGGCATAATTCAGGAATCAATTTATTAAAAGGAGTCTCCAATTTCTATTTACCTCACCCGTCAGTACAAATAAATGATTAATAGAAATAGAATGCATTGAAGAAAGAACTGCAGATGCTGGAAAAATCGAAGGTAGTCAAAAATGCTGGAGGAACTCAGCGGGTGAGGCAGCATCTATGGAGAGAAGGAATAGGTGAAGTTTCAGGTCGAGGCCCTTCTTCAGGCTGATGTCGGCAGTAGGCTTGTGGGCGAGCTGGGAAGGGGAGGGGAAGGAGGGAGAAAGCAAGGACTATTAAATAAAAATTGAATTATCAGCTAGTGTTACAGGGAATATGACAAAAACTAGACAATATGACAGTACATTTTTTTCTCAGAGGTATAGTTCATAAGTTCATAAGTGAAAGGAGCAGAATTAGGCCATCAGGTCCATCTAGTCTACTCCACCATTCAATCATGGCTGATCAACCTCTCTAAACCCCATTCTCCTGCTTTCTCCCCATAATCAAGAATCTATCTGCCTCTGCTTTAAAAATATCCATTGACTTGACCTCCACAGCTTTTTGTGACAATGAATTCCACAGATTCACCGTCCTCTAACTAAAGAACTTCCTCCTCATCTCTTTCCTAATGAATAATCCTTTCATTCTAATGGGCCTGTCCCACTTAGGCGACTCTTTAGGCGACCGCAGGAGACTATGCAGTCGCCACATGTTCGCGGGTGGTTGCCGGGGAGTCGCCTTCGTGGTCCTGAGGAGTTCTCGCATTCTGGGAACTAAAATGTTGAAAAATTAGCGGTGACTAGAATGAAGCCGCCATGGAGAGTAGCGAGAATTCTCGAGCCGTAGGTGGGTCGCCAGGTGGGTCCTAATGGGTTGCCAGGTGGTCGAAGGTTCTCATGGGTTGTAGCCGGTACTGACCGGTGAATTTCATTGGCTCATTGGGAAAAAATAGTTAAGCAGTAGTTTTCAGAATCAAGGATAACGGACCATAATGTTAATGTACGCCGAGCTTCACAGCCGTGCATCTCCGGCTTCTTAAAAGTTGTCTCCACTCCTTCTCCCCCCTCTCTCCCCCTCTCCCCCCCTCTCCCTATTTTTTTAAAGGACTTACCGTACACTGTGCTTTAACAGCACCAACCTTCCTGTTCATGGCGGTGTGTGTCTGTTTCACCTTGGCTTTGCACCGTGTGAATTCTTTAGACAGCGCTCCCCCCGCTTGCCCTGTCCCCCGCCCGCATAACGGGCTGGTGAAGGAAGCGATGTGTTTGTATGTGGGTTCCACTCTGACAGTCGCCGTTCCAGTTGCCGGTTTTTCAGGTGACTGCCGGTGACTTGACAGCCGCCGGCAGTCTGCTGAAAAATCGCCTGAGTGAGACGGGCCCATTAGGCAATGACCTTTGGTCCTAGACTCTCCCACTAAAGAAACGTCCTCTCCACATCCACTCTATCCAGGCCTTTCACTATTCGGTAAAGGCCCTGTCCCACGATGCGAGTTTACCCAAGAGCTCTTTACCCGAGTTTAAAAACAAAAATCACACTTGTGGTAAGTACGGAGAATATATGTAGCAGGTACGTCGGAGCTCGTGGGTGTCACGTAGCGGCTCGTAATGCTAACGGCAGGTACTCTGGAAACGCGGAAACTCGTGAAGTTTTTTCAACAGTGTGAAAAATTTTGACGAGTAAAAAAATACTCGTGATGAGGTACCACAAGTTTGATTTTTTTTTTTAACTCGGGAGAGCTCTTGGGTGAACTCGCATCGTGGGACAGGCCCTTAAGTTTCAATGAGGTCCTCGCCTCACCCTTCTAAACTCCAGTGAGCACAGGCCTTGTGCCGTCAAACGCTCTTCATAGGCAAACCCCACTCATTCATTATAAAGAGGGTAATGTTTTATAGGAAAGAAAAGAAATGTGCTCTTTGTTAACTCTGTGTTTTTCACTTTACCAACACATTTGTGTTTGCTGTGTAATACAGCCCATTCCTTTAATTGCCCACATCAACATGATGTATTTAGCCTTTAGTTGCAAAAACGGTGCCATTTAATTGCAAGCTTCATTGGTTTGTGGTGACTGTACGATCTGAAAATAACTACAAAACCTATAAAATATTTGTTAAAAAGTAGCAGCACCCATTCATTATGAATATATTCCTAATGTTATATGCACAGATGCTCCAAATATCATAATATTTATTTCTAATGGAATTGTAGGCTAGAATGTTTATGCTGCGTTAGGTCGCATTGGAAGGGGAATGTAAAGACAGATGAGTACTTAAGTTGTTGTCAGTTACAATGATGGATGATCCAAAGAAATGTTATAACTAAATATGGTTATGATGATTCCTGTGCTTGCAATTGCATCCAGTTGCAGCAGGATAGACATTGCTGGCAAAGAGCTTGTATTCGAGCAAAGTAGTTGTGCAGTTTTCACTCGGGGGTGGGGGGGGGGGGGGGGGGGGGGGGGGGGGTGTGGAGCGAGCTGCCAGAGGAGGTAGGTGAGGCAGGTACCATAAACAGCATTTAGAGATACAGCATGGAAACAGGCCCTTCGGCCCGCTACGTCCATGCTGACCATCGATCACCTGTTCACATAGTTTAGTTTAGAGGTACAGCGCGGAAACAGGCCCGTTTAGTCCGCACCGACCAGCGATCCCTGCACATTAACGCTACCCTACACGCGGACAGTGTGGACTCGGTGGGCCAAAGGGCCTGTTTCCGCGCTGTTTCTCTAGTCTAAAGCATAAGGCGATATTTCTTTAAAATAAACATTCCAGAACTATTTATAGATGCAGAATCTCCCACTTGCCACTTGGTGGGAATCAAATACACCAAGTATTTGATTCCCACCAAGTGGGAATCAAATCCTTAGAGCATTGAATATAGGAGTAGGGAAGTAATGTTAAAATTGTACAAGGCATTGGTAAGACAATTCTGGAGTATGGTGTACAATTTTGGTCGCCTAGTTATAGGAAGGATGTCAACAAAATAGAGAGAGTACAGAGGAGATTTACTAGAATGTTGCCAGGGTTCCAGCAACTATGTTACAGAGAAAGGTTGAACAAGTTAGGTCTTTATTCTTTGGAGCGCAGAAGGTTAAGGGGGGAGTTGATTGAGGTCTTTAAAATGATGAAAGGGATAGACAGAGTTGACGTGGATACGTTTTTCCCATTGAGGGTAGGGAAGATTCAAACAAGAGGGCATGACATGAGAATTAAGGGACAGAGGTTTCGGGGTAACGTGAGGGGGAACTTCTTTACTCAGAGGGTGGTGGCTGTGTGGAATGAGCTTCCAGCAGAAGTGGTGGAGGCGGGATCGATTTTAACATTTAAGAGTAAAGTGGAATAGGTATATGGACGTGAAGGGAATGGAGGGGTATGGTCTGAGCGCAGGTAGATGGGACTAGGGGAAAACAAATGGTCGGCACGGACTGGAAGGGCCGAGAGGGCCTGTTTCCGTGCTGTAATTGTTATATGGTTATTGTTATATGGTTAAATATGTCTCTGGGTGCAAACCCAATAATTCAATCAAGAATGAGCAGTAAATTGTGGACGCAGCCCAGACCATCACATAACCCAACCTCCCTTCCATTGACTCCATTTATACCTCGCACTGCCTCGGCAAGGCCAGCAGCATAATCAAGGATGAGTCCCTCTTCTCCCCTCTCCCAGCAGGCAAAAGGTATAGAAGTGGGAAAATGCACACCAGATTCAGGGATAGTTTCTTCCCAGCTGTTATCAGTCAACTGAACCATTCGATCAACAACTAGAGAGCTAGTTATTCTCTATCTCATTGGAGATCCTGGGAAGGTTCTCGACCTGAAACGTTACCCATTCCTTCTCTCCAGAGATGCTGCCTGTCCCGCTGAACCATCCTACCACAACCAGAGAGCAGTGCTGAACTGCTATCTAGCTCTTTGCTGATCCTTGGATAATCCTTGATCGGACTTTACTGGCTTTACATTGCACTAAACGTTATTCCCTCATCATGTATCTACACACTGTAAATGGCTCGATTGTAATCACACATTGTCTTTCTGCAGCCAGAAGGCAGAAAAAGCACCGAATGTATTGCTCACTGTTATACATCAAGATATACGAAAATATTCCACAGCCACTTAAGTGCTTGTTGAGGTGTAGTCATTGTCACAATCCAGCAAAAGCAGAGATAAATATCCGGGCCATTTGGATTTGCCTGGAATAGTGCGGGATTTATGATCCTGCAGTTGGAAAGTACCATGATCTGAGGAAGAAGCTGTACTCTATATGCTCCAATATTTATTCCTGGTTCATACGTTTATAAGTTCATAACCTCCCAGAGCCTGATGGAATCTCACCCAGGATACTGAGGCAGGATTATTGTGATGGGAGAAAAAATAGTTCATCAAGACCCTTCAAGTTTACTCCGCCATTCAATCATGGCTGACCTATCTTTCCCGCTCAAATCCATTCTCCTGCCTTGCCCCATAGCCCCTGACACCCACACTAATCAAGAATCTGTCAATCTCGGCCTTAAAAAATATCCATTGACTTGGCCTTCACAGCCGTCTGTGGCAATGAAGTCCACAGATTCGCTACCCTCTGACGGACAAAATTTCTTGGAGAATAAACACAACACTAAAACCTGGAGGCAGAAGGAAGTTGGGAACTTGAGAAGTGGGAATTGTAAATCTAGTTTGGGGCCTTTCAGTTACATAGGGAGAACCATCATATAATCCAGTTGTTCTGTTCTAAATCTGAGCAACTGACCTTGCCAAATCCGATTTTAAGCTATTGTTTATGTCGTTGGAATGCTGCACTAGAGAATTGCGGAGAATTGTAGACACAGCCTAGACCATCACACAAACCCTTCCATCAGTTACTCCAGCTTTTTGGGCCTATCTTAAACCAGCGTCTGCACTCCCTTCCATTGACTCCAACTACACTTCAGGCTCCCTCAGCAAGGCCACCAGCATTATCAAGGGTGAATCTCACCCTGGCCAATCCCTCTTCTCCTCTCTGTCATCAGGCAAGAAGTACAAAGTGTGAAAACGCACACTTCCAGATTCAGGGACAGTTTCTTCCCAGCTGTGATCAGGCAACTGAACCATCCTATCAACAACTAGAGAGCAGTCCTGAGCCAGTATCTACCTCATTGGAGACCCTCGGAAGAGTCTCGACCCAAAAGGTCACCTATTCCTTCTCTCCAGAGGTGCTGGGTTACTGCAGCAGTTTGTGTCTATCCTCTATTAAATAGACATTTTCTCTTCTTTTTCCAGGCAAATGCAGTCACTCTGGGCAGTTTAGTGCTGTCCATCTGTCAAATCCAATCATCCCATGAAAAATGCTGCTTCTTCTCCCATTATCTAGATCTATACCCCCAAGCCAGTTTGGATTGGTTTCTTTAATGGGAAGATGAATTTCAGTTTATCTGCGTCAACATCGTTAAGCTGGGATAGTTGCAGTTCTTACTGTAACAGTCAATGTGTGAAGAAGGAAGTGTGGAAATTCCTGCCTGCCTGAAGATGTTTTTATTTAGACAATGGACTATAGACAATAGGTGGAGGAGTAGACCATTCGGCCCTTCGAGCCAGCACCGCCATTCAATGTGATCATGGCTGATCATCCCCAATCAGTACCCCGTTCCTGCCTTTGTTAATACTGACCAAATTAAAGACACCATAACATGGAAGATCCCTGCACTTGTCAGAATTGTTTAACCCTTGTCAGCTGAAATTTACAGGCTTTGAATGGCGTCAGCCAGTCTAGGCTCTAACATATGCAGGATGGTGAGGGGTCCAGGTGTTCTCCTTGTTTTTCCTAAATTGATAAAATGTATAGGAGTTTTGCAAATGAACCTTAAATGCATCATTTTGATTGGAACGCTGCAAGGGCATTGTCAATTGTATAAATAATGTTGCTAGATGGTTATCCTGTTAATAGTTGATTGGTTGAAATGTTGAGCCTTGGAGGAACTGTTTGAATCCCAGGGGACATGTTGCACTATTCATTTGTGTTTGCTTCCTTCTAGAAGCTTCTTTCAAATACAATGTATTCAAGATTGTATTATTGGGTTGGAGAACTGGCAATTATGTACTGTTATAATTAATGTATTTGGATTATGAAGAGACCACCTCCATGTAGTTCGGCCCCTCAAGGTTCGGGGACCTATAAAAGGCAGCCCCCACAGTGTCCTTTGTCGATCTTCTGGAAGAGCGCTTGGGACTACGTGACCTTTTGGAGTGTCTCTGCTTGCACGAGTCTAGAAGGGCTTGGACAAGCAAATGCAAGGATCGAACCCACGGTGGTTAAGTATCGTATAGGGGAATTTGTGTTGTGTTATCCAAAATAAAGTTTAGTTTCTCAAGTGCTTGACTCAGTATTTTATTGACTGAAACTAGACTGGGGGAGCTTAGAAAGAGCTATTTACACCTTCTCCACATATCCCCTGACTCCACTATCTTTAAGAGCCCTATGTAGCTCTCTTTTGAAAGTATCCAGAGAACCGGCCTCCACCGCCCTCTGAGGCAGAGAATTCCGGAGATTTTAGAATATTATTGCCCTTAAGTTCACAAACGTAATGAACATAGAAAATGGCACGGTACAGCACAAGAACAGCCATTTGGCCAACTCTATCCGTGCCGAACATGATGCCGAGACCGATTCTTACCTGCTTGCACTTAATCCATATCCCTCCATTCGCTGACTATCCATTAGCTCCTCCAAAAGCCTCTTAAGTGCCACTATCGTATTTGCTTCAACCACCACCCAATGGCAGTGCATCCCAGGCGCTCAGTCACCACCCGAACAAACGTGCGATAGAACTTGCTCCGCACATCTCCTTCAAACTTGCAATACTTTTTACAAGTTCACATGTTACAGGCAGCACCCGTAGTCAGTATTGAACCGGGGTCTCTGGTGCTGTAAGGCAGCAACTCTGCCGCTGCGCCACCGTGCCACCCTAACAAGTATAATTTTGCCAGAAATGTACTGAACATACAGAAATGTTGGAGTACCTCAAAAAATTATAACCTCAAAAATTTGTAAACGTCCTTCCTGAAGCAGTTTTTAATGAACTTGGCCAGTCTTGTTCTCAAGAGAAAGAATTCGTGTCATTTGGGTTCCTGTCGGGGAGAGTTATTGAGTTAATTGGTGACGTTTCCTTGCCACTGAGAGAAGGCTAAATCCCATGAGGTAATTAATGGTCCTTCAAATAAGACTGGCAGGGCTGGTTGTGGATGTTGAGATTTTCTCTAATCCTGCAGTATTTTTAAGCGATATTGCAAGGTACACATTTGTATTTGAGCTTCCTGCAAAGCAATAAAAATGTGGGAAGTGATAAATGCAGGTGAATTCCCACCCCCCTTTGACGTTATTTAAGCCTACACACTTTTCTCTGGGAAGCAATATCGTGAATCTTTACTTTGCAGAGCTGTCTAAAGAGTTCGGCCCCCTGAACTTGTCAGAAGGGCAGTGCTGCCATAGGGCTGCATGACTGTTTTGGAGCGAGTTAGGTACACATGACGTCCTTCGTATTAACTTTGACGCAGGGAGCCGAAGTGCAGGATCGTAGGAAAAGGGTACGTTCAAATTAATATTTAAGCAATAAAGTCATAAGGTCATAAGTGATCGGAGTAGAATTAGGCCATTTGGTCCATCAAGTCTACTCCACCATTCAATCATTGCTGGATATATATCTCCCTCCTAACCCCATTCTCCTGCCTTGTCCCCATAACCTCTGTCACCCGTACTAATCAAGAATCTATCTATCCCTGCCTTAAAAATATCAACTGACGGCTTCCAGAGCCTTCTGTGGCAAAGAATTCCGCAGATTCACCACCCTCTGACTAAAGAAATCTCTCCTCATCTCCTTCCTAAAAGAACGTCCTTTAATTCTGAGGCTATGACCTCTAATCCTAGACTCTCCCACTAGTGGAAACATCCTCTCCACATTCACTCAATCCAAGCCTTTCACTATTCTGTATGTTTCAATGAGGTCCCCCTTCATTCTTTTAACCTCCAGCGAGTGCAGGCCCAGTGCCGACAAACGCTCGTCATATGTTAATCTACTCATTCCCAGGATCATTCTTGGAAACCTCGTCTGGACCCTCTCCAGAGCCAGCACATCCTTCCTCAGATAAGGTGCCCAAAATTGCTCACAATACTCCAAATGCAGGATTACCAGCGCCTTTTCGAGTCTCAGCATTACATCCCTGTTTTTGTATACAGGCCCTCTTGAAATAAATGCGGGCACTGAGTTTGCGTTCATTACTACCAATTCGACTTAATAAGTTAATGTGTGGGTGTACAGGAGCTTTGAACGATAGATTCCTAGCATGACTCAAGAGAAAGATCTATGGTTATGTTTTTCATTCCAGCTGCTGCCATTCATAACCTGTTTTTTCCACTAAAAGTCCATTGTGATTTAGTTGTATTGTTTTCATGTTCAACTTTTTTTTAATGTTTTTACCTCGGTAGTATCTTCCGAATCGGTTTGTAAGGAAGACAAACGCAATACTAGCATATATTTTAAGAGGATTAGAATAAAAAAACAGGGATGTAATGCTGAGGCTCTAAAAGGCGCTGGAAAGGCCGCATTTAGAGTATTGTGAGCAATTTTGGGCCCCACGTCTGAGGAAGGATGTGCTGGTGTTGGAGAGGGTCCAGAGGAGGTTTACGAGAATGATCCCAGGAATGAGTGGGTTATATGGTGAGCATTTGATGGGACAAGGCCTGCACTTTGGTCTTCTTTAGTCAGAGGGTGGTGAATTTGTGGAATTCATGCCACAGATGGCCATGGAGGCCGTTGATAGATATTTTTAAGGCAGAGATTGACAGATTCTTGACTAGTACGGGTGTCAGGGGTTATGGGGAGAAGGCAGGAGAATGGGGTTAAGAGGGAGAGATAGAACAGCCATGATTGTATGGCGGAGTAGACTTGATGAGCCAATTGGCCTAATTCTGCTCCTATCTCTTATGAACTAATGATCTTATGAACCTGACTCTTTCTAAAATTTGGAATCAGTGGTAGTGGCAGTAATATAGAATAGTCATTTCTGCTGCTATGACTTAATCTTATTTTAAATATCATAAACCGTGAACTTGTTTGAAATCACATTAGCAAAATAAGCAGGTTTTGTTCCATCCTTCTTCCTGTCTGCACATCAGAGCAACCATGTGGAGTAAAAAGTGGGGGACGATGGACATTGGTGGGGCAGTGGGACAGGATTTGACATCCAACCAATAGATAATCAAACAAACTTCTAAACAGACAACAGTTCAATGGGGCTTGAATTGCCACACGTGCATTAAACTGCACAGTGAAATTCTTTATGCATATTTACACGTGCGGGCGCGGCCATGTTTTGGCGCCATTTGCATAGTCCAACGTCCGTTCGGCCCACGCACTCGGTCTACTGGAGCCGCTCCCGATCTAGGTAAATCCCCAGATAAGCGCCAGGTACCTCCAGGTGAGCCCCCAGGTACCACCAGGTAGGCCCCTGGTACCAGGTGTCACAACCTCATCTACTGCATCCCCTGTTCCAGGTGCCAACGTCTCCACATCGGCGAGACCAAGCGCAGGCTCGGCGATTGTTTCGCTGAACACCTCCGCTCAGTCCGTTTTAACCTACCTGATCTCCCAGTGGCTCAGCACTTCAACTCCCCCTCCCATTCCCAATCTGACCTTTCTGTCCTGGACCTCCTTCATTGTCAGAGTGAGGCCCAGCGCAAATTGGAGGAACAGTAACTGATATTTTGCTTGGGTAGTTTACACCCCAGCGGTATGAACATTGACTTCTCTAACTTCAGATAGCCCTTGCTTTCTCTCTTCATCCCCTTCTCCTTCCCAGTTCTCCCACCAGTCTTCCTGTCTCCGCTTACATTCTATCTTTGTCTCGCCCCCTCCCCTGACATCAGTCTGAAGAAGGGTCTCAACTCAAAATGTTGCCCATCCCTTCTCTCAAGGGATGCTGCCTGTCCCGCTGAATTACTCCAGCTTTTTGTTGTCTACCTTGGATTTTAACCAGCATCTGCAGTTCATTCTTACACAATAAGCCCCAGGTAGTTCCAGGTAAGCCCCAGGTACCTCTAGGTAACACCAGGTAAGACGCAGGTACCTCCAGGTAATTCCAGATAAGCTTCAGGTACCTCCAGGTAAGCTCCAGGTACCTCCAGGTAACACCAGGTAAGTCCCAGGTACATCCCAGGTAACTCCAGGTAAGCCGCAGGTACCTCCAGGTAACACCAGGTAAGTCCCAGGTACCTCCAGGTAATTCCAGGTACCTCCAGGTAAGCCCCAGGTACATCCCAGGTAACTCCAGGTAAGCCCCAGGGTACCTCCAGGTAACACCAGGTAAGTCCCAGGTACCTCCATGTAATTCCAGGTACCTCCAGGTAAGCCCCAGGTACATCCCAGGTAACTCCAGGTAAGCCCCAGGCACCTCCAGGTAACACCAGGTAAGTCCCAGGTACCTCCAGGTAATTCCAGGTACCTCCAGGTAAGCCCCAGGTACATCCCAGGTAACTCCAGGTAAGCCCCAGGCACCTCCAGGTAACACCAGGTAAGTCCCAGGTACCTCCAGGTAATTCCAGGTACCTCCAGGTAAGCCCCAGGTACATCCCAGGTAACTCCAGGTAAGCCCCAGGTACCTCCAGGTAAGCCCCACATACCTTCAGGACCTCCCTCTGTCACCCTCGAGTGAATTGGCCCGCGAACCAACGTCCCTCTCCTCTCTTCGTCCGCCCATCTTTGTGTCGCGGAGGCGCCTCCTGCAGCCGACCTTGAGGCATATCCCCGGTTCACCCTCCAACCAGCCCTTGCTCCCCAAATCCAAAGTTCTCCAGCGGCAACGTCGTCATCGGTTCTCCGGCATTCGGGGGACGAGCAGGGTCCGACCCCGGCAGCTTCCCCCGACATGACAGGCCAAGCTTCTCAGTTCTGTGTGATGCATCCGATGCTCTAGACATTTGGCTGTAATTTGATTTCGTTTTTATTTCTGCATGTTTTATGCATTGTCTAGCTCAGCAGCAGAATATTAATCATCCAGTCCCTCACATTCAATGTATTTGGAAAATGATATGAAATTGCAAAAGCCAGTCCTATATAGATGTTATACATGTCAAACGCTAATTTTCTTGAGATAACAATAAGAAATAGGAAAGGATTGATTTACTGAGAAATAGATTAAGCAGCCTTATTACAAGTAATTCGATTGGACATTTTCTTTTGCATTTCATTAATTGAATTCCTTCCTATGTTTTTTTAAAATTCTGTTCCAAGAACAAGTGGTAGAGATAGATTATTTACATTCTCTTCCAGGGTTTATGATATTGCCGTCGGCCCATCAAGTCTACTCCGCCATTCAGTCATGGCTGATCTATCTCTCCCTCTCAACCCCATTCTCCAGCCTTCTCCCCATTATCCCTGACACCCGTACTAATCAAGTGCAGCCCATGGCATACAAAATGAGTAGGAAGGAACTGTAGATGCTGGTTTAAAACCGAAGATAGACACTAAAAGGTGGAGTAACTCAGCGGGACAGGCAGCATCTCTGGAGAGAAGGAATTGCGTTTTGCGCACCTAATGCCCTACAACATGTTTGGAACAGTTAATTGCTGCCTTAGTAGCGGCACCAAACGTGGAGAACAAACCGTTGCTTTATTCAGACATTATGTTGGTGTACATGCGAGTTTGGTCCTCTAACATATTGAGCCATTGCTGCTGCTGCTGAGCGAGCGAGGGTGTTGACTCGAGCTCAGCTACCTGTCGACTCGTGATCTCAAGGTAAGAATCTGCTGAGGCAGCAGGACACTCCCCTTAATCCATGACGTCACGTGTCAGTCCTCGTAGCCACTGACGAGCGTTCGACAGTAAATGGTCTGAACGTCAGGTGACGCCACACCTTACATATTATTTAATTATAAATCTATATTTTTTGTCATTTGATTTTTCCTCCCTGAAAACAAACTAGTCGTGTACCGTTAACTTTTTTTCAACCTGATCCATATTTTAAGATAACACAACTCGCACGAGTCCAGTCTAACTTGCACTCCTCCAGATTCAGTTCTTCCCGGCTGTTCCCAGGCAACTGAAATTGCAGAGAATTGTGGACACAGCCCAGATCATCACACAAAAACCAACTTCTCTTCTATTGACGTTTTGGTTCGAGTCCAGTCTGAAGAAGGGTCTCGACCCGAAACGTCGCCTATTCCTTCTCTCCAGAGATGCTGCCTGAACCGCTGAGTTACTCCAGCTTTTTTGTGTCTATCATAGCACACAAGCTTTCCCTGAGGCCAAATAAACTGTCTGAAGAAGAGGTCTCGACCCCAAACGTCACCCATTTCCTTCTCTCCAGAGATGCTGCCTCACCCGCTGAGTTACTCCAGCATTTTTGTCTACCTTCGATATTCACCAGAAGTCAACCTGTTTTACCCGGCACCTGATGTTCAGATTAAAACAAAGGTAATACATATTATCAGATGGGTTTGCATGCAAGATCTGGGGGCAGAAGATTGCAACTTTCATGTGATCCACCCTGTTTCCACTAATGCAATCAACCTGACGTGCACAAACAAGATCAAATAGAACAAGTTGATGTACAACTTTAGGCTGTGCAATAAGAAGTAGATGCAAGATCTGATTTGAATGGCGATTGATTTTATTGATTCCGTATTCGATATTCTACAGCTAAAAGAAGTTTCACAATAAAACAAAAATCTCCAAAGCACCAAGCAGCAATGATGTTTTAAAGTCTAGCCATATTGAAGAAAAGGATCCTTGCTATCACTTTAGACGTTAGACTTCAGAGATGCAGGCTGGGCGATTGTCTCGCTGAACTCCTACATTCAATCTTCCTTGGCATACGCGATCTCCCAGTTGCCAAGCATTTTAACTCCCCTTCCCATTCCCACACTGAACGTTCTGTCCTGTGTCTCCTCCACTGTCAGAGGGAGGCTACACGCAGTTTCGAGGAACAGCACAATTTGCTTGGGTGGCTTAAAACCCCAGCGGTATGAACGTTGACTTCTCTAACTTCACGTAACCCCTGCATTGCCTCTCCCATGTGCAGAGTGTGGGAGGAAACCGGAGCACCCGGAGAAAGCCCCTACGGTCACGGGGAGAACGTACAAACTCTGTGCAGACAGCACCCTTGGTCAGGATTGAACCCAGGCCTCTGGCGCTGTAAGGCAGCAACTCTACCTCTGCGCCACCGTGCCGCCCTTAGGCTCTGTGCTTTCCATAACACCTTGTAATTATACAATATACTTGCCCTCATCCTTGAATGTAACAAAGGCACAAAGTTTGCTATGTATTCCCTGAAATAGCGTCACAAGTTGAACTATTTATGCGTCTTGCATCCTTTGGGTACCCAGTGAGCAAGATTACTGATCTCACTTAACTATGGGACAAAAATGTACATTTATAATTTAATGATATGTAAGGCAGCAATTAACAGTTCGCAACAATGTAGGGCATTCATTTTGAAATAGAGAATAATGGATATTTAGCAATCATTACTAATCTCACCTAAGGGTTTAGAAGATTTCATGAACAACAAGAGAATACACGGAGGTTAGCAAATGTCACAGCTAATTGGAAAATGGGCGAGCATAATATTTTTTGACAGCGCCATATTCTGTGAAGTTGGGTTATGTTAAACGCTTGTGAAACGCAAGGAAACGCTTCAAAAAAAGAGATGAGAATGAGTCATTTGATCTTTCCTCCCTGTAAACAAAATGGTCTTGTACCATTACATTTTTTTTCAATCTGATCCATATTTTTAGTTAACACACGTTGCATTAACTTGCACACCTCCAGTTTCAGTTCTTCCCGGCTGTTATCAGGCAACTGAAATTGCAGAGAATGCTGGACATAGCCCAGATCATCACACAAAGCAACCTCTCTTCTATTGACTCCCTCTGCTCTTCGCGCTGCCTCGGCATGGCCACCAGCATAATCAAGGATGAGTTGAACCCTGGCCACTTCCCCTTCTCCCCTCTCCCATCGGGCAAAAGATATAGAAGTGTGATAATGCGCACCTCCAGATTCAGGGACAGTTTCTTCCCAGCTGTTATCAGGCAACTGAACCATCCTACTACATGAAGATTGCAGTCCTGAACTATTATCTACCTCATTGGAGATCCTCAGACTATCTTTGTTCAGACTTTACTTGCTTTATCTTGCACTAAACATTATTCACGTTATTCCCTTTATCATGTATCTGTATGCTGTGGATGGCACGATGGTAATCATGTATTGTCTGACTGCTGACTGGTTAGCACGCAACAAAAGCTTCTCACTGTTCCTCAGTACACGTGACAATAAACTAAACACATTGGGTTGCTTGTTTTACAGACTTGCGGAACTTACCCTCAGTGGCGCAACGGCAAAGTTGCTGCCTTACAGCGCCCGAGACCCGGGTTCGATTCTGACTACGAGTGCTGTACGGAAACATAGAAACATAGAAATTAGGTGCAGGAGTAGGCCATTCAGCCCTTCGAGCCTGCACCGCCATTCAATATGATCATGGCTGATCATCCAACTCAGTATCCCGTACCTGCCTTCTCTCCATACCCTCTGATCCCCTTAGCCACAAGGGCCACATCCAACTCACTCTTAAATATAGCCAATGAACTGGCCTCAACTACCCTCTGTGGCAGAGAGTTCCAGAGACTCACCACTCTCTGTGTGAAAAAAGTCTTTCTCATCTCGGTCTTAAAGGATTTCCCCCTTATCCTTCAGCTGTGACCCCTTGTCCTGGACTTCCCCAACATCGGGAACAATCTTCCTGCATCTAGCCTGTCCAACCCCTTAAGAATTTTGTAAGTTTCTATAAGATCCCCTCTCAATCTCCTAAATTCCAGAGAGTATAAACCGAGTCTATCCAGTCTTTCTTCATAAGACAGTCCTGACATCCCAGGAATCAGTCTGGTGAACCTTCTCTGCACTCCCTCTATGGCAATAATGTCCTTCCTCAGATTTGGAGACCAAAACTGCACGCAATACTCCAGGTGTGGTCTCACCAAGACCCTGTACAACTGAGTTGTACGGAGTTTGTATGTTCTCCCCGTGACCTGCGTGGGTTTTCTCCGGGATCTTCGGTTTCGCCCCACGCTCCAAAGACATACAGGTATATAGGTCAATTGGCTTGGTGTATGAGTAAAATTGTCCCTTGTGTGTGTGTAGGCTAGTGTTAATGTGCGGGATCGCTGGTCGGTGTGGACTCGCCAGTCCAGCCTTTTTCTCCAGTGATGCTGACCGACCCGCTGAGTTACTCCAGCACTTTGTGTCCTTTTTTTCTAAACTAACGTCTGCAGTTCCTTATTTCTACTCCTTCATTTAAATGTAATGTGATGTTTAGTTTAGAGATATAGTGTGGAAAACAGGGCCTTCGGCCCATCGGGTCCATGCTGACCAACGATCACACATACACCACTGCTATGTTATCCCAGTTTCGCATCCAACACACTCGGGGCAATTGATAGAGGCCAATTAACCTAAAAACCTGCATGTCTTTGGAATGTGGGAGGAAACCAGAGGACTCAGAGAAAACCCACGAGGTCCAAGGGAAAAGGTTCAATTGATCTACATGCAGCACCCAAGCTCAGGGGTGAACCCAGGTCTCTGATGCTGTAAGGCACCAACTCTACCACTGTGTCACCCTTGTCTTCACTTTAAAATATTTGCTTGCATTTACACCTTTCTTAGAGACAAATTTCCCCCAGTACGTTAACTTGAGGTTCCTGAGCTCCTCCGAGTGTGGGCTCTTGAATGGCTTAGGTCCAAAATCTGCAGGCACCATTTTTAGCTGCTAATGCTCCTAGGTCGGGTCACCTATCTAAGTTCTCCAGGGATGCTACCTGACCAACAAAGTTAATCCAGCACTTTATGTCTTTTATGTAAACTGGCAACTGCAATTCCTCATTCATCAGTTCATAAGGTCATAAGGAATAAGAGTAGAATTAGGCCATTCGGCCTATCAAGTCTACTCCACCATTCAATCGTGGCTGATCTATCTTTCCCTCCTAACCCAATTCTCCTGCGTTCTTCCCATAATATCTGAAACCTGTACTATTTAAAATCTATCTATCTCTGCCTTAAAAATATTCACTGACTTGGCCTCCACAGCCTTCTTTGACAAGAAAATTCTCCTCACCTCCTTCCTAAAAGAATGTCCTTTAATTCTAAGGCTATGACTTCTAGTCCTTGACTCTCCCACTAGTGGACACATCCTCTCCACATCCTAGCCAAGCCTTTCACTATTCTGTACGTTTCAACGAGGTCCCCCCTCATTCTTCTAAACTCCAGAGAGTACAGGCCCAGTGCCGACAAAGGCTCATCATAGGTTAACCTACTCATTCCTGGGATAATTCTTGTAAACCTCCTCTGGACCCTATCCAGCGCCAGCACATCCTTCCTCAGATATGGCGCCCAAAGTTACTCGCAATATTCCAAATGTGGCCTAACCAGCGCCTTTTAGAGCCTCAGCATTACATCCCTTTGATTAGGCTTTTGCTGATCTGATTTTATATTCCCTTTTGAAGTTTGGTATGAATTTTGTTAAAGTAACACCATTGGGAATTGCCTCAGGGGTGGAAGCACTAGATAAAAGAAAATAAAGATGTTGCCAACATTGTTATTACTCGTGGTTTAAAGTTTCATTTGCCATTGACAGGAGGTCAACCTCTTGATAGTTTAGCAATAAAATTATGTCCCGGTGGGAATTTCTTCCCACTTAAATTTCACACAATTTTACATCAGGTTACATTTGAAATAAGTACATAAATGACTAGCATTGTTCTCCCAATCAAAGTAAAGCATTTTGGGATAGATCCTGGCTTTGCCACACTTTGATGAAATATTTTTAATTATGCTTATTAGTGCAAACAGGTAAATGGCTGGAATGCTAACATAACTCTACTGCAATAGATGGTGTAAAATCAAGAATATCGATTTTCTCTCAGCAACGAGAAGCTGTGTGCTAAATCTCTGTGAAAGACACCAAGCTGAAATGTACTGATACTGCAATTGCTGCCATTAGTGGCTTTGTCCATTCAGGAAGGACTGTTTAATACAGCGTTGCATTTATTAAAGCATCCACGGGTTACACTCACAGATTATACTACACAGAACATAGGCACAAATTGCTGGAGTAACTCAGCGGGTCAGGTAGCATCTCCAGAGCAAAATGCAGGAAAAATGGGGGAAGTCTAGAACCAGGCGTCACAGTTTAAGAATAAGGGGTAGGCCATTTAGGACTGAGATGAGGAAAAACATTTTCACCCAGAGAGTTATGAATCTGTGGAATTCTCTGCCGCAGAAGGCAGTGGAGGCCAATCCACCGGATGTTTTTTTGCTTTTTTTAATGTTTATTTTATTAGAAGAAATTGTACAAGAATAAAGCAGTCGGCATGACAATTATACAATTTTGGTACAATTTCATATTAAACATTTTTTAAACTGATAAGTGAATCTGGAAAAAAAAAAGTAAAAAGGAAAGAATGAAGAGAAAGAAGAAAAATACAAAAAAGAGAGAAGAAAAGACCCCTGAACTGCCGAAGATGTGAGAGACTAAAAAAGAGTAAAGGAAAAAAAAACGGAGACATGCCCCACTATCCTTCCCCCCCCCCCACCCCGCCCCCACCCCCCCGCTCACCCACCCCAAGCATCGGTTTTAAATTAGTGTTCGACCATTCCATTGTTGAAGATGTTCAGTGAAAGGAGACCATGTTTTGGAGAATTGGCCTGGTTTATCAGCCAAAACAAGCCTTATTTTTTCTAAATGTAGTGTCTCGGTCATTTCTGTGATCCACATCTTCATTGTGGGAACTGTTATCTTTTCCCAGAATTTGAGTATAAGTTTTTTCGCGGTTATTGAGCCGTAGTCAAGGCAACGTCTTTGGAATCTGTATCAATGATGCCAAAGTCAAAATGGTTGAGAACTTCAGGTTCGGTGATGTGCCTACAACACTTGGTGCGCCATTCAAGAAGCCACACCAATGCTTCCACTTCTTCAAGAGACCGAGGAAATTCAGAATGTTTTCAATGACGCTTACAAACATCTACAGACGCAACATAGAGAGCATATTGTCTGGTCGCATTACAGCTTGGTTCGGGGACAGCTCCTCCCGAGTCTTCAAGAAACTGCAGAGTTGCAGATGTAGCTCCGTCCAGGCAGAGATTAGTTTGACTTGGCATCATGTTGGACACGGACAGAGTGGGCCGAGGGACCTGTTTCTGTGCTCCTCTGCCTTCTATGAATTTTTCCACATGGGTAGCTTTGTATTTCACGGACAAGGGTGGTACAGTAAGGTGGACTTGAGAAAGCAGAGTAGCAGCCAGATGATAGAGAAGAACGGGGCCAATTTGCAGATGACTACATGTGTACTGGGCTTCAAAAGAATACTCCCGCCACAGGTTAATTCAGTGCATAAATCTCCAGATATCTGTTCCTGCAGCTGAATCCAGCGTTTAGCCTGCACTTTTGGGTTGGTTGTTAATTTAAATGGTTCTTTCATTAAACAACAGAAGGAGGAGACGGGAGGCAAAGATAGATACCCAGTATTATGTTATAAATCAATTTTAGTTTAGTTTAGAGATACAGCGCTGAAACAGGCCCTTCGGCCCTTTGTGTCCGTGCCGACCCGCGATCCTAGCACATTGACACCATCCTACGCGCACAAGGTCCAATTTACATTTACACCAAGCCAATTAACCTACACACCTGTACGTCTTTGGAGTGGGGGAGGAAGCCGAAGATCTCGGACAAAACCGACGCAGGTCACGGGGAGAACGTCCAAACTCCATTTTAGTGGCATGCACCCGTGGTTAGGACCGAACCCGGGTCTCTCGGCGCTGTAAGGCAGCAACTCCAGCCCCATTGTGGCGATGAATGGTGGAACAGGTTCAAGGGATGAAATGGTCTTCCTCTGCTCCTTCATACACTCTCGGGAGTCACAGTACACTGATTTATCAACTACTTTACTGAGGCTTTCAATGCTAGACTGAGCTGCACATCATTCCCTCAGGAGAGACCAAAGCAGAATGAGATAGCGCTGAGATTTACCCACTGGCCCTTCTTCTCAAGGGTGTCAGGTATCATTGACTGCACATATATTGATCTGCCTGCCATCTCTAATAAACTTAAATGGATCTGCACTCTCAAATCCAGCGGCTTTTCAATCATAAGCAGCATAATATGTACTGTAGGTACGTGCTGATGTCCAGAACAGCAGACTGCGATCTTTCATTCTGTACCCTTCCTGTCAGTCACTGGTATTCCAGCAAATTCTACTTCAATAGACATCAGTGTCCTGACAACTGATTGCAAAATTTACAACTCCAGTGGGAAATATTTTCATTTTTATTTGAACATTTCTCAAGCAAAAAAATCCCAGTAAAAATTCACGTGGATTAATTTCCACTGGTCTTCTCCCGTTTGTCTTCAGTAACTTTGTTGGAAGAACTAGACTCACCAGAAAAAGAGAGCGAGAGAGACCGTTGAACGCTGATTTCTCTCATTTCCAGTAATCCCTAGTTGTCCTATTAGTTCCACTGTTTGCATCCTTGTATCCCTTTGTTCTTACCTCTTTCCCCAGCCAACAATGGGACATTATGGGCTACAACCTTCCTTGGTCATCTGTTGCCGGCCCTGCATTGGTCAGGCCTTTTCTTACCTTCAGTTACCCACCCCCCCTCCCCCCTCTACTTTCAGTTTGAAAAAGGGCCCCGACCCGAAACGTCACCCATCTTTTTTCTCCAGAGATGCTGCTTGTCCCGCTGAGTTACTCCAGCATTTGGTGTCTATCATTGCGAGAGACCAATTACTTGGATTTCAATGGTTCAGAGTCCCAGAGTTATACTATAACAGCTTTTAAGACAGGTGCGTGGATCGGAAAGATTAAAAGGGATCTGGGCCAAGCACAGAACCAAGCCCTTCGGCCAAACTTGCCATGCCAACCAAGATGCCCATCTAAGTTAGTCCCATTTACCAGTCTGAAGATGGGTCCTGGCCCAAAATGTCATCCATCAGTGACACTGCTTGACCTGCTGAGTTACTCTTGCACTTAGTGTCTACCTCATTTGGCCCACATCCCTCTAAACCTTACATATCCATGTTCCCATCCAAGTGTCTGTTAAATGCTGTTATAGTACCCATCTCAGCTATCTCTGGCAGTTTGTTCCATATATCCACCTCATGTGTAAAGGGAAGATAGACACATAGAAATATAGAAAATAGGAGCAGGAGCAGGCCATTCAGCCCTTCGAGCCAGCAACGCCATTTAATATGATCATGGTTGATCATCCAAAATCAGTACCCCGTTCCTGCTTTTTCCCCAAATCCCTGGAATCCATTAGCCCTAAGAGCCAAATCTAACTCTCTCTTGAAAACATCCAGTGAATTGGCCTCCACTGCGTCCTGTGACAGAAAATTCCACAGATTCACAACTCTCTGGGTGAAAAAGGTTTTCCTCATCTCAGTCCCAAATGGCCTACCCCTTATTCTTCATCTGCGACCATCTAACATCGGGAGCATTTTTTTCTGCATCCAGCCCGTTCAATCCCTTAAGAATTCTATTTTTATAATTTTTATAAGTTTTGCAATTTTATAACTGAGGACTTAGTCCAACAGGAATGTCATTGATTATGTGTGTGCCGAGCATTGTAACAGAAATTGTTAACTTGTGGATAATCATCTCATTCTGTTTGTGACCTAATTAAGTCTTTCTGAGTTCAATTCTGTAATTAAGACTTTGTTGTTTCGTTAATCAAGTTTCTGAGTAATCTTATCATCTGAGAATATTAAAATGTTATCAGAGCCTTTCAAGAGAGAGCTAGATAGGGCTCTTAAAGATAGCGGAGTCAGGGGATATGGGGAGAAGGCAGGAACATGGTACTGATTGGGGATAATCAGCCATGATCACATTGAATGGCGGTGCTGGCTCGAAGGGCTGAATGGCCTACTCCTGCATCTATTGTCTATTGTCTATTGAGTCACACTTGACAGGTCAGCTTTGGCCGGCCACCTGGTGCGCACCAGTCTTAATAAATCGCCCGTTACTGCACTAGACCATAGCCAATAGACAATAGGTTCAGGAGTAGTCCATTAGGCCCTTCGTGCCAGCACCGCCATTCATTGTGATCATGGCTGATCATCCACAGTCAGTACCCCATTCTTGCCTTCTCCCCATATCCCTTGACCCCTCTATCTTTAAGAGCTCTATCTAACTCTCTCTTGAAAGCATCCAGAGAATCGGCCTCCACTGCCTTCTGAGGCAGAGAATTCCACAGATTCACATATCTCTGGGTGAAAAAGTTTTTCCTCATCTCCGTTCTAAATAGGCTACCCCTTATTCTTAAATTGTGGCCCCTGGTTCTGGACTCCCCCAACATCGGAAACATGTTTCCTGCCTCTAGTGTGTCCAATCCTTTAAGAAGCTTTTATGTTTCAATCAAATCCCCTCTCATTCTTCTAAATTCCAGTGTATACAAGCCAGTCGCTCCATTCTGTCAACATATGACAGTCCCTCCATTCCGGGAATTAACCTTGTGAACCTACGCTGCACTCCCTCAATAGCAAAAATGTCCTTCCTCATATTTGGTGACCAAAACTGCACACAATACTCCAGGTGTGGTCTCACTAGGGCCCAGTACAACTGCAGAAGGACCTTTTCACTCCTATATGCACCTCCTCTTGCTTTGAAGGCCATCATGCCATTAGCTTTCTTCACTGCCTGCTGTACCTGTATGCTTACTTTTAGTACTCACTTACTTCGAACACCAACTCCGCGTGGCCTTTCCATTTTTGCGCCTACAGCCTTGCTGGGAGTAAGGTTGTTGTTCGGGCACCATTCAATCAGGTTATCAATCTCCCTCGTGCTCATAAATTCATGTTCATAACTCATAGGAGCAGATGTGGGCCATTCGCCCATTGCATCTATTCCACCGTTCAATCATGGCTGATCCATCTTTCCCTCTCAAACCCCATTCTCTGGATAAGAGTGGATGTGGAGAGGATGTTTCCACCAGTGGGAGAGTCTAGGACCAGAGGCCACAGCCTCAGAATAAAAGGATGTACCTTTGGAAAGGAGGTGAGGAGGAATTTCTTTAGACAGAGGGTGGTGAATCTGTGGAATTCGTTGTCACAGACGTCTGTAGAGGCCAAGTCAATGGATATTTATAAGATGGAGGTTGACAGATTCTTGATTAGTACGGGTGTCAGGGGTTATCGGGAGAAGGCAGGAGAAGTGGGTCGAGAAGGAAAAATAGTTCAGCCATTATTGAATTGCAGAGTAGACTTGATGGGCCGAATGGCCTAATTCTGTTCCTAGAAAATTATGAACTCCTGTCTTCTCCCCATACCCCTTGACACCCTTATGGGCCTGTCCCACCTAGCCGATTTTTCAGGTGACTGCCGGCGACTGTCAACTTGCTGGCAGTTGCCTGACCAACCAGCGATCGGAACGGCGTCTGTCAGAGTGGAACACACGCACGCATCGCTTCCTCCACCAGCCCGTTATGCAGGCGGGGGACAGGGCAAGTGGGGGGAGCGCTGTCTGAGTGAAATTCACACGGTGCAAAGCCAAAGTGATACAGACACACTCCGCGATGAACAGGAAGGTTGGCGCTGTAATTAAGACGGCTGAAGCACAGTGTACGGTAAGTCCTTTAAAAGAGGCGTGTGAGAGGGGGGAGAAGGAGGGAGAAGGAACGGAGACAACTTTTAAGAAGCCAGAGATACACGGCTATGAAGCTCGGCGGACATTTAACATCACCGGCCGGTTATCCTTGGTTCTGAAAACTACTGCTTGCGCTTTTTTTTCCCCCCCAAAGAGCCAACGAAATTCACCGGTCAGCACCGGCTACAACCTACTAGAACCTACGAGAACCTTTGACCTCCTGACAACCCACTAGGACCTCCTGGCGACCCACCTACGGCACGTGAATTCTCGCTACTCTCCATGGCGGCTTCATTCTAGTCACCGCTAATTTTTCAACATGTTGAGATATTCTCGGTGACCATAACGAGGCCGCGACTCGTTCCCAGATTGCGGGAACACCTCACTACCATGAAGGGGACTCCCCGGCAGCCGCCCGCGAACATGTGGGGACCTTGTGGCGACTGCCTAGTCTCCTGCAGTCGCCTAAAAAGCAGCCTAAGTGGGACAGGCCCATTACTAATCAAGACTATGTTAATCTCCACCTTAACAATACCCAGTGACTTAGGCCCCACAGGCGCCTGTGGCAATGAATTCCACAGATTCGCCACCCTCCGACAAACTAAATTCCTACTCATCTAGTTTCTAAAGGTGCATTCTTTTATTCTGACCCGTTGTTCTTCCAACGATGGTGGTTTATTTTAGAGATACAGCATGGAAACAGGTCCTTCGGCCCATCGGGCCCACACCGACCAGTAATCCTACACTATTAACACTATCCTACACCCACTGGCGACCATTGTTTACATTTATCAAGCCAATTAACCTACAAACCTGTATGTCTTTGGAGTGTGGGAGGAAACCGAAGGTCTCTGCCTCAGAGGGCGGTGGAGGCAGGTTCTCTGGATGCTGTCAAGAGAGAGCTAGATAGGGCTCTTATAAATAGCAGAGTCAGGGGATATGGGGAGAAGGCAGGAACGGGGTACTGATTGGGGATGATCAGCCATGATCACAATGAATGGCGGTGCTTTATCGAAGGGCTGAATGGCCTACTCCTGCACCTATTGTCTATTGTCTATTGTCTATTATCTATCTCGGAGAAAACCCACGCAGGTCAGGGAGAGAATGTACAAACTCTGTACACGCAGCACCCGTAGTCGGGATCGAACCCGGGTCTCCGGCGCTGCATTCGCTGTAAGGCAGCAACTCCACCGCTGCGCCACGGGGACCGCCGGCGGTGGTGTTGTCGACCAATTTAAATATGGGATTTTGGACCTGTGGCTGGATAAATGGTCAAGGCTACAGAGGGAGGAGAGGAGTGCTTAGACACAAAATGCTGGAGTAACTCAGCGGGACAGGCAACATCTCTGGATCGAAGGGATGGGTGGCATTTCGGTTCGAGGCCCGTATTTAGGGGACTGAGCACACACCCTTGAGGTCCTCCTCACTGTGCTGCTGGGCATCGCAGAGGAGGAAGATTATCCTGTTGCATCGTCTCAACTAGAAAGATCGACAACTCCTTTTTGGTGCCACAGGTGCTGCTCAAACTGCTGTGTTCCTCCAGCAGCTAGTTTAGTTTAGCTTAGAGATACAGCGCAGAAACAGGCCCTTCGGTCCACCGAGACCACACATTAACACTTGGAGTGTGGGGGGAAACCGAAGTTCTCGGAGAAAACCCATGCAGGCCACGGGGAGAACGTACAAACTTTGTACAGACAACACCTGTAGTCGGGATCGAACCCGGGCCTCTAGCGCTGCGAGCGCTGTAAGGCAGCAACTCTACCACTGCACCACTGGTTTTGATTTTTAATCCGAAAAAAAATATTGCTGTGCTTTCCTTATTTATTTCGCCTTCCATTCGCCGCCTGCATTAGAAGTTAAATTGAACATCAATTTATGAACCGTAGCTTTATTTTATTTTTTCGTTCTCTATTAGGAGATGCCACCAGCTTCATTTCTGGCCAGTAAGGCTATCTATGTTGCTTCATGCTTCAGCTAATGTCTGCAGTGACATTTTGCTTTCTTCTCATTTAGTTATCACAGTTAGTTTTTCTTCTGCCTTCCAGTGATAGCTTTGTTTTGGATATGGCTTTACCAGCGCCAGAGTCCCTGCACATTTACAATTTTTTGCATGTTTAATTTTAACAATTTTAGTTTAGGGCTACAGTGTGGAAACAGGCCCTTCGGCTCTCTGAGTCCGCGCCGACCAGCGATCCCTGCACACAATCACTATCCTACACACACTAGGGACAATTTACAATTTTACAAAGAGAATTAGCCTGCAAACCGGTACGTCTTTGGAGTGTGGGAGGAAACCGGAACACTCGGAGAAAACCCACGCAGGTCACGGGGAGAACGTTCAAACACCATACAGACATCAGCCGTGGTCAGGATGGAAACCAGTTCAGTTCAGTTCAGGTTTTAGTTCAGTTTAGTTTATTGTCACATGTACAGAGGTACAGTGAAAAGTTTTTGTTGCGTGCTATCCAGTCAGCAGAAAGATAATACATGATTACAATCGAGCCATTACGGTATGTATATGCATGATAAAGGATAACGTTTAGTGCAAGGTTAAGCCATCAAGGTCCCAATCAAGGATAGTCCGAGGGTTACCAATGAGTCTCTGTCCCACTTACGCGACCTTGGCTCTCAAATTACGTGACCCTGTGGTCGCTTGAGGCGTACGGGCACCGTATGGCCGCGCGGGGCAGGTCCCACTTAGAAGCGCGGAGTTGTGCGGGGCTGGTCCCGATATCGCGTGGGGCTCTGAAAATCATGCAGTGGCCAAAATCTTTGCGCGCCAACGGCCTGTCGTCATGCAGGCGCATTGCAGTCGTACGCAGCGTCTTGGTGGCGTACGCAGCGTCTTGACGGTGTATGCCTAGCGCGTGGCGTTGCGCGATGACGTCACCGCCCAGCGTGAAGTTGCATGATGACGTCACCGCCCGATGCCGTGCGATGCCCAAATTTGACGCCCGCCTCCTGCCCAGCTGATTGGTAAGCATGACGCAAATGACGTCAGGCGCGAACTTCGCATGAACTCCGCTTCCGTTTGGTCATGCCAAACACACGCAATCGCATGCAAGTGGGACAGGCCCTTAAGCCAGCGACTCTACCCTGTCTTGAAATGATCTTTTTAACCAACGTTGAAACAATTAATTTTTTTTTACCTCAAGGAATTATTAAACAAGATATATTGGCAGGTGCATTTCCCAGCATCTTTTGTCCGCTAACAGGGAACCTGGCTTCTCACAACAAGCGTAATTATGCCATTCCCTCATCGCTGCCATCGGCCAGGTCTGCTGCCAGAAAAGACAGCTTGCCGTCGCAATATTTAAACAACAGACGCCCAGGTTTTCATCTATTTTGAGCACATGCATGTTGGATGGCAAATCAAGAAAGTGTAGATGGAGTCCTGTTCTTCAACCCGCAGGGAGAAGGTGAGACCGGGAGCCAAATGCCTGGAAATTGAGTGGCACATTATTGGGATGGTGTGCGCCCAGTGGCATATTTAGATTGGAGTCATAGTCATAGAGTCTTACAGAATGCAAACAGGCCCTTCGACCCAACTTGCCCACATCTACACTAGTCCCACCTGGTTAGGACAGGTTTAGAAGGATATGGGTCAAGCGTAGGCAGATGGAACTAATGTAGATGGGACATGTTGGCAGGTCTGAAAAGTTGGGCTGAAGGGCCTGTTTCTACGCTGTAAGAATCTGGGACTCTATAAGAAACCTGAGGCACTTTGAGGACCAATTTGAGGACCATTGTGAGAACTGAACGTGACAGAAAGAAAGAAGGGTCTCGACCCGGAACGTCACCCATTCCTTCTTTCCAGAGAAGCAGCCCGTCCCGCTGAGTTACTCCAGCTTTTTGTGTCTATCTTCAGTTTAAACCAGTATCTGCAGCTCCTTCTCACACGTGACATAAAGAAAACTGCTCTTGCCTTTTGACTTGTCTTTTAATTCAACGATATCCCCCAAAATGATCCCCTCTCCCGATGGGCAAAAGATACAAAAGTGTGAAAACGCACACAACTACAGATTCAGGGACAGTTTCTCCCAGCTGTTATCAGGCAACTGAACCATCCTACCACAACCAGAGAGCAGTCCTGAGCTACTATCTACATCATTGGTGACCCTTGGACTATCTTTGATCAGACTTTGCTGGCTTTACCTTGCACTAAGCGTTACTCCCTTATCATGTGTCTGCACACTGTGAATGGCTCAATTGTAATCATGTATTGTCTTTCCCCTGACTGCACTCAGCTAAGGCCTTTCACTGTACCTCAGTACACGTGACAATAAACTAAAGGTAGACACGAAAATCTGGAGTAACTCAGCGGAACAGGCAGCTTCACTGGAGAGAAGGAATGGGTGACATTTCAGTTCGAGACCCATCTTCAGTGAACTGAATGAGATTGAACTTGTTTATTTCCGTGTTAGTTGAGTCAAGAGTATTTTATTGTCATATGTCCCAGATAGAACAATGAAATTCTCACTTGCAGCAGCACAACAGAAAATGTAAACATAGTACACACACACATATATATATATATATATATATATATATATATATATATATATATATATATATATATATATACACGCACACATACGTACGCATGTAAAACAAACAAATAATCATAGCACAATAATAACACTAATAGTCCATGTAGTTCAGCTTATTTGAGATTGTGTTGTTTAATAGTCGATTGACTGTGGGGAAGGAGCTGTTCCTGAACCTGGACGTTACAGTTTTCAGGCTCCTGTACCTTCTTCCCGATGGCAGGGATGAAATGAGTGTGTGGCCAGGGAGGTGTGGTGGTCTCTGATGATGCTGGCAGCGACTCCGGTAAATCCCTTAGACGGTGGGGAGGTCAGAACCTGTGTCCCCAACCGTATTACGGTCCTGCCCCTTTTCCGGGGTTACGTCCGTGCCCGGGTGGGGTTAGAAAGGGAATACGCCCTGTCCACGGGCACCCTGAGGGAGCTCCGGGACCGCTGGGCTCTGCAGGGTGTTGAATGTATCCTCAATAAGGACTGTGACATGGTTGTATAGTAGTTTATTATGGATATATGTTTGCATTGTATTATGGTGCTGGGTTCCGGCTTGTTTTATTGTAGTGTAAATATTATTTTTTAATAATTGAATAAATTTTTTGATTAAAAAAAAAATAGTATTACGGTACCTAGTATAAAAAACTCATTCCGCCCAGAGATGTTTTCACACTGGCTGCGACATCAGGGTGAACAATTGACAAAAAATAAGCAAAGGAGATTTTACTGATGACTGATCTTGTTTCGAGAAATGCATTTAAACAATGCAGACTGTGTGATGGGATTTCTCCTTGTGCAAGTTTATTTCCTTGCTAGTTAAACAGAACATTATTCAGGTGTGGTTGTGAATGGTTTCGGTGTTAGATCTTTCATGCTTCAGTCCAAACCATTTAATAAAGAATTCGTTTTTTGTCTCTTTCATAAACGAAGGGCATTACTATATTTTATGAATGCGCACTATAATTCAGGGAAGGATAGGCAGACAAATTGCATAGTATCCACTGCTGGCATTGCAGCCTTTGAAAATAAGCAAGATTTACTAATGTGCTCAGAATCCCGTACTACCAATAAATTCTGGGAACTACTGCATTTGAATCATTGCCAGTTTCATTTAAAGCAGAAACCTAATGAAAAAGAATAGAGTACATTAAGTCTCTTCTTACTCTCCCATCTGGCAATTGTGCTGTTCCTAACCTATATCCAACAAGTGATATTCCAGAAAAGGGGACTGTGCTGGAATAACTCAGCTTGTTTAAGAAGGAACTTCAGATTGTGGAAAAATCGAAGGTAGACAAAAATGCTGGAGAAACTCAGCGGGTGTGGCAACATCTACGGAGCGAAGGATTAGGTGACGTTTCGGGGTCGAGACCCTTCTTCAGACTGGTCAGGCCGCATCTCTGGAGAACATTTATAGGCAACATTTCGGGTCGAGTTGTTCAGACTTCACGAGAGGAATAGATCAGGTAGACGCTCTCTTGCCCAGAGTATGGGAATCGAGAATCAGAGGACACAGGTTTTAAGGTGAGGGGGGAAAGATTTATCAGGAACCTGAGGGGTGACCTTTTTCCACAAAAGGTGGTGGGTTTATGGAACGAGCTGCCAGATGAGGTAGTTAAGGCAATTACTATCACAATGTTTAAGAAACATTTAGACAGGTGCATGGATGGAACAGGTTTAGAGAGAAATGGTCCAAACATGGGCAGGTAGGGACCAGTGTAGATGGGACTAGTTGGTCCAGAATTTTTTTTTTTTAATTCCTTTGACTTCAATGAGGAATGATGGAATTTAGGTCACAATGGTGGCACAGTGGCGCAGTGGTAGAGTTGCTGCCTTGCAGCGCCAGAGACCCGGGGTCAATCCTGATTGCGGGTGCCTGCCTGTACGGAGTTTGTACGTTCTGCGTGGGGTTTCTCCGAGATCTTCGGTTTCCTCCCACACTCCAAAGACGTAAAGGTTTTTAGTTTAATTGGCTTGGTATAAAATGTAAATTATCCTTTGTGTAGGATGGTGTTAGTGTGTGTGGTCGGTGTGGACCCTGTTACCGCACTGTACCTCCAAACTAAACAAAACAAATGTATTCAAGAGAATGTATTCAAGAGAGAGTTAAAATATAGCTCTTAGAGCTAACGGAATCAAGGGATACGAGGAGACAGCAGGAACGGGGTACTGATTTTGGATGATCAGCCATGGTCACATTGAATGGCGGTGCTGGCTCAAAGGGCCGAACGACCTACTCCTGCACCCATTTTCTATGTTTCTATGTTACTAAACTAAACTAAACTAAACTAATTCAGTCTCAGGACATATCCCTAATCATGAAACGCGTGTTAATTTTCCAAACAATGTCATCTGCAGATTGATGTGGAGTTTCATTTAAAATCAGGCCTGTTTCCGCGCTGTATCTCTAAACTAAACTAAAAAGGATGCAGTCACCTCAGCTTTCGAAAAGTATTGTGTTGGATTGCCAAAGCACCAATGTCTTATCAAGTCGCAAGTATTATCGTGGGTAAGAATTTTGATGGGATTCTAAATGTAAAAGGTCATATTAGTTATTTTCGCGTTTGCATTTCAATATTAGAATATGGAATCTGGCGTTGCAGCTCCACGGAATAACAGCATGACACGTAAAAACGAGACAAAGGTTTAATAAGTGGAGCCAAATGTGGATCTGTATCGGTGAAATGAAAATTACCATATCAGGACTGTCCAGCCATCCCGCCTGCGAACATTAACTTAAAGGTTAATGCAAAAAGAAAACATGGTGAATGCTGGAAATGGGAAATTAAAAACAGAAAGTGCGGCAAATAGGTCAGGCAGTAGGCTGGGCGACACATTGGCGCAGCGGTACAGCTGCGGCCTCACAGCGCCAGATACCCGGGTTCGATCCCGACTACGGGTGCTATCTGTACAGGGTTTGTGTGTTCATAAGATCACGTGATAGGAGCAGAATTAAGCCATTCGGCCCATCAAGTCTACTCCGCCATTCAAACATGGCTGATCTATCTCCTCCCCCCAACCCCATACTCCTGCCTTTTCTCCCCGTAACCTCTGACACCCGTACTAATCGAGAATGTTCTCCCTGTGACCTGTGTGAGTTTTCTCCGGTTTCTCCGGAAACCGATGATGATCTAGGAGAAAACCCAAGCGGATCACGGGAGAATGTACAGATCCTGATCATTGTGAATGGTGGTGCTGGCACGAATGGCCAAATTGGCCAAATTGGCCTACTCCTGCACCTATTGTCTATAGTCTATTGTCTCCTGGTTCTTCCCACATTCCAAAGGCGTGCAGGTCTGTACTTTAATTTGCTTCTGTAAACTGTAAATGGTCCCTTGTGTGTGTAGAATAGTGCTAGTGTACGGGGTGATCGTTAGTCGGTACGATCTCGGTGGGCCGAGGTGCCTATTTTCACGTTGTATCTCTATAGTCTAAAGTCTAAAGAATTTGCTTGGCATGCTGTGAAAGATATGACATGATAAAGAAATTATCTTGGTGTCTGTGAATGACTGTGGCAATTAGTAAACAGGTAAAGTGGAGTGCGAATATCTCACCAGGTAATTCCTTTAAAATATTTATTCATCGGAGAGCATCTGTTTTGACATAAAACCCAGCATGACCAACTTGCTTCTTGAATGCTGATGTGCACTCATGATGTTTTATGTGTTTCACCAAAACTCATAGTGTCATAGATATATCGAATTATGCAGCACGGAAGCAGGCCCTTCGGACTAACTTGGCCATGCCGACCATGACACCCCATCTACACTAGTCTCACCTGCCCGCGTTTGGCTCATAAACCTTCTAAACCTTCCCAATCCAAGGTTTCTTAAATGTTTGTGGTAAATCGAGTATCACTGAACCTTAATTGGTGCATGTGACAATAAAACCCTTTGAACCGTTGATAGTCCATGCCTCAACTGCCTCATCCGGCAGTTCGTTATATACACCCACCGCCCTTTGTGTGATAAGTTGCGCCTCAGTTCCTACTAAATCTTTCCCCTCTCATCTTAAACCTATCTCCTTTGGTTCTTGATTCCCCTTCTCTGAGCATTCACTCTATTTATTCCCCTCTTGATTTTATACACCTCTAATAGAGCAACCCTTTAGCCTCCTGCACTCCAAGGAGTAAAGCCCCAACCTGCTCATAGAAACATAGAAACATAGAAATTAGGGGCAGGAGTAGGCCATTCGGCCCTTCGAGCCTGCACCGCCATTCAATATGATCATGGCTGATCATCCAACTCAGTATCCCGTACCTGCCTTCTCTCCATACCCCTTGATCCCCTCAGCCACAAGGGCCACATCTAACTCCCTCTTAAATATAGCCAATGAACTGGCCTCAACTACCCTCTGTGGCAGAGAGTTCCAGAGACTCACCACTCTCTGTGTGAAAAAAGTCTTTCTCATCTCGGTCTTAAAGGATTTCCCCCCTTATCCTTAAGCTGTGACCCCTTGTCCTGGACTTCCCCAACATCGGGAACAATCTTCCTGCATCTAGCCTGTCCAACCCCTTAAGAATTTTGTAAGTTTCTATAAGATCCCCTCTCAATCTCCTATATTCTAGAGAGTATAAACCGAGTCTATCCAGTCTTTCTTCATAAAACAGTCCTCATCCTCAGACATCATCTCCCTATAGCTCAGGCCCTCAAATCATAGTCACGGTCATAAAGCAAGGACACAGGCCCGTCTGCCCAACTTGATCTTGCCAACCAAGATGCCACATTAGTCCCACCTGCCTGCATTCGGCCCATATTCCTCCAAGCCTTTCCTATCCATGCATCTGTACAAATGCCTTTTAGGCTGGATATGCCGGCGCTATCCTTTAGTTTAGTTTAGAGATACAGCGTGGAAACACGCCCTTCGGCACTCTGAGTCCGCACCGAACTGCGATCCCCCGCACATTAACACCACCCTAAACACACTAGGGACGATTTTACATTTATACCAAAGCTGATAAACCAACAAACCTGTACGTGTTTGTGAATAATATGTGAATACGTGATTCTGTTCCATTCTGTTTGTAGTTTGTATGTTTTTTTTGCACAATCCGCGAGCATTGCCACTTTTCATTTCACTGCACATCTCGTATGTGTATGTGACGAATAAACTTGACTTGACTTGACTTGACGTGACGTCTTTGGAGTGTGAAAGGAAACCGAAGATCTCGGAGAAAACCCACACGGATCACGGGATGAACGTACAAACTCCGTATAGACAAGCTCCCGTGGTCAGGTTCGAACCCGGGTCTTCGGCGCTGTAAGGCAGCAACTCTACCACTACGCCACCGTGCCACCCCTATCCCTGTAAATCTTCTCTAAGCTCTTTTCACATTAATGAGATTTAAAGAGAAATTTCATCCCCTGAATCTGGATAAATTTAGTTTAGTTTAGTTTAGTTTAGAGATACAGAGCGCAAACAGGCCCTTCAGCCCAGCGGGTCCGCGCCGACCAGCGATCCCCGCTATCGCGGATCAACACTATCCTACACCCACTCGGGACAAATTTTACATTTACCAGGCCAATTAACCTACAAACCTGTACGTCTTTGTAGTGTGGGAGGAAACCGAAGATCTCGGAGAAAACCCACGCAGGTCACGGGAGAACGCACAATCTCCATACAGACAGCACCCGTAGTCGGGATCGAACACGGGTCTCTGGCGCTGCATTCGCTGTAAGGCAGAAACTCTGCCGCTGAGGCACCCCGTGGTCATCCAAAATCTATAATGAACATAGAGGGCTGGAAGCATTATTATGACGTACAGGGTTCTTAACGCACAGCACTTATCCTGACTGGGATCTCTTTATTTCTTTAAATTGGATTTTCTGAAACAATATCAAAAGTAATTTGATATTTTGGTCAGTTATTTATCAGTCTGGATGTTAATTTGAAGGATAATTTTGAATGGGGAAGGGCAATATGGAATTGTATGGATCTTATAGAAACATATAAAATTCTTAAGGGATTGGACGGGCTAGATGCAGGAAAAATGTTCCCGATGTTGGGGGAGGCCAGAACAAGTGGTCACGGTTTAAGAATAAGGGCTCGGCCATTTAGGACTGAGTTGAGGAAAAACCTTTTCACCCAGAGATTTGTGAATCTGTGGAATTCTCTGCCGCAGAAGGAAGTGGAGGCCAATTCACTGGATGTTTTCAAGAGAGAGTTAGATTTACCTCTTAGGGCTAACAGAATCAAGGGATATGAGGAGAAAGCAGGAATGGGGAACTGATTTTGGATGATCAGCCATGATGTCCTTCCTCAGATATTGAATGGCAGTGCTGGCTCGAAGGGCCGAATGGCCTACTCCTGCACCTATTTTCTATGTTTCAATGGGGGAAACCTTGAGTACAATTGAATGAATAGGGACTTGCAATCTCAACGCAGGTGTGCCAAATCATTTTGACCTTTCTATCAGATTATTCAGAGCAACATAACGGCAAGAGGCACATAAGGCTGATGACATTTTAGTTTAGTTTAGCTTATTTTAGTTGATTTTTAATTTAGTCCTCCATTGTCAGAGCGAGGTTAACGATGATCTATTCTACATTTTCCTTGATCCTCATCTCCTTTGATGTCTCGTTTTCACACACTTTACCCTTCCTTATCTCTGTGTCTCTCTGCTGACACTCAATCTGATAAGAAGTCTCGACCCAAAAGGTCACCCATTCCTTCTATCCAGAATGCTGGATAGAATGCTGGAAACCCACTCAGGCCACGGGGAGAATGTACAGACAGAACCCGTAGGCAGGATCGAACCCGGGTCTCTGGCGCTGTAAGGCAGAAGCTCTACTGCTCCACCATCGTGCAGCCCTTTGTGGGACTCCACCAATATGGTGAACATGGATAATGTCAAACAGAGGAAGAATGATATAAAATTACAGTAAATCATTGTCTTTTTTGGATCTCTTTATAATGGATTTTGGTTATAGCAGACTGATCTAATGAATCTTCACCATCAGGCCAGACTACCAACACTACCCCGGCCCGCACAACCTCCCGGGTGATCGATGGTCATCACGAACAAAGTGTTTCCCTGCTGCATCAATCAATCAATTGATCAATTGATCAAGGCATAAGTTCATAAGTGATAGTATCAGAATTAGGCCATTCGGCCCATCAAGTCTCTGGGGCTGTAAGGCAGCAACTCTACCCTTGTGTCTCCTGAGATATGGGTATTAATAGTAAGATTAAATGAGAACTTACCAGTTTGAAGTTTGATCTTTGTTTTATGAGGCGTTACGATGAGGGATTACATGAAGATCCCGCCAGCACGCATGCGCAACATTTTTCAAAGCAGCGGTGTCAAATCACAGATACCAGAGTTGACTAACATAGTAAGATAAGAGAACTAGCATACCAGTTGACCTTTATAATAGAGGGTTTGGGAGCGGAGGGCACGTAATCCCTCATCTTAACTCCTCATAAAACAAAGATCAAACTTCAAACTGGTAAGTTCTCATTTAATCTTACTATTTTACTTCGGAGTCACGTGAGTGACTACGTGAAGATTTCAAAGATCTGTGATTTCATGCCCTGGAATGAGTCCATGCTCACACACTGCCATTACGAGAAATGGAGGAGTATGTTAACGTATTTCAGACATGAAACTG
Source organism: Okamejei kenojei (assembly GCA_035221665.1). Lineage (NCBI taxonomy): Eukaryota > Metazoa > Chordata > Chondrichthyes > Rajiformes > Rajidae > Okamejei > Okamejei kenojei. Next base: position 122,779,221 of record CM069134.1, on the reverse strand, counting down.
TGCTGAAAAACAGAAGGTATTTATCCCACACTACCAAACAATAATGCCCCTACATCGGGAAAATTATAAAACAGAACTTAATATTTTTTACGCAAACGTCTCAGGTGCGGCCACGGGTTTATTGTAAAACCGTTGAAAGGTTTTTTCATTACTCCAACCCGCTGTTGCAAGGATGAGGTCCATTGGAACTTCCATCATCCTTGCCGCTGATGTGGATGCAGCCCTGGTGGAGTGAGATTTAAACACCCGCTGCACCCAATACCACCCTTAACCATCTGGAAATGGTTTGCACGGTGATGCTATGGTGAGGGCGTTTATGGCTAATGAGCAAAGCCCTCTCCGTGCCCCTGAGACTCTTGGTGACCTCTATGTAGCGTAAAATGTGGGTCACGATACATTAACGGCAATCTACGGGATGTACCAGGAAATCCAATTTTTGGCCAGATGAACCAGGCCTGTCTTGCTTGAGTATCCCCTGTATAAAGTAAGTTACCTTGCTATTGGATACGTTTATGGCGTCCATCCTTAGCTAATGTAGGGACTGGACCCGTTGTGCCGTTACGAGTGCCATCAGCATGACCATTTTGTAGGTCAGTTTATCCAATGAAAGACCCGTTATTGGTGCCCACCCTCGGAGCATGGTTAACACAATGTTGATATCCCAAGTCTGGGAATATCTGGGCCTGGGGGATTTGAATTAAATATTCCCCTCATTAATTTTGACACTAAAGGGTGAGATCCCACTGCAAGGTGATCGCACCCTCGCCCAAGATAGTTAGATAGGGCACTCCTGGCACAGTTGATGGCACTATAGCTCAAACCCTCATCGAAATGAAGGCTTGCCAGGAACTCCAGCACTTCCGTGATGGTGGCTGTGCCATATGTGGTGTTCGTTTTTGAGCAAAACACCTCCCATTTCTTCATGTATGTGAGGTATTGTCTTCTGGTGGACTCCCTGCACGATGCTGTGATGACATTGATTGTTCGGTCGGAGAGTCCATAGTCCAGAAGTGGCCTTTTCAAATCCTGCAAACCAACAGGTTTATCCGGTCATGGCACGGGTGACTCTCCCCTGTCACAGGGTGTACCAATAAACTCGGACGTTTATTTATTGGGATGCAAGGTTCTGTGGCCATGTCTTGTACCACAGGGAACCATGGCTGAGTAGGCCAGTCGGGAACAACCAGAATACCCGATGCGGAGTCTTGTCTAATTTTTTGCAAGACCCGACTGATGAGGCAGAAGGGGGGAAATGAATAGAAAAACAAATCCCCCCAGTGTAGCGAGAAAGCGTCCATCACTACTGCCCCAGGGTCTGGTTCCCATGCAACATATGTTGATATTTGGTGATTGAGTCTGGATGCAAAAAGGTCGATATCAGGTGTTCCATACCGATCTACAATGTCGGCAAACACTTTGCGTCCAACATCCATTCAGTGTTGTCATTAAATTTGCGTGACCCGGTGTCCGCCGCTGTATTTAGCCTACCTGGAAAATAAGTGGCTGATATCCAAATGTTCCTTTCTAGGCACCAGTGCCAGATTGTATTGACCAATTTGTCACAGGATATCAACTTTATTCCACCCATATGATTGATATAAGCCACCACAGTGGTATTGTCAATCTGTAAACGTACGTGCAGATGGTGCATGTCTGAATAGTAAGCTCGGAGTCCATGAAATGCTCCCAGCATTTCTAGGTAATTAATTCCTAGTGCCGGAAGTAGAGTTAATTAATGTGCACTCCACCTACCACCACAACTGGAGGTGGTATTAGTTGCACAGATGGACAAGCCTCTGACTAATGAAATTCCTCCTCATCTCCTTCCGAGAGGAACGTCCTTTAATTCTGAGGCTATGACCTTTGGTCCTAGACTCTCCCACTAGTGGAAACATCCTCTCCACATTCGCCTTTCACTATTCGGTAAGTTTCAAAGAGGTTGCCCCCTCATCCTTCTAAACTCCAGCGAGTAGAGGTCTAGGTACGTCAACGCTCATCACATGTTAACCCACTCATTCCTGGGATCATTGGTCCTTCCAACAGATTTGCCACCCTCTGACTAGAAATTCATCCTCATCTCCTTCCTAAAGGAACTTCCTTTAATTCTGAGGCTATCACTTCTGGTCCTAGACTCTCCCACTGGAAGAGACATCCACTTCACATCCACTCGACACAGGCTAATTAATTAATAAATCAATCAGATGGATTACCATAGGGGTGGCACAGTGGTGCAGTAGGTAGAGTTCCTGCCATACAGTGCTTACAGCGGTGGAGAACCCGGTTCGATCCCGACCACGGGTGCTGTCTGTATGGAGTTTGTACGTTCTCCCCATGACCTGCATGGGTTTTCTCCGAGATCTTTGGTTTCCTCCCACACTCCAAAGACGTGCAGGTGTGTAGGTTAATTGGCTTGGTAAATGGAAAAATCCTCCCCAGAGGGTGTAGGATGGTGTTAATGTTGCGGGGATCGTTGGTCGGCGCAGACCTGGTGGGCCGAAGGGCCTGTTTCCGCGCTGTATCTCTAAACTCTAAACCATAAACTCTAAACACTCAAATAAATACTACGATACAAGAATAAGTCAGAGCTTGCTATGTTGATATTGCCAAAACTTACAAGTTGTTGTTCCACTTCTGATCGTTCGTTAGGCATGGAACCAAATATCATTGCCATTTTAAGACAAATCACAGAATTATTTGCAGCTATGATATCTCTCTGCTGATGGAGAATTAGTTCTTCTTTTGCCCATCTGCAGACTACTAACGCTTAAAATGTTCAAGAAGGATCTGCAGATGCTGGAAAATCGAAGGTAGACAAAAGTGCTGGAGAAACTCAGCGGGTGCAGCAGCATCTATGGAGCGAAGGAAATAGGCAACGTTTCGGCCCGAAACGTTGCCTATTTCCTTCGCTCCATAGATGCTGCCGCACCCGCTGAGTTTCTCCTGCAGTTTTGGCTACCTAGTAAAATTTAAAATTCAGATCCAATCTAGTTTTATGGTGTACATAGAATATTGCAGAGAGTCATTTGATTAAAAACTAATCGCATGTTATTGATTAAGAATTATTTATTAGATAAACATAATCATCTATCATTCCATGATGCAACAGGATTAGTTATCATATCAATTGTTTGTACAGTAATAGACGTGTAAAAGATAATGACATGCAAGAATATTGAACAATATATCGATCAGATTCAGCAGCGGCATCATCAATTTACATATGATTGTAATCTGACAAATTATATATTAGTTAGAAGTTTTTTACTTTAGTTTAGAGATACAGTGTTGAAACAGGACCATCGGCCAACCAATTCCGCGCCGACCTGCGATCCCCGCACATTAACACTATCCTACACGCACTAGTGTCAATTTACAATTATACCAAGGTTATTAACCTTCATGAGTTCCTTATGTGATAGGAGCAGAATTAGGCCATTTGGCCCATTAAGTCTACTCTGCCATTCAATCATGGTTGAATTATCTCTCCCTCCTAACCCCATTCTCCTGCCTTCTCCCCCATAACCTCTGACACCTGTACTAATCAAGAATCTATCTATCTCTGCTTTAAAAAATATCCACTGACTTGGCCTCCACAGACTTCTGTGGCAATGAATTCCACAGATTCACCACCCTCTGACTAAACCGACCAACCTGTACGTCTTTGGATTGTGGGAGGAAACCAGAGCACCCGGAGAAAACCCATGCGGTCACAGGGTGAATGCATAAACTCCGCACAGACAGCACCCGTAGTCAGGATCGACCTGGGGACTCTGATGCTGTAAGGCAGCGACTCAGCCGCTGCGCCACCGTGCCACCACCAAAGAAGTATGACATTAAATATTATTGTCAATAAAATATATAGCTACGGGCACTATAACCTTTCAATGCGCGCCCTAAAGTGTAACTCACTGACCATGATACAGCCGAGACACCCAACAATTGAAAGTGTGTCTGATGCCTGAATTGCTAGCCAACAGGAAAATGCGGATCTGTAAGCAAAACAAACAAAAAAACGCACACCTCCAGATTCATGGGCAGCTTCTTCCCAGCTGTAGTCATGCAACTGAGCCATCCTACCTCAACCAGAGAGCAGTGCTGAACTACTATCCACCTCTTTGGTGACCCTCAGACTATCCTTGATCGAATTATGCTGGCTTTACCTTGCACGAAACCTTATTCACTTATCATGTATCTATGCACTGTAAAGGGCTCGATTGTAATCATGTATTGTCTTTCTGCTGACTGGTTAGCACGCAACAAAAGCTTTTCACTGTACCTCGGTGCACGTGACAATACACTAAACTCGTAATGGCTTGACCATTGATACGCCAGGTGTGGTCTCACCAGGGCCCTGTACCAACTGCAGAAGAACCTCTTTGCGCCTATACTCAACTCCTCTTGCTACATTTCGGTTCGAAACCCTTCGTCAGACTAATTGAGTTTCAGGCGGATAAGAGCGAGGTTTTGCCGTTTGGTAAGTCAGGGCAGGGCCTTTATAGTGAATGGTAGGCCCCAGGCTGTGGAGGTTGCACAGCAGAGGGATGAAGGAGTTCAGGTACATACTTCCCTGAAAGTGGAAAAATTGGTGTCACAGGTAGAGAGGGCAGTAAAGAAGCCTATTTTGTACATTGGCTCACATCAGTCAGGGTAACCATATAACCATATAACAATTACAGCACGGAAACAGGCCTTCTCGGCCCTTCCAGTCCGTTCCGACCATTTGTTTTCCCCTAGTCCCATCTACCTGCACTCAGACCATACCCCTCCATTCCCTTCACGTCCATATACCTATCCACTTTACTCTTAAATGTTAAAATCGATCCTGCCTCCACCACTTCCGCTGGAAGCTCATTCCACACACAGTGACTCCAACTCCCGCTCTCCCGCTTGAGATTTTGCGAAATTTCCCGCTCTCCCGCTTGAAATCCCGCAAGCGGGAGGGCGGGAGATTTTGCGAAAATGGCCTTTTAGCGGGCGATCTCCCGCCGAAAGCGGGAGAGTTGGAGTCACTGCACACAGCCACCACCCTCTGAGTAAAGAAGTTCCCCCTCACGTTACCCTGAAACCTCTGTCCCTTAATTCTCATGTCATGCCCTCTTGTTTGAATCTTCCCTACCCTCAATGGGAAAAACGTATCCACGTCAACTCTGTCTATCCCTTTCATCATAAGTATAGCAGTTGGCACTTGTACCACAGTTGTACAAGACGTGGGTGAGGCTGCAGTTGGAACTCATTGGGTCATCCTATCTGTGGAAGGAACGGGCAGATGACATTTCAGAAACATAGCAAATAGGTGCAGGATTAGGCCATTCAGCCCTTCGAGCCAGCACCGCCCTTCAATATGATTATGGCTGATCATCCAAATCAGTACCTCGTCCTGCTTTCTCTCCATATCCCTTGATACCGCTCACCCTAACAGCTAAATCTAACTCTCTCTTAAATATATCCAGTGGGCCAGGTCCGTTCTTCAGACAGATGAAGGGTCACGATCTGAAACGTCACCTATCCTTGTTCCCCAGAGGTGCAGCCTGAGCCGCTAAGTTACTCCAGCACTTGTGACCTTTTGTGTACACCAGCATCTGCAGTTCCTTGTCTCTCTGTATAGACCAAAGTATCTCACTCGGTCAGGCAGCATCTCTGGAGAATATGGTGTAGGTGACGTTTCAGGTCGGTTCCCGACCTCGGGTGTTATCTGTGTGTGGAGTTTGCACGTTCTCCCTGTGGCCGCATGGGTTTCCTCCGGGTGTTCTGGTTTCCTCTCACATCCCAAAGACGTCTGAAGAAGGGTCTTGACCCGAAACATCAACTATCTTTATTCTCCAGAGATGCTGCCTGACACGCTGAGTTCACTCCAGCACTTTGTGGTTAACTTTAGTCAGCTGAATGGTCATTGTAATAATTTTGCGGTTATCCTTAATGGAGTGCACATCCTATAATTTAACTTTGAGATTCAACATGTTGCATGCAGGTACAGCAGGCAGTGAAGAAAGCGAATGGCATGTTGGCCTTCATAACAAGAGGAGTTGAGTATAGGAGCAAAGAGGTCCTTCTGCAGTTGTGCAGGGCCCTAGTGAGACCACACCTGGAGTATTGTGTGCAGTTTTGATCTCCAAATTTGAGGAAGGACATTCTTGCTATTGAGGGACTGCAGCGTAGGTTCACATGGTTAATTCCCGGAATGGTGGGACTGTCATATGCTGAGAGAATGGAGCGGCTGGGCTTGTATACTCTGGAATTTAGAAGGATGAGAGGGGATCTTATTGAAACATATAATGATTATTAAGGGTTTGGACACGCTAGAGGCAGAGAACATGTTCCCGATGTTGGGGGAATCCAGAACCAGGGGCCACAGTTTAAGAATAAGGGCTAAGCCATTTAGAACGGAGATGAGGAAACACTTTTTCACACAGAGAGTTGTGAGTCTGTGGAATTCTCTGCCTCAAAGAGTGGTGGAGGCCGGTTCCCTGGGTACTTTCAAGAGAGAGCTGGATAGGGCTCTTAAAGATAGCAGACTCAGGAGATATGGGGAGAAGGCAGGAACGGGGTACTGATTGGGGATGATCAGCCATGATCACATTGAATGGCGGTGCTGGCTTGATGGGCCGAATGGCCTACTCCTGCACCTATTGTCTATTGTATATTGTTGTATGCCTTTGTGTGCTTAATTTATAAAAAGATATATTGCTGCACAATAGTTTTGTACAGAGGAAAGGCCAACAAAATATCAGCGTTCTATCAGGAAAGCTGCTTGCTTGCGACCTGACAAATTTGTTGGTTAATCAATGAGTCTATTAATTTAGAAAGTTTTCTTAATTACATCTATCTCTTCCTTTCTATTGATTTCCATTAAAATCTACAAAAGGAAGGAAAGTATACTGAATCCAGTCATAAACTAACCACTCAACCTAAGCAAATGATACGGCTATAATGACAGTACACCTTAGTAGGCAATTCTGTGCAAAAAATAGTTCAGCATTTGTTAATGACTTCCAGGATATGCAACCACATTAAATCATCTGGGCCTCTGGCTCTGTATGTGCTGGAGTCTAGAAGGACGAGTGGGGGGAATCTCAGTGAAACTTAGCGGATAAAGAAAGACTCAGATTGAGTGGATGCGGAGAGGATGTTTCCAGTCGTGGGTGAGTCTACAACCCGAGGGCACAGCGTCAGAATAAAAGGACGTACATTGAGAATGGGGATGAGGAGGAATTTCTTCAGCCAGAGGGTGGGGTGGTGAGTCTGTGATGAAATTCATTTGCCACAGACGGCTGCAGGAGTGTGGGGGCCAAGGACATTGTCTCCCATATCCACTGGTAATTTTATGACTCACCACTCTCTCGAGAGAGTGTTTTCCTGTCCCGTTCTTGATAGGTTCTTGATTAGCCCTTACGGGTGTTCAAACTTACGTGGGGAGAGGGAGAAGGCAGGTGGTAATGTGGGTTTTGGTACTGGTTGAGTGGGAAAAATAGATCAGCCATGAGTAAATGGCAGAGTAGACCAGAAGGACCGAATGGCTTAATTCTGCTCACGATGTGTTTTGGCCTTATAGTCTTATCCCAGAATATGAATTATGCAACTTACCATTCGTATACTTATTGCAGTCTGAAGTTTTGGATTATTTTAATAAAAAGTACATGACAGGTGACCTTACAGTGCATTTTGCAAAGCTGGCTGGATTATGCCGAACCTCGCCCCACTCTCTCTACAGTAACCTATGACAGCAGCAACCTTGTCTGGCACCTTGGCTCACAGAGTTGTTTGTTGAGGTCCTGTTCACTATCCCTCATAAAGTCCTTGCCTTTCCAAATGCAGGTAAGTCCTGATCCCTAAGAATCTTCTCCAATGATTTCCTTACCACTGACGCAAGGCTCAATGGCCTATAATTTGCTGGTTTATCCTGATTTCCCTTTGTTAAAAAATGACGATTAACCTACCTGATCTCCCGGTGGCTCAGCACTTCAACTCCCCCTCCCATTCCGAATTCGACCTTTCTGCCCTGGGCCTCCTCCATGGCCAGAGTGAGGACCACCGTAAATTGGAGGAGCAGCACCTCATATTTTGCTTGGGCAGTTTACAATTCAGCGGTTTTTTTTTTTGTCTTTCATGAACATTGACTTCTCTACTTTCAGCTCTCCCTCTGCCCACTGTCTCCATCTCTTTCTTTCTTCTTCCCCCCCCCCCCCCCCCCCCCCACCCTCACATCAGTCTGTAGAAGGCTTTCGACCCGAAACGTCGCCTATTTTCTTCGCTCCATAGATGCTGCCTCACCCGCTGAGTTTCTCCAGAATTTATGTCTACCTTTGATTATTTACTGTCTTCTGGTCCTCACCATGGCTGGAGAGGACACAAAGAGCTTAGCCAAGGCCCCAGCCAAACAAGTGGGAGAGCCTAGGACCAGAGGTCAACTTAAAAAAAAGTGATATTTTTTCTCGGTAGTAACTGCCAGAATTGGTTAGTAAGAAAGGCAAACGCAATGCTAGCATATATTTCGAGAGGACTAGAATACAAAAGGCGCTACATAAGGCGCTGGTCAGACCACATTTGGAGTATTGTGAGCAATTGTGGGCACCATATCTGAGGCTGGAGAGGGTCCAGAGGAGGTTTCAAGAATGATCCCAGGAATGAGTAGGTTAACCTATGATGAGCATTTGAGTGCACTAAGCCTGAACTCGCTGGATGAATGAGGGGGGACCTCATTGAAACATGCAGAATAGTGAAAGACCTGGATAGAGTGGATGTGGAGAGGATGTTTCCACTGGTGGGAGAGTCTAGGACTAGAGGTCATAGCCTCAGCATTAAAGGATGTTCTTAAAGGAGGAATTTCTTTAGTCAGAGGTTGGTGAATCTGTGGAATTCTTTGCCACAGAAGGCAGTGGAGGCCACTTCAATAGATATTTTTAAGGCAGGGATAGATAGATTCTTCATTAGTACGGGTGTCAGTGGTTATGGGGAGATGGCAGCAGAATGGGGTTAGGAGGGAAAGATAGATCAGCCATGATTCAATGGTGAGAGTAGACTTGATGGGCCGAATGGCCTAATTTTGGACCTATCACAAAAAAGAAATTCCTGCCTCAGTATCCTGGGTTAGATTCCATCAGGCCCTGGGGAATTATCCGCCGTGGAATTCTTCAACGGACTAAACACCTCCTCTTCTTTCACATCAACTTGGCCTAGAATATCAACATCTCTTTTCCTGATCGTACTAATACCCATTTCAGGGGGAGGGGGGGGGGGGGGGGGGAGCACAATGGCTGAGTTGCCGCCTTACAGCCCCAGAGACCCAGCTTTGACCCTGACCACAGGTGTTGTCTGTATGGGGTTTGTACGTTCCCCCTGTGACCTGCGTGGGATTTCTCCGGGCGCTCCTGTTTCCACCTACGTCCCAAAGACGTGCAGCTTTGTAGGTTAATTGGCTTCTGTAAATTGCCCCAAGAGTGTAGAATGGAACTAGTGTATGGGGTCGGCATGAACTCGGTGGGCCTTGTGGATGGTTTTAATGCTGTATCTCTAACCAAAACCCTAAACTACACTAAACTAAACGATGAATATTAAGGTGAAGTACTCATTTAAGAACATTCTCACTTCATCTATCTCCATATATTAATTCCTTAGAAACATAGAAACATATAAATTGGGTGCAGGAGCAGGCCATTCAGCCCTTCGAGCCTGCACCGCCATTCAATATGATCATGGCTGATCATCCAACTCAGTATCCTGTACTTGCCTTCTCTCCATACCCCCTGATCCCTTCAGCCACAAGGGCCACATCCAGCTCCCCCTTAAATATGGCCAACGAACTGGCCTCAACTACCTTCTGTGGCAGAGAATTCCACAGATTCACCACTTACTTTCCTTCCTTACTTTCCTCTTGAGGAGACCTACCTTTTCCATAACCTCCCGGGAGACGAAGCTTTGATCATTCTCTGTGGTAATATAGGTGTGGCGTATGCACACATGCACCCTGTGGTTTTCTCCGGATGTTCCGGTTTCTTCCCCAATCCCCAAATTAGGGCCAGATGATAATTGCCTCTGTGTAAGGAAGAACTGCAGATGCTGGTTTAAATCGAACGTAGACACAAAATGCTGGAGTAACTCAGCGGGTGAGGCAGCATCTCTGGAGAAAAGGAATGGGTGATGTTTCGGGTCAAGACCCTTCTTCAGACTGATGTCAGGGGAGGGGGCGGGACAAAGATCGAATGTAGGCGAAGACAGTGAGACTAGTGGGAGAACTGGGAAGGGGAAGAGGATGGAGAGAGAAAGTAAGGACTATCTGAAGTTAGAGAAGTCAATGTTCATACCGCTGGGATGTAAACTACCCAAGCAAAATATGAGGTGCTGTTCCTCCAATTTGCGCTGGGCCTCACTCTGACAATGGAGGAGGCCCAGAACAGAAAGATCAGATTGGGAATGGGAGGGGGAGTTGAAGTGCTGAGCCACTGGGAGATCAGGTAGGTTGAGAGGGACTGAACAGAGGTGTTCAGCGAAACAATCGCCGAGCCTGCGCTTGGTCTCGCTGATGTACAGAAGTTGACACCTGGAACAGCGGATCCAGTACATGAGGTTGGAGGAGGTGCAAGTGAACCTCTGCCTCACCTGGAATGACAGTTTGGGTCCTTGGAAGGAGTCGAGGGGGGTGGTTAAGGGACAGGTGTTGCATCTTCTGCGGCTGCAGGGGAAGGTACATGGGGAGGGAGTGGTTTGGGTGGGAAGGGACGAGTTGACCTGGGAGTTACGGAGGGAAAGGTCTCTCAGGAAGGCAGAAAGGTGTGGAGATGGGAAGATGTGGCCAGTAGTGGGATCCCGCGGAGGTGGCTAAATTGCCTTTATTGTGTGATAGACATGGGGGTAGAGAGTTGATGGGAATAGAGGGAGAATAGTATGGGATTAGCGTTAAAAGGGAATGGCCACAACAGATTCAAGAGTCACGAGTGTTTTATTGTCATTTGTACCGGATGGGACAATGAAATCCTTACTTACTGCAGCACAACAGAATATGTGAATATGTAAACATAGTACATAACGGGGGAAGAGAAAAAAAAGAGAAAAGTTCAATAAATAACAAATATAGTGCAATAATAATATCGCCTTTTGCAGTTCAGAGCTCAGAGCTTATTCATTGTCATGTTTAATAGCCTGATGGCTGTAGGGAAGAAGCTGTTCCTGAACCTGGACGTTACAGTTCTCAGGCTCCTGTACCTTCTTCCTGATGGCAGTGAGGTGAAGGAACTATTTCAATGCTGAGATTGACCACAAAGTGCTGGAGTAACTCAGCTGGTCAGGCTGCATCCCTGGTGATAAAGAATAGGTAGACAAAAGTGCTGGAGAAACGCAGCGGGTGCAGCAGCATCTATGGAGCGAAGGAAATAGGCAACGTTTCGGGCGGAAACCCAGCGTTAAAGAATAGGTGATGTTTCAGTTCGGGACCCTTCTACAGACATCTGAAAAAGGGTCCCGAGCCGAAACGTCACCTATTCTTTATCTCCAATGATGCTGCCTGACCCGCTGAGTTATTCCAGCACTTTGCGTCAATCTTTGGAAAAACTATTATCTGCAGTTCATTGATTCTACTGTTTCAATGCTGTGCAACTCTATCAGCGTTCATTTCCTTGTCAGTCCGTCCGTCCGTCCATAATATGTTCAGTTCTTTCAACGCAATACGACATTTAAGCAATATTCAATAATTTCTTTTCGCATACACAAGAATTCAAACCCCGCCTAGGTTTAGCTTCTCTGTTGCAAAAACCGCCGATCTCTTTCAGGACTGCAGCAGACGCGCCTTGCAGGTAGATCCAGAAAATTTGTGGTGTTGCTTTTTGCTGTTCATTTTTCCTGCATGAAATAGTGAGGTTACTCCTGATTTCAATCTGTACGTGATCTAATTCACGGTTAATCAGCTGCATGTGCTGCCTTTCACTGACATAATTATAATTGCCATCTTATGTATTTCACTAAATTAGAAACACTCAGAAATAATTGTGAAACCCAACCATGGTTCAGGTAATGAACTGAAGCACTTGGTAGATGTTTCTGAATTTGGATTAAGTGGCAATACAAACTGGCAATGCAGCAGAGCAGAGCAGGGCAGCGGTAGAGTTGCTGCCTTACAGCGGCAGAGACCCGGGTTCGATCCTGACCACGGGTGCCGTTCGTATGGAGTTCATACGTTCTACCCGTGACTGCATGAGTTTTCTCCGGGTGCTCCAGTTTCCTCCCACACTCCAAAGACGTGCAGGTTTGTAGGTTAATTGGTTTCTGTAAATGGTCCCAGGTGTGTAGGATAGAACTAGTGTACGGGTGATCATTGTTTAACATCGGTGTGCTGAAGGCCCCCTTTTTCCACACTGCATCTCTAAACTAAACTAAACTAAACTAAACTAAACTCTGTTGGTTTGCTTTGCCATCATTTTAGCGTGCGTGGAATTATGTGCCACCCAAGTGCTGAATTTGCTACATTTCAGCTTACATTTGATATACGAGTCCAGTCACACACGCACAATGAATGCACAACAATGAACTGGAAGCCACCGAGATAAATAACACAAATAAATAATATCAGTGAGTTGAAAGAAATAGCTTGGTTTAAGGATGTCAAGTGAAAAACATTTCAATGGTTTTTTTATTGTCATTCCTTCAGTATAATAAATGGAAGCATTCTCCTGCCATTGAATAAAACCTGAGACTGAACCTACTTCGGACAATGGCATTACATTTTCACCAATTCTTCCACTAAAGTTGCTCACAACTAAAAGCACGACAGTGGCGGAGCTGGTAGAACTGCTGCCCTGCTGCCCCGGAGACCCGGGTTTGATCCTGACCTCAGCTGCTCTCCGTGTGGAGTCTGCACGTTCTGCTTGTGACCGCCAGGATTTCCTCCTATGGAAAGAGAAACATTGGCAACTTTTGTGGTCGGAGATTCTCATTTCCTCTGAGCAATTTTTGTTTGGTTCAAGTGCGCTAACGGTTACTTCTTATGTAGTTCTTAAATATCCTTCCAGACTTTGATCCTCCCACACCTCCCAAACCCAACGTGGGTTTGCGGGTTAATTTGCCTCTGCAAAATTGCCCCTAATTTCAATGGAGTTGATTAGAAAGTGGGACAACATAGAAATAGTGTGAATGGGAGATCGATAGTTGCCATGGACTCAGTGGGCCGAAGGGCCTGTTTCTATAAACTAAACTAAACTAATCTAAACTAAACTAAACATTGGCCAAGCTGTTGAATTATAGGCTTTATTTGTATCCAATGGAAAGCAAGGTTCTGGATTCATAGAGACAGAGTGATACAGCGTGGAAACAGGCCTCTCGGCCCAACTTGCCCACACCCATCAACATGTCCCATCTACATTAATTCCACCTGCCTGCATTTGACCCATATCCCTCTAAACCTATCCTATCCATGTTCCTGTCTAAATGTTTCTTAAACGTTGTGATAGTCCCTGCCTCAACTACCTCCTTCAGCAGCTCGTTCCATTCACCCACCACCATTTGTTTAAGGAAGTTATCCCTCAGGTTCCTATTAAATCTCTCCCCCCCTCCCCCTCACATTAAATCTATGTCCTCTGGTTCTAGATTCCACTACTCTGGGCAAGAGGTGCTGTGCATTAATCTAATCTATTCCTCTCATGATTTTGAACACCTTCATCTTCCTGTGCTCCTAGGAATAAAGTCCTCGCCAGCTCAACCTCTCCCTATAGTTCAGGCTCTCGAGTCCTAGCAAAATTCCCGTAACTCTTCTCTGCACTCTTTCCAGCTTGACAACATCTTTCCTATAACATGGCACCCAAAACTGAACACCGTACTATAAATATGGCCTCACCGACATCCTACCCAACTGCATCATGACCTCCCAACCTCTATACTCAATACTGGTGAAGGCCAATGTATCGAAATTCTTCTTAGAAACATAGAAACATAGAAATTAGGTGCAGGAGTAGGCCATTCGGCCCTTCGAGCCTGCACCGCCATTCAATATGATCATGGCTGATCATCCAACTCAGTATCCTGTACCTGCCTTCTCTCCATACCCCCTGATCCCTTCAGCCACAAGGGCCACATCCAACTCCCTCTTAAATATGGCCAACAAACTGGCCTCAACTACCTTCTGTGGCAGAGAATTCCACAGATTCACCACTCTCTGTGTGAAAAACGATTTTCTCATCTCGGTCCTAAAAGACTTCCCCCTTATCCTTAAACTGTGACCCCTTGTCCTGGACTTCCCCAACATTGGGAACAATCTTCCTGCATCTAGCCTGTCCAACCCCTTAAGAATTTTGTAAGTCTCTATGAGATCACCCCTCAATCTTCTAAATTCCAGTGAGTACAAGCCGAGTCTATCCAGTCTTTCTTCATATGGAAGTCGTGCCATCCCAGGAATCAGTCTGGTGAACCTTCTCTGTACTCCCTCTATGGCAAGAATGGCAAGAATGTCTTTCCTCTTGACCATTTTATCTACATGTGACACTACTTTCAAGTAAAATTCAAAAATGTTACACTTGAAACTGGCCCCATTCAACTAAAATATATCTATCTTAAATGTTATGGTGAATGTCAATAAATTGTGCGTCCTTCCTGGTCATCAATAATAGTTGAAACAGTTATTACAATATAAACAGAAAACGCAGTAAATACTTGGCAGGAGAGGACGGACTTTGTGTATTTCATGTGGACCCATGAGTATACTGACATTTCCAGACTCCCACATGAATGCAGCATCCCCAAGGTTGCTGGCCAAACCAACTAGTGTACGGGTGATCGCTGGTCGGCACGGACTCGATGGGCCAAGTGGCCTGTTTACATGCTGTATCTCCAAACTAAACTAAAAAAATATATTCCTTGCAGTATTTTAGTTCAGTTTAGTTTAGAGATACAGTGTGGAAACAGGCCCTTGGCCCCACCAAGTCCGCACATACCAGCGATCCCTGCACATTAACACTATCCTACACACACTAGGGATAATTTTACTTCGGAGTCACGTGAGTGACTACGTGAAGAACCCCGCCTCACGCTGGCAAACGGCATTACGTCGACGCTGACGGCGGAAGGAGGAGCTGCAGTAAGGAGCAGCTCCTCGCAGCGGTCGGAACGGCCCCGCAGGTAAGTGCAGCAAAGTCGGGATGTTTTTTAGCGTACGCTGGGTGGGTCCAGCAGTAAAAATAAAGTAAAATAAAAAGTCAGAGTCACGTTAAAGTGCTGTTTAGCACAGATTAAATGAAAGAAATGGAGAAATCGGCAAAGAAAATTGTGCAAATGGTAAAAAGAGCTTCCCGGGGTGAAAATAAAAATACGGGAAAAAAGCTAGTGCGGATCCGGTTCCGATACCGGTGGCCGCTGATATACCCGTTAGCGAGTTCTAGATTCTCCAGAAGTTATAACCACGGAGAGAAATGCTCCTAAAAAATGTAAAAGAAATCTGAGAGGCCCGTGGTTCTGATGACTCTGATACTGAAAGTCCTCCAGATAATTAAACTATATGGAACTAATAATGGAGCATATGGAGAAAGTTCTCCAAAAAATTATGAGACTAGGGTCACAGTACCCAGAAGGTTCCCAAAAAAGCCCTGAGGGGGTTTAATTATTCTGATATGGCTGTGGGCCTAATTGGGAGTTGGAACTCGGGACCCAGGATTTGGGCCAAAGGAGGTCTCATGGGATGAAATCCCAAATTGATTTAGGGCTGCAGAAGGCAGACCCTGCTGATGGTGATTTGCATTTGAAAACACACCACAAAATAAAAGAAAGGCCAAATGTGCCTGAGATAGCAAAAGAATTTGCTATATATAAAGGAAGTGGTGAGGCTATGGAAGAAAACCTAGCTGCCAACATTAATATATGGTATCTCACCAACTTCATGATTCTGTGATGATTGAAACATCAGAATTATAAACGCACAGGAAATTGTGCCTCATTGAAAGTGCCTACGGTTTATCCGTTGATATGGGCATCCATGACCCCAAATATGAGAGCTCAAGAAGTGAGGTTCAAAATTCCTCACAAATTATTCTGCTGCCATTATGGCTTTTGGGGAGATGGATAAGTTTAAAAAAAGAGGGCCTATTGTGCAAATTTTTTCTATGAAATTATTGTATGAGGAAAATGGCTATTCGGCCCATATTTCACCCAAGGTTTGCAAGCTTGTGTGGTTCGAGCAAGTGGTGTTCAAGCTCCTGGTTATCTGTTTGGAGTAAATCTGCCTAAATTATTAAAAATTGGATGAAGAAGCTAAAAATTTTAACTGCATGAAAACCTTCGTCTTAGGACAAAAAAGGTATTTTTTCGCCCAGAAGGGGATTTGATTTGGAAATAAAGGCAGAAATATGTCAAGGGAAATATTATTGTACTGCACAGCCCAATACTTACCCGTATTCGGGGAAAAGGAGACCACCACGCTCATATGGAGAGGTATTAAAGACTTGTTCTATCTTTAAAGAAACTGCGGATTAATCTCCAGTTGGAGGGAGATTACAAAAGTTTTTATAAAGACTGGCTTACTATTATTTCTGATCGGTTTATTTTTACAAGCAGTTTCAGGAGCCACTATTACATTTAAAGAAGGGGTTAATCCTCCAGTACAGATAAACCTGCCTATGCTTTCGTGTTTACTGCAATTGGAAAAGCAGAGATTAATGTGGAAATTGACAAATTATCTGAAAAGGGGTTATTGAAAAAACTTATAAACACGAGCATCAATTGTGTCTAAGATATTTCAAAGGACATAAAAAGATGGTGATTGCAGAATTATTCTGGACCTTACAGATCTAAATAAGTGGTAGAATACAAATGTTTAAATGGAAAACATTTAATACTGCAAGATATTTAATATCAGCAGGTTTGTTATATGGCTACGATTGATTTGAAAAAATGCCTATTATTCTGTACCAATACATCAGTTTCTGGAGGTACTTAAAATTTAATTGGCTGGGACAATTATGGCAGTTTAAAGTTTTGCCAAATGGATTGAGTTCAGCTTCCAGGCTCTTTACTAAACTGTTGAAACCAGTTTTAGCCCAATTAAGAGTACAAAAAACACATCGTTATGGCTTATCTCGATGACATTCTAATCATTATGGCAATCAAGAGTCAGCTGAGAATTAGTTTCAGTACAAAAGCTTTGTTAAAGCTAGGGTTCTTGATTCATCCAATTAAATTCCAGCTGCAGCCAGCACAATCAATTAACTATTTGGAGTTTGTAATTAACTCAGAAACTATGTTAATACTTTACCAACAAAGATAAAGTTGATGATTTTTGGTGACTTGTAATAATCTCATTCACAAAACTTATCCTTCCATCCGAAAAGTAGCGAAAACTATTGGTAAACTAGTAGCAGCATTTCCTGCAGTAGAATTTGGTCCATTACATTAATCAAAATCTTCAAAGGGACAAAATAAGAGCTCTCAAAGAGAGGGCAGGCCACTTTGATAGGCCTATGCAATTAACAAAAGAAGTTTTGTTGGAATTACCATGGTGGGTTAAAAATATCCCACAAGCTGCTAAAAACATTCTGATTAAAACAGCCTGAAATTGTTTATAAATAGATGCTAATGCTCTCGGATGGGGGGGGGGGGGGGGGGGGGGTAACAGATTCATCCTCCAGTTGTGGAGGTAGATGGAAAGTCCAAGAAGAAACGTTTCTTCAAACATTATGGTATTAACTATTTAGAGTTATTGGGTGCTTTCTATGGTCTAAAAGCATATTGCTGTTCAAAAAAGGGTCTACATGTATTAATACAGTTAGACAATAAAACGGCCGTTGCATATATTAATCACATGGGGGAGTCAGATCAGTATCATGTGATTGTCTGGTCAATGAAATATGGCAATGGTGTATTGATCGCCAAATTTGGATTTCAGCAAACTACATTCCAGGTAAAGACAATGTGGTGGCAGATAAAAGATCAAGGCTATTTAAAGATAACACAGAATGGATGCTTAATCCAGCAATATTTAAGAATATTGTAACTCAATTTGGTTTACCAGAAATTGATTTGTTTGCATCAAGGCTTAATCATCAATTGCCTAAATATGTGTCTTGGGAACACGATCCAGATGCAGTAGCAGTAGATGCTTTTTCATTGAACTGGGGGAATATGTTCTTTTATGCTTTTCCACCTTTTGCTTTGGTTCAGCAATGTCTGAAGGAAATAGAACAAGATTCTGCCACAGGATTGTTGGTAGTTCCAAATTGGCCAACACAACCTTGGTTCCCATTAATGCTGAATATGATTAAAGAACCATATATGTCAATTCCTAACTGTAGTGATATTTTGATTAATCCAGTAACCAAAGAAATTTATGCATTTATATGCATATATGAATTTATTAATCTGCAGGTTTTGACCAGACCACTTACAGGAGCTGGGATTGTCGGACAAAACTATGGAGGTTATAGTCGCATCATGGCGATAACACCACAAAAACAATATATGACACATGTTAAGAAATGGGAAGAATTTTGCACACAGTCAAATATTCTTATGATACGGTGAATATTGCATGTTGTTTATATTGTGATACTGTGATATTGCATGGAAAATGTATTGGAGCTCCTTGCTAAATTGCATTTTGAGCAACATTTCAGTTACAGTGCTACTAACACTGCACGCAGTGCCTTATCATCCTATTTAGGACTTATGTCTGACCAGAAATCAATTGGATCACATCCACTAATATCTAGATTCATGAAAGGAATCTTTAATATTAATCCACCCAAACCTAGATACACAGAGATTTGGGATGTGAGCATTGTACTTACCTTACTTAGACAGTGGACTCCAATTGAAAGATTGTCATTGGAAAGATTAACATTCAAATTAATAATGTTAATATCATTGGTTTCAGCTCAAAGAGTGCAAACTTTACAAATGTTGCGTTTAGACTGTATGCATGTGACTACAGATAACATTGTGTTCTATGTTTACGATCTGATCAAACAAAGCAGACCAGGGAGATCTGGAGCTAAGGTAACCTTTCAAGCTTATCCTATTTTGATCCTACTTTGTGTGTGGTTAAACATTTGAATCAATATGTTAAAGTTACTGAAACTCTTCGAGGAAATGAAAAAACGTTGATGATTAGCATAAAAAGCCACACACAAAAGCTTCAGTTCAAACTATCTCAAAATGGTTGAAACAGGTGTTGCTTTTTAGCAGGAGTAGACACTGATGTGTTCAAATCTCACTCCACCAGGGCTGCAGCTACGTCCGCGGCGAAGGTGCGGGACGTACCACTCGAGCATATTTTAAAAATCGCAGGGTGGAGTAAAGAAGAAACTTTTTCAAAGTTCTACAATAAACCTGTTCACACTATGACAAGCTTTGGCCACGCGGTGTTGGGATCAATATAATTACCTGCTTTATTATACTATTGATTACTATAACCAATTTTATGTAGTCACTTATATCTTTTATCACTTGTAATCATTCCCTCGGATATAAGGAGGGTTATTATATGTTCTTTAAACCATTAAAAAGTTAATTATGGAAAGAACTAATATTAGTCTGGTTTCTCATGTATGTATTTACTTAGCCGGACTGTCGTACTAATTAAATACTACGACATAAAAAACACAGAAAGCTTTAAAAATCTGCACGTAGTCACTCACGTGACTCCAAAGTAAAATAGTAAGATTAAACGAGAACTTACCAGTTCGAAGTTTGATCGTTATTTTATGAGGAGTTACGATGAGGATTACGTGCCCTCCACTCCCACCCTCATAAAATAAAATGATCAATCTGGTAGTTCTAAGTCTTTTATGAGCCTTACTATGTTACTTCGGCTATTTGGTGTTCTGTGTTTTTCATGCCGCTGCTTTGAAGTATGCCGTTTGCCAGCGTGAGGCGGGGTTCTTCACGTAATCCCTCATCGTAACTCCTCATAAAATAACGATCAAACTTCGAACTGGTAAGTTCTCGTTTAATCTTACTATTTTACATTGATACCATGCCAATTAATTGACAAACCTGTACGTCTTTAGAGTGTGGCAAGAAACCAAAAATTTCGGAGAAAACCCACGCGGTCACGGGGAGAACGTACAAACTCCGTACAGACAGCACCCGTAGTCGGGATCGAATCCAGGTCTCTGGTGGTAAAAACACTCTGAGGCAGCAACTCTACCACTGCACCACCATGCCACCCATGGTGTTGTTCATGATGCGTATCCAGGGACCTGTTTCTGAATAGTTTACCAGAGTAGAAACATTTTGGGAGTAGCTGGACAGAATCCACATTGACTGGTGCGTAGAATTGCCCTGTGACACGCATTGAATCACTCATTACAGCCCTTTTATGCAGCATGCAGTTTAATAAGCAATTCCTGTCTTAAAAGTCTTAGTGTTGATTGCAATCAAGACCTAGATCTCGTTCAAAAAGAAAATACAGGCCAACATGAGTAGAATTTAAATTGTTAGCAATAAATAATGAAATGGTACCAATTTTCCATGAGAAGTTGAATTGGCAATCTATTGTCTACAGCCATGGTCTGATATGATATAGTGTAGAAATAAGGAACTGTAGATGCTGATTTATACCAAAGATAGACACAAAGTGCTGGAATGACTCAGCTTTCAGGCAGCATCTCTGGAGAAAATGGATGGGTAACGAAGGATCCCCACCTGAAATGTCGCCCATCTTTTTTCTCCATAGATGCTGCCCGACCAGTTGAGTTACGCCAGCACTTTGTGCCTATTTCTAACATGATATGTATGGCTAATGAAACCATAAAACATTGACAGGGGCTGCACCTTAAACCATGTTTCGTTTAGTTTAGAAATACAGCATGGAAACAGGCCCTTCGGCCCATCGGGTCCACACCGACTAACGACGACCCTTTACACTCGTTCTATCCTGCACTCTAGGGGCAATTCACAGAAGCCAATTAACGTACAAACCTGCACGTCTTTGGAAAGTGGGAGGAAACTGGAGGAAGCCCATGCGGTCACTGAGAGAAGGTGCAAACTCCATACACGTAGCACCCATTGTTAGGATCGAACCAGGGTCTCTGGCATTGTAAGGCTACAACCCTGCCACCCCGTGTTAATGATTCAAAGTCTGGGTAACTGTGATGACTTTAGGGAAGTTCTTGCAATCGTTCCCGATGCCTTATCACAAAAAAATGTGTCAAAGCCCTTCAAAGTATTTTGTTGCTTCGAAAAACATAATAACACAAAGTGTTGGAATAACTCAATGAGTCAGGCAGCATCTCAGGAGAACTAGGATAGGTGACATTTCAGGTCGGGACCCTTGACATTAAGAATCAAAAATGAACGATTTAAATGTTAACAATACTGACGTGCAGGAAGGAACTGCAGATGTCGGTTTAAACCAAAGATAGTCACAAAATGTAGTAACTCAGTGTTACAGGCAGCTTCTCTGGAGAGAAGGAATGGGTGACTTTTCGGGTCGAGACCCTTCTTTAGACTTTTGACTTCTATTGACTTCTCTAGCTTCAAGTAACCCTTGCTTTCCCTCTCTCTCCATCCCAGAACTATCCTGATGATAATAACCAACGTGCAAGAGATTGAAGGCTGTAGGTGTCCAAGTAATACTATGAGGTCAGGCAGCATCTCAGGAGGACATGGGTAGCTGAAGTTGTAGAAGTCCACGCGTTGTGTAAACACTCTGTTTAATAATTAACCGATACTGCACCGTTGCTCACTCGAGCATCAAGTTAATAGTTCACTACTGCTGCGCTGCCGCTTGTGAGCACACCCGAGTTCCACTCCAACTCCCAATCCTTCGAATTCCAACTGCCGCCTTTGAATTCCAACCGCCTAATGTCCCGCCCCTAAGACCGCGTGATTTTCCGGCCCAGATCACTCCCGGTCCACGCGAGAGTTCGATCCCAACCAACGACGGTTCGATACCAAAATGGCTCAGTCCGCCTCAACGTGTTACATTAACGTGACATTAACATCCACTATTGTTGACCAAAGATAGCTTCATAAAGTGGGAGAGAGAAAGGTGCACTCTGCGAAATAAAAGCACAAGTGATCCAGAAATGTAGGGAAATTAAGAGATTTAGGGAGGGCAGCATTAGTGACGCAAATATTTAGGGACTTTTCATGAAGCTGAAAGCAAATTAATGGTAACTCATAGAGTCATGGAGTCTTTCAGCATGGAAACAGGCCCTTCAGCTCACACCGGCCAACATGTCCCATCTACACTAGTCACACCTGCCAGTGTTTGGCCCATATCCCTTTAAACCTGTCCTACACATGCATATCCTATCCCTCAGAATACTCTCTGGTAACTTCACACGCACCTCTGCGACCCGAATGCTGACTGTTCTCAAGAGTCTTCCAGTGACTGCCCTAAGTTCCTCAGTCCTCCTGTCTTTCTCCACTGTGAATAAATACAGAGGAGAAATACTCATTGAGGACCTTGCCCATCTCCTGTGGCTCCACCCAGCGTTGCAGCATTGATTCCTGCGGGTCCCCAATCTATCTCTGGTTACCCTTTTAACCCTTTATGTAGTTAGCCTTGAGTACTAGCATACTTGGGTGCTTGGGGACTAGCCTTCTGCTATGGTAGACTATGCAATAATTGAAATATTAATTCTTCTCCATTTCACCGATGCACAGTGTCTCTTGCCCAGAGCAGGTCAATCGAGGACCAGGTTTAAAGTGAAGGAGAAAAGATTTAATAGGAATCTGAGGAGTAACCTTTTCACACAAAGGGTGGTGGATGTATGGAATAAGCTGCCAGAGGAGGTATCCCGACATTTACGAAACTGGGACAGGTACATGGATAGGGCAGGTTTGGAGGGATATGGACCAAACACAAGCAGGTGGGACTAGTGTAGCTGGGACATGTTGGCCAGCGTGGGCAGGTTGGGCTGAAGGGCCTGTTTTCACACTGTATCACTCTATGACTCTGTGACACCCCTTTGTGATCTAGATGCTGCAAACTGTACTGTAGTAGTATCACTTTTACTTATATTGGCTCGGCTGTGATTTGTGCAGTCTTTTCCCCAATCCTATTGAGAATTCTATTACTTTAAGAGTGGTGGCTGTCGAGAACTACTTCATTATCATGCTTAGCAGTGCAGTATATTCTGGCTGAAAGCATTGATTAAAGATTAAAGGCAATTAAATAAATGGAGCTACACCTTGTGATCTCGTCCTGGATTATGTTGGCAAACGTTACATTTGGAGCATGCACAGTCATGGCTTGCTTTCTTTAGATGTAGAGATACAGCGCGGAAACCGAGCTCACGCTGACCAGCGAGCCCCGCACATTAACGCCATGCTACACCTGGGGCGATGTTTACATTTATACCAAGCCAATAAACCAGACAAAGCTGTACGTCTTTGGAGGGTGGGTGGAGAATGAAGATCTTGGAGGAAACCCACGCAGGTCACGGGGAGAACATGCAAACACCTTACAGACAGCACCCGTAGTCGGGATCGAACCCATGTCCCTGGCGCTGTAAGGCAGTAGCTCTACCGCTGTGTCACCGACGGGAGTCGATTATACAAATAAAAATAGTTTTCTTTCATGATAAACAGAACAGATTATTTATTGTGTCATTAATTTCAACCATTTCATTCCTCCATACATTCACTCAGGGTGATACGAGCAAAATGTATTCCGAACATTTTATTTTTAAGTCATTACCCTATGATCCAGGAATACCTTTGTGAATTGGCCTTTCACATTCCTTGGGCACGTACATTTTTTTTTTCAGTTCAAAAAATGATATGCTTTTCCTTCATCTGTGCAATCTTCAAAAGCAGCATTGTGTATTTGTTCATACAGTTTTGAAAAACAGCCTTGCGCTGTGAAAAATCAGGTCAACACAGAGTCAGGCTAGTTCACACATATTCATGCATGTCGTGATGTCAGTCAATAACATTGCCTCCTTATGTTACATTCCTGTACTTTTTTTACCAGAATTAAGTTCCCCACTAATATGGCCACCATAAGGTATTCAATCACGCATTTCATCTGTTTATATGTTATTGGAGCAGAATTCGGCCATTTGGCCCATCAAGTCTACTCTGCTATTCAATCGTGGCTGAACTATCTTTCCCTCTGAACCCCATTCTCCTGCCTTAGAAACATAGAAACATAGAAAAATAGGGGAAGGAGTAGGCCATTCGGCCCTTTAAGCCAGCACCGCCATTCAATATGTTCATGGCTGATCATCTAAAATCAGTACCCCGTTCCTGCTTTCCCCCCCATATCCCTTGATTCCTTTGCCGTAAGACCTAAACCTAACTCTCTCTGGAAAACATCCAGTGAATTGGCCTTCACTGCCTTCTGTGGCAGAGAATTCCACAGATTCACAAATCTCCGTTTTTTTCCTCATCTCAGTCCTAAATGGTCTACCCCTTAATATTAAACTGTGACCCCTGGTTCTGGACTCCCCCAACATTGGAAAAAAAATCCTGCATCTAGCCTTTCCGATCCTTTAAGAATTTTATATGTTTCTATAAGATACCCTCTCATCCTTCTAAATCCCAGTGAATACAAGACCAGTTGACCCATTCTTTCATCATATGTCAGTCCCGCCATCCCGGAAATATACCTGGCGAACCTACGCTGTACTCCCTCAATAGCAATAATGGCCTTCCTCAAATTAGGGAGACCAAAGTTGTCCACAATATTCCAGGTGTGGTCTCACCAGGGCCTTGTACAACTGCAGTAGGAAATCCTTGCTCCTAAACTCAAATCCTCTCACAACGAAGGCCAACATGCCATTAAATTTCTTCACTGCCTGCTGTACCTGCATGCTTACTTTCAATGACTGATGTACAAACACACCCAGGTCTCGTTGCACCTCCCCTTTTCCCAATCTGACACCATTCAGATAATAATCTGCCTTCCTGTTCTTGCCACCAAAGTGGATAACCTCACATTTATCCACATTATACTGCATATGCCATACATCTGCCCACTCACCCAACCTATCCAAGTCAACCTGCAGCCTGATAGCATCCTCATTGCAGCTCACACTGCCACCCAGCTTTGTGTCATCCACAAACTTGGAGATTCCCTTGTCTAAATCATTAATATATATCGCTAATAACTGGGGTCCCAGCACCGAGCCTTGTGGCACCCCACTAGTCATTGCCTGCCATTCTGTAAAGGACCCATTACCCTACCTCCAATACCACGTGCTCTAATCTTTCACTAATCTCTTGTGTGGGACCTTGTCAAAGGCTTTTTGAATGTCCAGATACACTACATCCACTGGCTCTCCCTTATCTATTCTACTTGTTACATCCTCAAAAGCCTTCTCCCCATAAACCCCTGACACTCGTACTAATCCAGAATCTACCAATCTCCACCTTAAAAATATCTATTGACTTGGCCTCCACAGCCTTCTGTGGCAATGGATTCCACAGGTTCACCACCCTCTGACTAAAGAAAGTCTGATACACAATAGTTCACTCACACACAGCAGCAATCTTATGCAGGTTTTGTTAGCTCAAAACAAAGTTACTTATTTATCTCTGCCACTCCCCAACCTCCCCCTCCTGCTATTTTCCTTCATCTGGCTTCACAATCTTAAACTCTTCAATCCTGTTACACACCTTCTGCACTTATCTCTGGCCTTTGTCCCATTCATTTGGCTATCACTCCCCCCCCCCCCCCCCCCCCCCGACCACCACCTATGAGAGGAGACATAGAAACATACAACATTCTTAAAGAACCTATCTGATCAGAAGAAGGGTACTAACCTAAAACGCCCCCATCCATTTTCTCCAGAGATTCTGCCTGACCTGCTGAGTTACTACAGGACTTTGTGTCTGTCTTTGGTATAAACTAACATCTTTATTTCCATCTGTTCAGCTTTCTCCTGCCTCTCCTCTATTCCAGCTTTCTTCCCCTTTCTTCCCCTCATGAAACACATTGTTCTAGTTGACGAGGAAATTGAATGCAATATCTCCAAGTTTGCGGATGACACGAAGCTGGGGGGCAGTGTTAGCTGTGAGGAGGATGCTAGGAGGCTGCAAGGTGACTTGGTTAGGTTGGGTGAGTGGGCAAATTCATGGCAGATGCAGTATAATGTGGATAAATGTGAGGTTATCCACTTTGGTGGCAAAAACAGGAAAGTAGACTATTATCTGAATGGTGGCCGATTAAGAAAAGGGGAGATGCAACGAGACCTGGGTGTCATGGTACACCAGTCATTGAAAGTAGGCATGCAGGTGCAGCAGGCAGTGAAGAAAGCGAATGGTATGTTAGCATTCATAGCAAAAGGATTTGAGCATAGGAGCAGGGAGGTTCTACTGCAGTTGTACAGGGCCTTGGTGAGACCACACCTGGAGAATTGCGTCTTTTAGGACCGAGATGAGATTTTTTTTTTCACACAGAGAGTGGTGAATCTCTGGAATTCTCTGCCACAGAAAGTAGTTGAGCCCAGTTCATTGGCTATATTTAAGAGCGAGTTATGTGGTGTGGCCCTTGTGGCTAAAGGGATCGGGGGTATGGAGAGAAGGCAGGTACAGGATACTGAGTTGGATGATCAGCCATGATCATATTGAATGGAGGTGCAGGCTCGAAGGGCCGAATGGCCTACTCCTGCACCTATTTTCTATGTTTCTATGTTTCTATGTTAACCTGCTGTGGCCGAGGCTGATGACTCCCTTCTCTGCCCTCTCTCCGTGGAGTGGCCCTGTGGCTTTGTTCACCGACAAATGTGACGCAGCCAGTGGTAGAGTTGCTGCCTTACAGCACCAGAGACCCTGGTTCGATCCATTTCACACATTTTCACCCAGTTGATTTTCACCCAGAGAGTTGTTTTCACCCAGAGAGTTGTGAATCTGTGGAATCCTCTGCCACAGAAGGCAGTGGAGAACAATTCACCGGATGTTTTCAAGAGAGAGCTCTTAGGGCTAAAGGAATCAAGAGACATGGGGAAAGAACAGGAACAGGGTACTGATTTTAGATGATCAGCCACGATCATATTAATGGCGGTGCTGGCTCGGAGGGCCGAATGGCCTACTCATTTCTATGGTTCTATATTTCTATGATCCTGACTACAGGTACTGTCTGTACGGAGTTTGTTCGTCCCCCCCACCCCCCCGACCACATGGGTTTTCTCCAGCTGCTGAGGTTTTCTCAGAACTGCAGGTTTGTAGGTTAATTTGCTTCTGTAAACATTTTAAATCGTCCCTAGTGTGTAGGACAGAGCTAGTGTACGGGGATCACTGGCCGGTGTGGAGGCGGTGGGCCGGAGGGCTTGTTTCCACGCTGTACCTTTACCCTAAACTAAAACTAAAAATATTACTGTCCACACTAGACATTGCCTCAGAACATGAATCAGGAAAGCCGCCAGTTTACTGCAACCTCTGCCTTTCAACAAATATTGACTTCTGGATATATTTACTGGTGTAATGGCTATTAATTCATGCTGAAGGTATGGACCTGTGATCGGCTGCGACTACTGGATCTTTGCAGGGACCAAGGGTTGTCAATAAAGGCTGAAATCACCCATGGTTATTAGACAATAGACAATAGACAATAGGTGTAGGAGGAGGCCATTCGGCCCTTCGAGCCAGCACCGGCATTCAATGTGATCATGGCTGATCATCCCCAATCAGTACCCCGTTCCTGCCTTCTCCCCATATCCCCTGACTCCGCTATCTTTAAGAGCCCTATCTAGCTCTCTCTTGAAAGCTTCCAGAGAACCTGCCTCCACCGCCCTCTGAGGTAGAGAATTTCACAGACTCACCACTCTCTGTGAGAAAAAGTGTTTCCTCGTCTCTGTTCTGAATGGCTTACCCCTTATTTTTAAACTGTGGCCCCTGGTTCTGGAATTGAAGTAAATTGAAGTTTCTGGTTATTGAAGCAAAAGAGAAGGTGCCCGATTAAAAGCTGTGTTAAACATGTTCATCCTGCATCGAACGAATATATGTCAAGGTATGAAAGGCCCAGCAGTTTGCTACTGCTCGATCCCGAAGGCTGGGAACCAGGGAGGAGGGTGGAGGGAGTCGGCAACAGAGGCAGATGCTGGGCAAAGGGCCTTGTTCAAGATGGTGGCAGATGGAGGAGAGGATCGGTGTTGCCATGGCAACGGGCCTTTGAGGCAGAAATAAGATTGTACTCTTAAGAACTTTGAAACTAAGCGGGCACCAGAAACGTGGCAACTCTTTGTGTACTGTCTCTGTGAATTCTACTATTACACCGCAATCATTGCACTTTTGTACAAATCTATGATTGTGCCTATGATTTTACCATATTGAATGCAAAACAAAAAAAAATTAACTGTACCTACACAATAAAGTATCTCACAACAAAGTATCATCATCATCATCATCAGACTCCTTGACAGGACACTGAAAATAAATTATTGATCTATGAACACTAAAATACTACAATGTTTAAACTCTTTGAAGGTATGCCAACTTTGCCAAGACCTCCATGTTCAGGAACAGGTTCTTCCCAACAACCATCAGGCTCTTGAACACTACAAAAAACAACTAAACTATGAACTACAAACTGTTTTGGTTGCATCAGACATTTTGGGCTTTTCTTTTCCACTAATTTTTGTTTTAACATTTATTGAGCTTTCTTTGGCCTATTGCGTTACCTATGAGCATTATGCAGTCACGGTGGCGCAGCGGTAGAGTTGCTGCCTTACAGCAAAAATGAAGCACCAGAGACCCGGGTTCGATCCCGACTACGGCCGCTGTCTGTACGGAGTTTGTACATCTTCCCCGTGACTTGCGTGGATTTTCTCCGATCTCTTCGGTTTCCTCCCACAGTCCAAAGACGTACAGGTTTGTAGGTTAATTGGCTTGATTAATTGGCTTGGTAAATGTAAAAATTGTCCAGTATAAAATTGTCCAACTTCCAGTACAGTCCCTGGTGGACTCTTCCGAATGTACAACGTACAAGGTACTGTACTTATAGACCTGTTATGCTGCTAAAAGAAAGAATTTCATTGTTCCCTTTTCAGTACATATGGCGGGGTGGCAGATTGCAACCTTCACGTGGTCCGCCCCGTTTCGACTAATTCAATCAACCCGGCGTGCACAATCAAATAAGATCAAATAGAACAAGTTGTCCTACAACTGTAGGCTGTGCACGCCACACGCAAGAAGAAGAAGTACATATGGCAATTAAATTGTGAAGTAGGTGAATTAGTGTGCATAGGATAGTGTTAATGTGCAGGGATCGCTGGTCATCGCAGACTCGGTGGGCTGAAGGGCCTGTTTCCGTGCTGTATCTCTAAATTAAACTAAGATGGCTGTGGAGGCCAAGACATTGGGTAGTTTTATATTCTTTTGTACATCAAATAAAAAGCAGTAACAAAAATCCAAAGGTGCTGGAAGCAGCCAGCAGGTCAGGCAGCATCAGTGGGGAGAGAAACCGGGAAAACAGAATCAATATTTCAGATGAAGGTCCTTGCATTATTCACAATGCCTCCAGCATTTTCCATTCTTGTTTCATTTTTCCATCACCTGCTGACTTTTGCATTGAAAGAAAAGCAGTGATGTGCAATTAAAAATCAGTTTCACCCAAAGAGTGGTAATGTTGTACCCTCATCTGGGTATCTTAACACCCATTTGGAAATGTAACTAACAGCAGAACTTTTGTCTATGTTTACACCATTGTTCCAGTGTAAAACACCCCTGACATCAACAGCAGCGTGACGCAGAAAGTTCACCTTCACCTCAAATACATAGGTGTAATCACCATCAAACATGTGTCCTGGACAACTCACATCGAAGCCACGGGCAAGAAACCACACCAGCGCCTCTACCTCCTCAGGAGACTAAGAAAGTTAGGCACGTCTCAATCAACTCTTACCAACTTCTGCAGATGTGCCGTCGAGATCATACTGTCAGGTCGCCTCTCAGCTTGGTTTGGGAACAACGCCACACGAAATAGCGGAGATATGGATGTAGCCCAGCCCATCGCACAGACCAGCCGTGCACTACTGACTCCATCCACACTTCACACTGCCTTGGGCAAGCAACCAACCTAATCAATGATCCTTTTTCACCACAGTCTTCTCCCCTGTCCCGTTGGGCAAAAGATACAGAAACTTGAAAGCTTGTACTATCAATCACCAACCGCTGATCACCCATCTACCCTACTGGAGATCTTCGAAGCATCTTTATCCAGTCTTTACCGGACTTTATTTTGCTCTAAATTTTATACCTTTATCCTGTAATCTGTACACAGTAGACGGCTTGTGTGAGAAGCAACTGCAGAAGGTGGTTTAATTGCTGGATTAATGCAGTGGGACAGGCAGCATCTCTGGAGAAAAGGAATGGATAGCGTTTAGGGTCGAGACCCTTCTTCAGACCATACATGATTACAATCTACAGTGTACAGATAAAGGATAGAGTGTACAACACGTGACAATAAACTGTAAACTGAAAACTGGTGGTGTAAATGGAGCTTAGTTTAGGTTAGTTTAGAGAAACAGCACGGAAACAGGCCCTTCGGCCCACTAGGCCCGCGCCGACCAGCGATGCCCGCATATTAACACTATCCTATACACACTAGGGACAATTTTTACATTCACCAAGCCATTTTACCTCCGTACCCGTACGTCTTTGGAGTGTGGGAGGAAACCGAATATCTCGGAGAAAACCCACGCTGGCCACAGGGAGAACGTACAAACTCCGTACAGGCAGCACCTTTATTCAGGATCGAACCCGGGTCTCAGGCACTGCAAGCACTGTAAGGCAGTAACTCTACCGCTGCGCCACCGTGCCTCCACTTGCGAAGATATTAGTGACCATTATAAAAGACAAGGTTTCTGAGTACTTAGCAGCACACGATAAAATCGGCCAAAGTCAACATGGTTTTGTGAAAGGAAGATCTTGCCAAACGGACCTTTTGGAATTCTTTGAGGAAGTAAATAGCAGGACAGACAAAGGGCAGTTAGTGGATGTGGTTTATCTGGAATTTCCGAAGGGCTTCGATAAGGTGCCACACGGAGACTGCTAAGGACGATGAGAGCCCACGGTATCAAGGGGCAGACACTAGCATGGATAGCAGGTTGGCTGGATGGCAGAAGGCAATGAGTGGCAATAAGCTAGGGGCTGGCTGCCAGCGACTAGCGGAGTTCCGCAGAGCTCGGTGCTGTGGCCGCTGCTCTTCACGTCGTATATTAACGATTTGGACGAGGGGATTGAAGGCTTTGTGGCCAAGTTTGCAGATGATACGAAGATAGGTGGAGGGGCGGGCGGTGTAGAGAAAGCAGGGACTCTACAGAAGGACTTGGACAGGTTGGGAGAGTGGACTGAGAAATGAGCAGATGGAATATAGCAAAGATACTATAGTGGAGCAAGATAGTCCACTCGGCGAAAAAGCAGTGGTAGGTCATGGGTAATCTTTAGCGCCATTTCCGTAACCGGCTTCCGTCTCCGCTCTAGTATCTTTGCTTTGGTCCTGGCATCTTCATATTGCTATTATTTTACCAAATACCACACGAATCATCTTTTTTTTGGTCCCTCCTCTCAGCCTCTAGTGTAAAACCCCACATTGTCCCTCTCTCTCTCTCTCTCTCTCGCTCTCTCTCTCTCTCTTGGTCGCTACTTTATCTCTCCCTGTCTCCGGAGCGCAAGTGGTCGGTGGGGACGCAGAAAAAGTTTTCTACTTTTTTTATTTTTTTAGTATGTTTTAAAGTATGGTTTTAATGTTTCTTTGTGTGCCTTGTGTGGGGGGTGGTGTGGGGGGGTAAGGGGGAAAACCGTTTTGGTCGCCTCCTCCACGGAGAGGCGACTTTTTCCAGGTCGCCTCCCCTGTGGCCTAACAGCGAGGATCGGTGCGGCCTTTCCCGGAGACGCGCTCGGGGCTTCAGCGGCGGGCGCAGCATGGATTCTCGGCGCAGAGCGGGCGCGCCCTCGCCGGGACTCGCCGGAGGGGAGCGCTCCGTTTCGCTGTCCCGCGGCAGCCGGCAGCCTGAAGCGCTCCAGTGGCGCGGAGTCCGCAGCCCGGGATCCCTCGTGGGGGACCCGGGGGAAGAAGAAGCCACCACTGCCGGCCCGCGGCCTACTTCTACCGCGGGCCTGGCATAGACTTACCATCATCCCTGGAGGGGAGCTTCGACCGCCGGCCCTGCGGTCTGTGCTGCTTCTGGCTGCGGCGGGAACTTTAAATCTGCGACCGCCAGCCTGCGGCCTACACCAACCTAAAGCCGCGGTCTCGGGTGAGGAAGAGCCGACTCTGGACTTAACTGGGCTTACCTTGTCTGCACATCTGGACGCCCGCAGCGGCAGCTGTGGAGGGTTGAGGTCCCGACCACGGGGGAAAATGGAGGAGGACTGGCTAAATTTTGTGCCTTCCACCACAGTGATGAATGCTGTGGTGGATGTTTGTGTAACATTTTTTATTGTGTATTGTGTGTTCTTTATCATTGTAATACTGCTGGCAAATTCATTTCACTTGCACTTAATAAAACCGTATTGTATTATTGTATTGTATATTGTATTGTATTGTATTGTATTTATTCCACTCTCCGCCTCTCCCCGACCCACCCGCCCCCTCTCTCTCTCCTCTCATGAGTTCTGACCCGCTTGTCCCCGCAGTTCTCTCTCTCTCCTCCCCCGATCTCTCCCTCTACCCTCTCTCTTGCTGCCTCCCGTTCTGACCCCATCCTTTCCCTCGCTCTTCCCCCCTTCTCCTCCCCACTCTTTCCTTCCGTGACCTCTCTCCACTCCACTCTGTCTCGCAGCAAAGACTCTATAGCGGAGTATCCACTCCAGTATCTTTGGTCTCACCTTTGCCTCTTCCTATTGTCCATTCTTCCCTCCCTCTCCCTTCTCTCCTCTACCTCCCCTTGTCACTCCTCTCTCCTTCGTCATCTCTGTCCCCCTCTCTCCTTTCCACCCTTTCTCCCCCTCCCCCTCTCACCTTCCCTCCCGCTCTCTCTCCCTTTCTCCCCGCCCTCTCCTCCCCAACTCTCTCCCTCGCCTCCTGTTGGCTTTCTCCCCTCTCTCTCCTTCCCTCCCTCTCTCCCTCCCTCCTTCTCTCCCTGCCTGCTCCCTCTCCTTTCCTCCCTCCCACTCTCTCCCTCTCCGCTCTCAGTGAGTTACCTCACGCTCCCCAGCAAAGATACTGTAGCTCCAGTATCTTTGTTCCCTAGTGAGATGATTCCTCGTGTGTTTGTTTACCCCTCTCTGCGCACATAATGTACGAATGCGAAGCGTGATTCCTGGGATGTCAGGACTTTCATATGAGGAAAGACTGGATAGACTCGGCTTGTACTCGCTAGAATTTAGAAGATTGAGGGGGGATTTTATAGAAACGTACAAAATTCTTAAGGGGTTGGACAGGCTAGATGCAGGAAGATTGTTCCCGATGTTGGGGAAGTCCAGAACAAGGGGTCACAGTTTAAGGATAAGGGGGAAGTCTTTTAGGATCGAGATGAGAAAAACATTTTTCACACAGAGAGTGGTGAATCTGTGGAATTCTCTGCCACAGAAGGTAGTTGAGGCCAGTTCATTGGCTATATTTAAGAGGGAGTTAGATGTGGCCCTTGTGGCTAAAGGGATCAGGGGGTATGGAGAGAAGGCAGGTACAGGATACTGAGTTGGATGATCAGCCATGATCATATTGAATGGCGGTGCAGGCTCGAAGGGCCGAATGGCCTACTCCTGCACATATTTTCTATGTTTCTATGTTTCTATGTTTCCCTCTCCTCCTGTCGGCTTCCTCCCCTCTCTCCCCTCCCCTCCCTCTCTTTCTCTCCCTCTCCCTCCCTCCTTCGCTCCCTGCCCCTTCCTCCCTCCCACTCTCTCCCTCTCCGCTCTCTGTGGGTTGCCTCACGCTCCCCAGCAAAGATACTATAGCTCTGGTATCTTTGTTCCCCAGTGAGATGATTCCTCGTGTGTTTGTTTACCCCTCTCTGCGCACATCCTGTCCCGGAGCTACGAATGCGAAGCGTGAGCGGAGAGGCAGAGAGGGTTCGCCTTTATAGTGAGGACAGTTTCTCTCCACTGGGATCAGCATCTTGTGCATTGAGCGCCAGGATCAGTGTCATTGCCGCGGGTGTCGTTTTCATTGGAAACGTTGTTAGGGTCGAGAGAGGTCGAAGATGGACTGTTAGCGCTGGGGCTGGTATCGCTACTGTGGGATTCCGGTAGCAGAGTTTCGTGTACTGAAACTCCAGCGTGACTCAATAACTTGTCTTCTGATAGCAGAGTCTGTGTAGTGACAGTGACAGTGTTCAACTCCAGATTGATTTAATCGTCTGCCTTCTGGTAGCAGAGTCTGTGAGTGTTGCACCGGGGGGCTGGATACGCAGTCTGTGTGCAGGGCTCTAAGCAAAGATATTATAAACAAAGCATTATAAGTGTATTATAATAAACATAATATTACATAGTGTCCAAGCAAAGATACTATCAACATACTATAAACATAGTAAACACAAACTGTTCCCCCGCAACACTGATTACACTGCGAGAGACATAACTGAAGTCGGGTCGGGTTTACCAAAATGGCGGACGTTACGCTCCGTTGCGTACTACACGTCAGTCCATTGGATTTTGCAGGAGTGGTCTATCTTGCTCTGCTCTAGTATGTTTGGAATATAGTGCAGCAAATTGTGGAGTCATGCAATTTGGTCGTAGGAATAAAGGCGTAGATTATATTCTAAATGTGGAGAGAATCCAGAAATCGGAGGTGCAATGGGGATTTGGCGGTGCTGGTGCTGGATTCTTGAAAAGTTACCTTGCAAGTTGTATCGGTAGTAAGGAAGACGAATACAATGATAGCATTTATTTCGAGAGGGCTACAATACAAAAGCAGGGATGTATGGTGAGACTTTATAAAAGGCACTGGTCAGACCGCATTTGGAGTACTGTGAGCAGTTTTCGACCCCATATCTGAGGAAGGATGTGCAGGCGTTGGAGAGGGTCCAGAAGAGGTTTATGAGAAAGATTCTAGGAATGATTGGTTTAACATATGATGAATGTTTGACGGCACTGGGCCTGTATTCACTGGAGTTTAGAAGAATGAGGAGGGCCACTCATTGAAACTCACCGATTGGCCTGGATATAGTGAATGTGGAGAGGATGTTTCCACCAGTGGGAGAGTCTAGGACCGGAGGCCATTGACTCAGAATAAAAGGACATACCTTTAGAAATGAGATAAGAAGGAATTTCTTTAGAGGGTGGTGAGTCTGTGGAATTAATTGCCACAGACGGCTGTGGAGGCCAAGTCAATGAATCTTTTTTAAGGGGGAGATTGACAGATTCTTGATTCGTACGGGTTTCAGGGATTATGGGGAGCAGGCAGGAGAATGGGGTTAGGAGGGAGAGATAGATCAGCCACGATTGAATGGAGGAGTAGACTTGATGGGCCGAATGGCCTAATTCTACTCCTAGGACTGACGAACATAGGATGATGCTCTGTGAGCAGAATGTCTTGTTAAGAACATTAAAAAGTAATAAAGTTTTATCTTTATCTCATCTCAGTTGCAACAGGTGGTTCCCTAACCAATCTGGATGAACAGAGGTTGATATGTAATTGGATTTTCAACTCCCTCGTGAGAAGACCACAATCAATACGGATCGGCAACATCATTTCTTCCTCAAGAACCATCGACCCAGGAACACCGCAGGCCTGTGAGTTCAATTCCCAACTCTCCTGACTCTATAGCCATGATTGCGTACACAGCCCAATGCCATCTTTAAATGTGTCATCATGCCACTGTTGAACGAATTAAGGGTGTTGATGAGTCAGAGCAGAGTTTTAGTTTAGTTTAGATATACAGCACGGAAACAGGCCCTTTGGCCCACCGAGTCCGCACTGACCAGCAATCCCTGCACATTAACACTATCCCACACACACTGTGGACAATTTTACATTTATACCGAGCCAATTAACTTACAAGCCCGTACGTCTTTGGAGTGTGGGAGGAAACCGAAGAATGTGGAGAAAACCTACATATTTCACGAGGAGAATGTTGAAACTCCGTACGGACAGCGGTCTGTAGTCAGGATCGAACCCGGATCTCTGGCGCTGTAAGGCAGCAACTCTACCGCTGCGCCACCGTGCCGCCCCAGGGGAGGGAGATTGAATATCGTATCGAATAACAGTGTCAGAATAACAATCTTGCTAATATCACCAAAGACCCACACCACCCTGGCCATGCTTTCGTTTAGCTACCACCATCGGGAAGAAGGTACAGATACCTGGACAACCATGACCACCAGATTCAAGAACAGCTTCTTCCCAACACCGTCAACCTCATGAATACTACAAATCTTCCCAACAGCATCAAACTCTTGGACACGACACAATGTTAAGCTCAGCAACCATGAGCTTCAATGGATTGTACCTTGGTTGCAGTATGGACTTTGGTTGTTGACCTGTTATGGCTACCTAGTATTAGAGTCGTAAATTTATTGTATTATTGATTATTATACTTAACTCTATGTATTGACTTACAGACGTGTTTAGCTGCAGTAAGTAAGAAACAAAATAGAGAGAGTACAGAGGAGATTTACTAGAATGTTGCCTGGGTTCCAGCAACTATGTTACAGAGAAAGGTTGAACAAGTTAGGTCTTTATTCTTTGGAGCGCAGAAGGTTAAGGGGGGACTTGATTGAGGTCTTTAAAATGATGAAAGGGATCAACAGAGTTGACGTGGATAAGCTTTTCCCATTGAGGGTAGGGAAGATTCAAACAAGAGGGCATGACATGCGAATTAAGGGACGGAAGTTTAGGGGTAACGTGAGGGGGAACTTCTTTACTCAGAGGGTGGTGGCTGTGTGGAATGAGCTTCCAGCAGAAGTGGTGGAGGCAGGATCAATTTTAACATTTAAAAGTAAAGTGGATAGGAATATGGGCGGGAAGGGAATGGAGGGGTAAGGTCTGAGTGCAGGTAGATGGGACTAGGGGAAAACAAATGGTCGGCACGGACTAGAAGGGCCGAGAGGGCCTGTTTCCGTGCTGTAATTGTTATATGGTTATTTGGTTAAATTTAATTGCTCCATTCTCGGGATATATGACAATTGAACACAACTCACGACTCTTGAGTCTTGGCACATCTTTGATGCGATGGACCTGGCCAATCATGTAAATGCAAGAAAAGCTAAACTGTATGCAAAAAAATAATTTCAATGTATGTCTGTACATGTTCATAAGTTCGTAAATGATAGGAGCAGAATTAGGCCATTCAGCTCATCAAAGTCTACTTCACCATTCAATCCTGGCTGATCTATCTCACCTTCCTAACCCCATTCTACTGCCTTCTCCCCAATATCCCCTGACACCCGTACTCATCAAGAAACTATCTACCGCTGCCTTAAATCTATCCATTGGCGGCCTCCACAGCCTTCTGTGGCAAAGAATTCCACAGATTCACCACCCAACGAACCATTGAATCATCGAACGGCTGAAGTTTTGGAACTGATGTGCTACGAAGCACTACAATGCTGAGAACTCTTTGTCTTCTCCTTTGCCCCATGTATTGTACTTGAGGTTTATACCGAAGATAGACACAAAATGCTCAGTGGGTCCGGAGAAAAGGAATAGGTGACGTTTCGGGTTGAAACCCTTCTTCAGACAGAGAGTCTGGGTGGGGGGGGGGGGGAACTAGAGATTTGAAAAGGTTCAGAACAAATCAGAGATTGCACCAATGACCAGGGAACTCACAATGGAGCTCACAATGGTCCATTGTTGGCTGTGGAAGAGTTGTTAACGAAGGGATATATGAATGCGCACAGTGGAACTGACAGGGCGACTAGGGTAGGGGAGGAGAGGAGAAATCAACACTCATACCTCTGGGTTTTAAGTTGCCCAAGCGAAATATGAAGAGCTGTTCCTCCAATTTGCATGCGGCCGCACTCTGGCAATCGAGTGCCAGATGGCTCAGGACAAAGGTATTTATGCATGGTATCTTTGATCCGCTTTGACAGTTTGCAAAACACTGCTTTTCCCTGTAGCTCGGTGCACGTGACAATAATAAAACTAAATTTAAATCTATCGCTGGGCTGAAAATGACCACTGCATACCTTATGTCCCAACAGTGGCTGCAAGTTGAGGGTACTTAATTGGCTGTAACGAGCTTCTGGAAGTTGTTTGAAAGGATACTGTGTAAACATAAGTCTTTTTGGTCATCATCAAATTAAAATGAATTCAGTCACTTAATACTGTGTCATTATGGAAAAATTATCCCTACTTCAAAAGGGTTTTCTTCTCTCATTGATGAAAGTGCCTATTTATACAGCTATATATAGAGTGTCTAGAATGTGGAACTAATTAGCACAAGGACTAGCTGACACGGGCACCAGATGTATTTCCGTGAATTCTGGAAAAATATATGAAAGAGAACAGCAACAGAAGGTTGCATTGATAAAGTCACATGAACAAAGAAGACTATATGAGAATAATTACAGTAATTGTCAAGGCAGGTCCTTGTGTTGTGAAACCAACAGCAGGAAAGAAAAGCTAAATAAAATTGTTGCCTTGGCCTTCCTCCACAGAGTCATAGTCATAGATTCACATGGTGCCGAAACAGGCCCATCGGCTCAATTTGCCCACACCGCCCAACATGCCCCATCTACGCCAGTCGCACCCGCCTGCGTTTGGTCTGTATCCCTCCAAACCTGTCCTATCCATGTACCTGTCTAACCAACATGCCCCATCGACACCAGTCCCACCTGCCTACGTTTGGTCCCTATCCCTCGAAACCTGTCTAAATGATTTTTAAACATTGTGATTGTACCTGCCTCAATTATCTCCTCTGGTAGCTCGTACCATACCTGCCACCCTTGGTGTGAAATCTTTCCCTCCCTCACCTTAAACCTACGTTCTCTGGTTATTGATTCCCATAGTCTGGGTAAAATACTGTCTGCATTTATCCTATCTATTCTACACCTCTATAATATCATCCCTCATCCTCCAGTGCTCCAAGGAGTAACATTCCAGCCTATTGAGGAGATACGAGGAGCACGTGCAGGAAGGGGGTAGATTACATGGTGTCAGGACAAGAAGCTCTCCGTCAGTGTCAGCAAGATGAAGGAGTTGGTTATTGACTTAGATCATGAGGTCATTAGATCATGTGATAGGGGTGGAATTAGGCCATTCAGCCCATCAAGTCTACTCCGCCATTCAATCATGGCTGATCTATCTCTCCCTGCTAACCCCATTCTCCTGCCTTCTCCCCATAATCTCTGACACCCGTACTAATCAAGAATCTATCGATCTCTGCCTTAAATATATCCACTGACTTTGCCTCTACAGCCTCTGGGGTAAAGAATTCCACAGATTCAGCACCCTGTGACTAAAGAAATTCCTCCTCATCTCCTTCCTAAAAGGACGTCCTTTAATTCTCAGGCTATGACCTCTAGTCCTCGATTCAAAAACTCCAAGCCGCTGAGAGTGTTCTTCCATTCCAATGCCGGAGCTCCGATCGTCCTGGCGAGAGGGCCTGAAACATTGGGCCGCCATTGTGGCGACCTCAATAGGCCCCGACCACGGGTGAACAAGAGGAAGAGGACTGAACTTTATTGCCTTCCCTCACAGTGGGACCGTTGATTCCGCTGTGAGGTGAGGGAGGGGGGGGGGGGGGGGGGGGGGTTTATGTTTTATGTTAGATTCTAAAGTGTTGTGTTTATCTTATTTGTGAGCTGCATGGCAACTCAAATTTCACTGCACCAATTGGTGTCTGTGACAATAAACGTCCTTTGTCCTTTGTCCTTTGCCTTCATCCGCC
This sequence comes from Okamejei kenojei, assembly GCA_035221665.1. Taxonomy (NCBI): domain Eukaryota; kingdom Metazoa; phylum Chordata; class Chondrichthyes; order Rajiformes; family Rajidae; genus Okamejei; species Okamejei kenojei. The sequence goes on along the minus strand of CM069134.1, from coordinate 122,739,592 downwards.
TTCCCAGCCGTTGTGACGCTCCACAAAGGTCAGCCATCGTCCTCCGCCTGTTCCACCATTGAGGTCTTGGTTGGATTGCTCTTTGTCAGAGTCCTCCCCCTCGACCTTACCGCCATGGGTGGCCCTACCAGGAGCATAGCTCCTGACGGCATCGCTCTCAGGATCTCAGGTGCACACAAGCTTCTCCACCATGACAAGGCGACAATCCACGGTGACAATACTGTAAACAAACACAATTGGTCCACTGTACCTCAGTACGCATGACAATAATACGATATGACACTTCTTCTTCTTCCGTCGTGTGTCTTTTAGACCTGCAGCTCCGTTGAGGTGAGCCAGGCCAACGTGTCATCGTCCAGGTCAATCAGACCTCGTTCACCATTCGGTGGCCGGTGTTTGGGGCAACTGGGACAACTATGTGCTCCACTGTCTGTGTTGGGTCCCCACACACGCAGGAGGCGCTGTCCACGAGGCCCCACCCCTTCATCGCTACTCCATAGCGTCCGACGCCTGTCCTCAAGCGGTTGAGGGTTGACCACTGCTTTTGGGGCAGGTCCTGGCCAGGGACGTCCATGGGGTCATCGATGTAATGGTGTAGCCTAGATGGTTCCGCTGACTTCCACTGGTCTCTCCATCTAGCCTTGACCCAGGCGGCCTTGGAAGCGTCAGCCGGTGTTGTGCAGAGCAGCTCTTGGGCATCGCAGCCTGGTTTATGTCCAGCTCCATCCAAGGCCCCAAGATGTAGGGATGTAGCCAAGACCATCACACAAACCAACCTCCCTTCCATTGACTCCATCTACACATCACACTGTCTCCAGCATAATCAGGGACAAGTCCCTCCCTGGTCACTCCCTCTTCTCCCCTGCCCCATCAGGCAAGAGATATCGAAGTTTGAAAATGCACACTTCCAGATTCAGGGACAGTTTCTTCCCAGCTGTTATCAGGCAACTGAACGAGTCCACTCCCCAGCTAGAGTCCGCTCCTGAACACCCATCTACCTCGTTGGAGACCTTTGAACTATCTTTAATTGTACATTATCAGACTTTATCTTGCACGGAAGACAGACACCAAATTCTGGAGTAACTCAGCGGGACAGGCAGCATCTCCGGAGAGAAGGGACGGGTGACGTTTCGGGTCGAGACCCTTCTTCACTAAATGTTACACACTTTATCCTTTATCTGTGCACTGTTGGCAGCGTGATGTAATCATATATGGTCTTTTCTTTGTCTGGAAAGCACGCAAACAAAAGCTTTTCACTGAACCTTGGTACACATGACAATAATAAACTAAACTGCAGATATGAGGGAGGAAAGAACGGATTAGAGTAGGATCAAGCTCACATTTTTTTTTATATTCAAAAAATGTATTCAATTATTAAAAAAATAATATTACACTACAATAAAACAAACCAGAACCCACCACCATAATACAATACAGACAAATATTAATAAACTACTATACAACCATATATAGTATAGTAGTTTATTAAGGATGGATTCAACACCCTGTAGAGCCCAGCTGTCCCTGAACTCCCTCTGGCTGCCCGTGGACAGGGCGCATTCCCTTTCTAACCCCACCCGGGCACGGACGTAACCCCGGAAAAGGGGCAGGCAGCCGGCTCGGGTGGAGTCCTCCACCGCCTGGCGCCTTGACCTGCAGATGGCCAGCTGGGCCAGGACCAGGAGCAACCCAACCAGGACCATCTTCAGCCCTACCCTCTCCCCTACGCACAGGGTGTCCAAAGATGAGGATGGCGGGTGTGAAATGCAGCCTGAAGGCAAGGAGCAGCCCCTTTATGTGTTCAAACAGTGGCTGTGGCCTCACGCACTCCATGTACACGTGGTGCACGCGCTCTTCCAGCCCGCAACAGTGGCAGGCGGCTGGCGAGCCTGTGAACCGCGAGAGAAACAGGTTGCAGGGAACACCTCGGTGCAGTACCCTCCACCCCAGGTCCTCAATGTAGAGGGGGATCAAGCTCACATTGGGTGGGGCAGGGACAGAGTGGCAATAAATAATGTTATTTGGAGTTGTCAGAATCTCAAAGGGCATGTGGTAAGGCTTTACCAGAATGTTACTAGTGATGAAAGAAATCCTTGATAGTTTTAGTTTAGTTTAGTTCAGTTTAGAGACACAGCATGAAAACAGGCATTTCGGCCCACCTAGCCCACACTGACCAGCAGTCTCCACACAAACCCTATCCTACACACACACTAGGGAAAATTTACAATTATACCAAGCCAACTAACCTACAGACCAGTACATCTTTCGAGTGCGAGATCCCGGAGAAAACTTGGTCACGTAGGTCACGGGGAGGAACGTACAAACTCTGTACTGACAGCACCCATAGTCAGGAGTGAACCCGGGTCTTGGGTGCTGTGAGGCGGCAACTCTCCGTGCCGCCAAACTTAATATGTAGAAAAACGTAAGAAGCCGATATTGTTCTTACAGCAGGTCATGTTGAAAAGACATCGAACAGAATTGCTCAAATTCCTGAAGGGTTTTGCAAAGGTAAATAATGTGCTTCCACTGCCAAAGATGTTAGTAACAAGGGAACAAAGATTCAAGGTGCTCGGAAAAAAAACCAGATGATATGAGGGAGTTTCCTTCTACACGACAAGTCATATTATTCTAAAATTCGCTATCTGAAGGAGCAAATTGAATCTCTTCCCACCCAAACCACCCCCTCCCCAGGTGCTTTCCCCTGCAACCGCAGGAGATGCAACACCTGTCCCTATGCCTCCTCCCTCGAATCTGACCCCGACAGTCCTTTCACGTGAGGCAGAGGTTCACTTGCACCTCCTCCAACCAAATCTACTGTATCCGCTGTTCCAGGTGTGGACTCCTGTACATCGGTGAGACCAAGCGCAGGCTCGGCGATCGTTTCGCTGAACACCTCCCTCCGCTCAGTCCACCTAAACCTACCTGATCTCCCGGTTGCTAAACTCCCCCTCTCATTCGCACACTGACTTTTCTGTTCTGGGCCTCCTCATTGTCAGAGTGAGGCCCAGCGCATATTTCGCTTGGGCCGCTTACACCCCAGAGGTATGAGTTTTGATTTCTCTAACTTCAAGTAACCCTTGCTTTCCCTCTCTCTCCATCCACCCCCCCATCCTAGTCTGAGTGTCCCCGGAATACATTTTATCTTTATATTTAAGAAAGAACTGCAGATGCTGGAAAAATCGAAGGTAGACAAAAATGCTGGAGAAACTCAGCGGGTGAGGCAGCATCTATGGAGTGAAGGAACAGGCAACGTTTTGAGTCTGAAGAAGGGCCTCGACCGGGTCTGAAACGTCGCCTATTCCTTCGCTCTATAGATGCTGCCTCACCCGCTCAGTTTCTCCAGCATTTGTGTCTACCTTTTATCTTTATATGCTTCGATGTCACCTTCCCTAAGCTAACAATGATCTACATTCCACATTTTCCTTGACCTTCGTCCCCTTTGATGTCTCGTTTTCACACCTTACCCTTCCACATCTCTGTGTCTCCCTCTCCCCTGATTCTCAGTCTGAAGAAGGGTCTCGACCAGAAACGTCACCCATGCCTCCTATCCAGAGATGCTGCCTGTCCTGCTGAGTCACTCCAGCATTTTGTGTGTATCTTCTGTCTAAATCGAATAGCTACTTTCACAAAATAATTCATTGCATAACCGGAAGGTGTGTGATGAAAGAAGAGGAGAGAGGGGCTAATTGAATAGATTTATCAAACCTCTGGCATATACACAGTGGTGCGAATGGCCTCTTTATACCATTTAATCCAAACATGCAATTATTTTATGATTCATTAGTACAAATCTGTGCAACGGACTAGCTATTCATTACAGTGGATGGAACTTTTTACCAAATTTGGTCTTAGTGAGATAGTGCCAAATGAGGTGTCTCTTCATTATAAATAATCTAATTACACAAAGGAAACCGAGTTGGATGACTTTATTTTACTTTCATTTGTTTTTGCCTTCAGTCTCTTGGCAAACAAGGAATGACTGGGTTCAAACATAATTTAAGGTTTGTATGTTTTTGATGAAAGGTTTCCGGTCCAATTTTCAATAGCAATGAAATCTTTCATTACTGGCCTGACCTTTAATATTTGGAACGTTAATACGAAATCTTTTTCTTTCCTTAACACATCCAAACCTCTCTTTGCATTTTAGTTTGGTTTAGTTCCGAGATACAGCGTGGAAACAGGCCCTTGCGGGAGAAAAAAACGGAAGGTCTCGGAGAAAAGCAACGCAGGTCACAGGGAGAACGTACAAACTCCGTACAGACAGCACCCGTAGTCGGGATCGAACCCGGGTCTCTGGCGCTGTGAGGCAGCAACGCTACCACCGCCCCACCGTGCCTAAAGTAAACTATTCTAACCATAACAAAGGATTAGGTGTTGCATGGTTCAATAGACGTCACTTAAAACAAACTTGTTTTACTTAGCACTCTGTCACTTAAAACTAATTTGTTCTAATGAAAGGTCTTTGACTTGAAGAATTTGAAGGAGCGGCATGGTGGCGCAGTGGTAGAGTTGCTGCCTTACAACGCTTGTAGCACCCGAGTCCTGGGTTCCATCCCGACCACGAATGCTGTCTCTATGGAGTTTGCATGTTCTCCCCGTGACCTGCGTGGGTTTTCTCCGAGAACTTTGGTTTCCTCCCACGCTCCAAAGACGTCCAGGTTTGTAGATTAATTGGTTTGGTGTAACTATAAATTGTCTAGTGTGTATGCAGGATAGTGTTATTGTGTGGGGATGACTGGTCGGTGTGGACTCAGTGGACGTAAGTGCCTGCTTCCACGCTGTATCTCTGAACTAAACTAAATATCAACTTTGTGTTAACGAAGAAACTACAGATGCTGGAGATCGAGGGTTACACAAAAAGCTGGAGAAACTCAGTGGGTGCAGCAGCATCTAAGGAGCGAAGGAGATAGGCGACGTTTCGGGTCGAGACCCTTCTTCAGACTGGTCAGGGATCAGGGAAACGAGAGATATAGACGGTGATGTGGAGAGATAAAGAACAATGAATGAAAGATATGCAAAAAAGTATCAATGATAAAGGGAACAAGCCATTGTAAGCTGTTTGTGGTGTGAAAATGAGAAGCTAGTGCGACTAGGGTGGGGGAGGGAGATAGAGATAGAGGGAATGCCAGGGCCCGAGGGCTGAGGGAGAGGTGGGAAGGGGAGGAGACAGCAGGGGTTAACAGAATTGAGAAAATTCAATGTTCAAGCCCAAAGGATGCAGACTCCCCAAGCGGAATATGAGGTGCTGTTCCTCCAACTTGCGGTGTTGCTCACTCTGGCCATGGAGGAGGCCCAGGACCGAGAGGTCGGATACGGAATGGGAGGGGGAGTTGAAGTGCTGAGCGACCGGGAGGTCGGGTTGGTTTTTGCGGTATCAACTTTGTTTCTCTTTCCACAGATGCTGCCTGATATGATGAGAGCTCCTAGCATTTTCATTTGCCATTTTACAATAGAGATTCTTTAAGGCCTAAGATTATTTATTGATTCTTCATCCTCTCTACCAGCCTGTATTATTTGTTGGCTTTTTGGTTTTTTAACCTTGGGCAATCGTGACTTTGATCACTCTTGGGCAGACCAATCCTGACCTGGGGGGCTGAATGTGCGGAGTTTGTGACCGCCTGGGTTTTCTCCAGGTGCTCTGGTTTCCTCCCACACCTCAAACCCACTCGGGTTTGTAGGTTATTTGACCTCAGTAAAAGTCCTGCAAATGTGTAGGGGATGGAGAAGAAAGTGGGAATACACGGAACTAGTGTGAATAGGTGATCAATGGGCAGTGTGGACTCGGTGAGCCCAGGGGCCTGTTTCCATGCTGTATCATTCAATCAATCGATCGAGTCTACTGCACAACTAACATTGAAGCCAATTAGGAATGTGTTTAAGAAGGAACTGCAGATGCTGGAGAATCGAGGGTTACACAAAAAGCTGGAGAAACTCAGCGGGTGCAGCAGCATCTAAGGAGCGAAGGAGATAGGCGACGTTTCGGGTCGAGACCCTTCTTCAGACTGGTCAGGGATCAGGGAAACGAGAGATATAGACGGTGATGTGGAGAGATAAGGAACAATGAATGAAAGATATGCAAAAAAGTATCGATGATAAAGGGAACAAGCCATTGTAAGCTGTTTGTGGTGTGAAAATGAGAAGCTAGTGCGACTAGGGTGGGGGAGGGAGATAGAGATAGAGGGAATGCCAGGGCCCGAGGGCTGAGGGAGAGGTGGGAAGGCGAGGAAACAGCAAGGGTTAACGGAATTGAGAAAATTCAATGTTCAGGAATGTGTTTACATTGGTTGTCCAAACGCCCACAGTGCGGGTGGCACGGTGGCGCAGCGCTAGAGTTGCTACCTTACAGCGACAGAAATGCGGGTTCGATCCTTACTACGGGTGCTGGCTGTGTGGGTTTTCTCCAGGAGCTCCGGTTTCCTCCCAGTAAATGGGTCTTCTAGTTTTCCTCCCGACATCCCAAAGAATCACCTGCGGTTTAATTGGCTAAACGGCGCGGTGGCTCAGCAGTAGAGTCGCTGCCTTACAACGCCAGAGACCCAGGTTCGCTCTTGACTAAGGGCTTGCACGTTGATCCTGTGACCACATGGGTTTTGGGTGCTCCGGTTCATTCCGCACTCCAAAGACCTGCGGTTTTGTCGGCTAATTAGCTTCTACAAATTGTCCCTAGTGTGGGGGACGGAATGAGTGCACAGCTGATCGCAGGTCGGCACGGACACAGTGGGCCGAAGGGCCTGTTTCCACACTGTGTTTCCAAAACTAAACTAAGTTAAAGCAAGCTGAAATAGTTCCTATGGGAAGAAGAATGTAACTTGCTTTGATTGATATGTCCGACGTATAATTGCTGGAGGTGGTTGTGGAAATAGTGAGATCAGGAAGGATTTGAAATGAAGATTACACAGCAAGATAGCAAAGGCTAGTGATGGGTTATAATCACTGACTGCCAATGAGGGTCAAATGAACACCTGACAACGGACCCAATAAATTATTTATTTTAAAGTTGTGGGTTTGAACAGGCAAGTGGGAGAAAGCAACCAGCAAAACATTGAAATAAAGTTGTAAATTTGTTCTGAGCCATCACATTGAATTATAAGTCAATAGAAAGACATAAGGAACTGCAGATGCCGGTTTACACAAAAAGACACAAATTGCTGGAGTAACACTAAAGGGCCCGTCCCACTTACCCGATTTTTTTGGCGACTTGCCGGCACCAGTCATAGTCGCAGCAGGTCTCCGAAAACTTTCAGCATGTTGAAAATCCAGCGGCGACCAGAAAAAGGTACCACTCTTTGAGCGACTACTCACGACCATAGGGGCGTCACCCCGACATGTTGAACATTTTCGGAGACCTGTTGCGACTGTGACGGGTGCCGGCAAGTCCCCAAAAAACTCACGTAAGTGGGACAGGCCCTTAAGGGTCAGGCAGCACCGCTGGAAAACATGTGTAGGTGATGTTTCAGGTCAGGTCGGTCTGAACAAAGGTCCTGACCTGAAACATCACCTGTCCAAGTTCGCCAGAGATGCTGCCTGACTGGCTGAGTTACTCCAGCACTTGTTTAGAAATAAACTACAGATGCTGGTTTACACCGAAGCTAGACACAGAATGCTGGAGTAACTCGACGGGTCAGGCAGCATCCCTGGAGAAAAGGTCTGAAGAAGGTCTGCTCGACCCGGAACGTCAGCGACTCCTTTTCTCCAGCAATGCTGCCTGAGCCACTTAGTTACCCAAGAACCTTATGCATTGTTTACTCCAGTAGTGTATCTTTAATTCAACGGAAACGGTTACTTTGATAATAATTGCAAAACAAAACATTGAACAATCCAGCGTAAAATGTGTTTTCATAGAGTTGCCTTGCTAATATAACTCTTTCAAATCTGTTCCTAGGGAGGGCCATTATTGTTTCATATATAACCTATTATAGCTAGCTTGAGATTACAGGGTTAGCCTTTATTGCCAATTTTCTTTCTGTCTTGATTTGGCTCACAGTAGAACAATCCCATCAGTCCCATTCCAAAGTTCCTTATTTTCTTGTACCTGTGCCACCCTGCTTTTGTGATTATTTTTTCCCAGTTACCTATCCCAATGGGTAATATACATTAGCCAATTGGTCAATCAGCATATCTTTAAGGGCCTGTCCCACTCGCCGATCTTTTCGGTGACTGCCGGCATAATTGACTGACTTATCAGGTCACCGGGAAAGTCGTGGCGTGACGCGGCGTGTTGACGTATTGACGCGCGTGGTGTCCCCTCAAGGGTCTCAGCACTTCTTTTGTCGCTGCTGGAGTTTGAAATGTTCAAAATCTTTCGCCGACCGTGATACGTCAGTCTATGACGCCGGCAGTCGCCGAATAAAATCGGCAAGTGGGACAGGCCCTTTAGGGTGTGGGAGGAAACCGCATCACTCAGTGCTAACCGCTGTGATCACACGTGGTGCAGCACGGTGGCGTAGCGGGAGAGTTACTGCCTCACAGCGCCAGAGGCCTGGGTTCGATCCTGACTGTGGGTGTTGTCTACTCGAAGTTTGTGCGTTCTCCCCGTGACTGACTGTTTTTTCACCGGGTGCTCTGGTTTCCTCCCACACTTCAAAAACGTACAGGTTTATGGGTTAATTGGCTTCTGTACATTGTTAATTGTCCCTCGTGTGTGGGGTAGTGCAAGTGTGTGGGGATCGCTGGTCGGCGTGGACTCGGTAGGCCGAAGGGCCTGTTTCAACACTGTAATTCTAAAGTCCAGAGAGATTGAAAGGCCATGGTGAACTTGAAATAGTTGGAAAAAAGAAAGGCCAAAACGCTGTATCTCCAAACTAAACTAGTCTAAACTAAACTAAACTATGATCCAAAGCTGTGCACCAAGTATAAGATTCATATTAACGTTGTAGTTGTTGCTTTAAGAAATATTAGCTCCTCAAGAATTTTCCAAAATAAGAGTTATTTATTTGCAGACGTGTTTACACAGCTTAATTTGTATTTAAATGGTTATCCCATGAATTTAGTTTAGTTTAGTTTAGAGATATAGAGCGGAAACAGGCCCTTTGGCACCATTAATACTATCCTACACACACTTGGGAGAATTTACATTTATACCAAGCCAATTAACCTACATGTGGGAGGAAACCGAAGATCTTGGAGAAAATCTGAGCGGTGCCAACTCGTACGGCGCCGAGTGGCCAACTCCTGCACCTATTGTCTATTGTCTAAAACCAACCCAGTCACGAGGAGAATGTACAAACTTGATACAGACAGCACCCATGGTCAGGATCGAACCCGGGTCCCTGGTGCTGGAAGACAGCAACTCTGCCACTGCGCCACCGTGCCGCCCCACTGCAATCTACAGAGAATGCGGGGTTTCTTTTGAATAATACACTGCTCCCATCTAAAGATTATTTCACTGGCCTGCAACCAAGGTAGCGTGTGGGCAGAACTGGTTGATAATCGGAGCCCGAGGCACTCGATTTCTAGGGCAGACCTCCCACCTAGTCAAAGACGCAGAATACGTAAATGCTCAAGGGGTGACTCGAACCAACAGATGGACATTCACACTGAGAACAGCTTGTGCAAGGACAACAGAGTGCAGCACAGTATCCTCACGTGCAGAATAGGAACCCGTGTGCAAGAGCACTGCACAGGATTTGATTTTCACCGCCGAGTTTTGTTACATTATCCTTTCTTATTCTTATTTGAGACGACATAATTTTTCCCTTTTAATCCTTTTGTTTCTATTTTTTGCCAATTACAATGCTGACAAAAGCGATTGATTGATTGAAAGATACACCATGAAGACAAGCCCATTGGCCACAGATCCCATTTTGACCACCGATCACCCACTTAGTTTAGTTTCATTTATTGACACGTGTACCGAGGTACAGTGAATGGCTTTTGTTGCGTGCTAAAGGGCCTGTCCCACTTTCACGACCTAATTCACGACCTCTGCCGAGTTTGCCCTTGACTTATACTCGCAGCATGGTCGTCACGAGGTCGTAGGTAGGTCGTAGGTAGGTCGTAGCAGGTCGTGATGCTAGTCGTAGGTACTCGTGGCATCAGGTAGGTCGCGGAGTTTTTTTAAGCCTGATGAAAAGTGTCCAGGAGTAAAAAAGGTCGGGAATTAGGTCGTGAAAGTGGGACAGGCCCTTAACCATTCAGCAGAACGACAATACATAATTGCGGTCAGGTCATCCACCGTGCGCAGATACATGATGACGGGAATGACGTTTAATGCCAGTTAAAGTCCAGTTTGGAGTCTTCCTTAGATGTATTCGTAAGTTCACATGTTCTCAAGCTATTGGAGTAAAATTCGCCCATTCGGCCCATCGATTCTACTACGCCATTCAATCATGGCTGATCTCTGCCTCCTAATCCCATTTTCCTGCCTTCTCCCCTTAACCCTTGACACCCTTTCTAGTCAAGAATTTATCTATCTCTGCCTTAAAAATATCCACTGACTTGGCCTCCACAGCCCTCTACGGCAAAATGAGTTAAAATGTGGACATTTTTCATTTAGACATTATCATTTATCAATACCATCCTATGGCATTTTTTTTAGATTTTGTATGTACATTGGTGACACCAAATAACATTCACACTCTCTTGTAGTTTGTTGGATTCTTTGTGGTCCCAAGTCTAGCTTCTGGTGAGTCCCTGACGTTCGTTACTGTTATATTTGGCCTTCTAGATGTTTAGCTCTAAATTCTCTCCCTAAACCATTTTATCTTGCTTTTAATTAAGACTTAGGACTGAAGAAGGATGGTATGGTGGTGCAGCGGTAGATTTGCTGCCTTACAGAGCCAGAGACCCAGGTTCAATACTGACTATGGGTGCTTTCTGTGTGGAGTTTGTACGTTCTCCCCGTGAACTGTGTGGGTTTTCTCCAGGTGCTCCGGTCTCCTTCCACATTCCAATGATGTGCAGATCTGTACGTTAATTGGCTTCTGTAAATTGTCCCTAGTGTAGGGGTGATCGCAGATTGGCATGGACTCGGTGGGCTGAAGGCCTGTTTCCATGCAATATTTTGAAACTAAAATTAACTAAACTTAACTAAACTTAACTAAACTAAACTAAACTAAAGTAGCTGCCAACCAATGCACATCACCCATCAGTAAGTTAAAACGCTATTTCATATAAACGAAGGGTGCGAACCCGAAACATTGCCCATTCATGTTCTCCGCAGATGCTGCCTGACCTGCTGAGTTTGTGTTTACTGCAGCAGTTTGTGTTTCTTTACTCAAGGCTCCAGCAGCTCCAGCACAAGTTCCTTGTGTCTAGAGGGCCTGTCCCACTTGGCCGTCATTTGCACATCACGCAGATGGCGCGTGAAGATTTTGTACGTACCAAAATCCTGGGCAGCCTCGCGCGACCGCGCGTCGCTGCCTATGTCACCACGCACCGTGCACGTGTAATGCGCACCTTGCACGCATCACGTGCGTGTCACGATGCACGCGTCACGCGTCGTGACGCATAAATTATGTTGCGTAAATTACGCGCAAATGACGGCCAAGTGGGACAGCCCCTTAAGGCGTAACCCATTGTATTTTCAAAGGGTAAAGAAATAATACCTCATGGGAGTTCAAGTTTATTATCTGCATCTAAAACTGTTTATTCATTAATGGCAGCGGATCACCTTGATCTGGAAAGATGAGCATTTCTATCCTCTCCATATTTGTCCATCTTTGTCGGCATGAGAAGAGTATTTCCAAATTTTGGCACAAAAGAGTGCAAAATACTATAGCTCACTATGGGTAGGCCATTTTTTCAATTAAGTGCCACCGTTGATCAGCACCACAACAAACGCACGTAAAAAAGGACTCTTTAAAATTATTTTCTTTGCAGCTATGTTTGGAGTACGTTCAGTTGAGTTGAGTTTAGTTTATTGCCACGTGTTTTGCCAAGGTACAGTGAAAGGCTTTTGTTGTGTGCTGACCAGCCAGCAGATAGACAATACATGATTACAATCGAGCCATTCACTGTGTACCGATACACGATAAAGGGATAACATTTAGTGCAAGGTAAAACCAGTCAAGTCTGAACAAAGACAGTCTGTGTTTAAGAAAGAACTGCAGATGCTGGAAAAATCGAAGGTAGACAAAAATGCTGGAGAAACTCAGCGGGTGAGGCAGCATCTATGGGGCGAAGGAAATAGGTGACGTTTCGGTTTCGAGACCCTTCTTCAGACTGATGTGAGGGTGGGGGGGGGGGGGGAAGAAGAAAGGAAGAGGCGGAGACAGTAGGCTGTGGGAGAGCTGGGAAGGGGAGGGGAAGGAGGGAGAAAGCAAGGACTACCTGAAATGGGAGAAGTCAATGTTTGTAGTCAAAGATAGTCCGAGGGTCACCAATGAGGTGGATAGTAGTTCGGGACTGCTCTTTATTTGTTGGTAGGATGGTTCGGTTGTCTGATAACAGCTGGGAAGAAACTGTCCCTGAAGCTGGAGGTGCATGTTTTCACACTTCTACACCTTTTGCCCGATGGGAGAGGGGAGGAGAGGGAATGGTCAGGGTGCGACTCGACCTTGAGTGTTTACAGTCGACCCAGTTAGCAGCTTCACCTGCATGCGGGTGGACCCTGTGATTGTACAGCGAGGGTGCCCATCGGTCCCATATACAGTGCGACTCACATTATACACTTCCTGCAGTGGAAACTCCAATTCCTCAGCATCAAAGTGAGCAGTGGCTGCCTATTGGTATTGGCATTGGTATTGGTACCTAATATGTCACATGTACCGAGCGAGGTACAGTGAGATTCATTTCTGTATACAGTTCTGTATACGACAGCACTGAGATACAAATGACATGAGCATCTCAGATACAGTACAAGCATATAGCAGCAGTACATTGAGACAATATACAGAGTTGCCAATTTGGCGCAATTTTCAAGTCCCAGTTGTGGGGATCATATCCTGACCATGAAGGTCTGTTGTCCTGGCGGCGTAGCAGGGTCGGCCTGGCCCAGTGTAGCGTGGCGTCCTCCACCGCTGTAGGCCGCGTGCGGTCCACGTGCACGAGCCTACGCATCTCTCCTGTGCTATTATTATTAGCGCAGTTGGATGCCACTACTATCATTTCTTCTTTGGTGATGAGTTAATCCTGTGAGGGCTGCTGCCTTGCCAAATGCCCTGTTTCCCAGCCAAGTGCACCACAGGCCGGGTTTTCAATGCCAGTCTTTGATAAGCTTGTTACCAATTCAAAACAGAGAGAACGTATGGGAAGGAACTGCAGGCGCTGGTTTACACCGAAGATAGACACAAAATGCTGGAGGAACTCAGCGGGGCAGGCAACATCTCTGGAGAGAAGGAATGTGTGACGTTTTCAGGTCGAGACCTTTCTTCTGATGGTGTGGGAACAGTTAGCTCAGTTGGTTCAAGCATGGTGCTAATACCGCAAAGGTTGTAAGTTCAATCCCTGCACTGGCCACCACTTTATAAGTCTGTAGATGGGCATCGACCCGAAACGTCCCCTATTCCTTTCCTCTAGGGATGCTGCCTGACCCGCAGGAAACTGGAGCTCCTGGAGAAAACCCACACGGTCACGGGGAGAACGTACAACCTCTGTAAAGACAGCACCCGTGGTCAGGATCGAACCCGGTTCTCTGTTGCTGTGTGGCAGCAACTCTACCACTGCATCATCGCGCCGCCCTGATTAAGATTAATTTAATGCACATGCCTTTGTAACTGTCTAAAGACACAAAATGCAGGAATAACTCAGCGGGACAGGCAGCACCTGTGGATAGAAGGGATGGGTGATGATTCGGGGCGAAAAGAAGGGTCTCGACCTGAAATGTCACCGATTCCTTCTCTCCAGAAATGTTGCCTGATCCGCTGAGTTCCTCCAGCATTTTGTGTCTGTCTCCGGTGTAAACCAGCATCTGTAGTTGCTTCCTACACATTTTGTAAGTGTCTATCCTCCATTCATTGTATTTTTTTCTTTAGTCTCTGCACATTGTGTCATAAGCTCGGTTCTCTTGCTCTAAGTAGTTCTTCTTTAACCTTTGAACAAGTTTACATCTGTTGGACGTGAGCCCAGGCGGACTCTCTGCCTCTGTCCCCAGTTCACCGCTGGCAAAGTGTTATCACTGGATGGTCTGTTGGTGCGGAGGAAGGTTAGTGGGGGTGGGAAGGTGGACGGTGAGTCCGCGCAGCCACGCACGGTGGCGCAGCGCGCTAGAGTTGCTGCCTTACAGCGAATACAGCCCCGGAGACCCGGGTTCGATCCCGACTACGGGTGCTGCCTGTACGGAGTTTGTACTTTCTCCCCGTGACCTGCGTGGGTTTTCTCCGAGATCTTCGGTTTCCTCCCACATTTCAAAGACGTACAGGTTTGTAGGTTAATTGGCTTGGTAAAGGTAAAAATTGTCGCTAGTGGGTGTAGCAAAGCGTTAATGTGCGGGGATCGCTGGTCGGCGCGGGCCCAGTGGGCCGAAAGGCCTGCTCCCGCGCTGTATCTGTAAACACCTGCCAAGGCCCTGCCCGTTTTAACGGCAGGGTCTCTGTTGAGCAAATACTTGCACAGTTGTGCCTGGCACTCAGCTAGAGGGTGAGGTGGCTGGACTAAGCGACAAAGGCTAGAGGTGACACGGAGACTATTGGTGTGGGATATGAAGGGAAGAGGAGTGGAATGGAAAGCCAGAGGGAGAGATATGGGTGCAAGCGAAAGAGGGGTCAAGGGGAGGGAAAGAGCTCATTATCTGACACCTTTTATCTCCCTTTCACCTCCAGCCTTTGTCACTTCATCCACCCATCTGCCAATTAAAACCCCCAGTGTAGGAGGGAACTGCAGATACAAAGGTAGACACAAAATGCTGGAATAAAGGGCCTGCCCCACTTTCACGACCTAATTCACGACCTTTTTTACTCGTGGACATTTTTCATCATGTTGAAAAAAAACCTCGTCGTGAGTTTAGTGATTTAGGTCGTGAAAGTGGGACAGGCCCTTAACTCAGCGGGACAGGCAGCATCTCTTGATTCTGAAGAAGGGTCTCGACCCGAAACATTACCCATTCCTTCTCTCCAGGGATACTGCCTGTTACAGCAGCATTTTGTGTCTACCTTCTCCCTCATTTGAAGAAAGGTTTGGATCCTTTACCTGCCATTTTTCCTCCCCAGATGCTGCCTGACCAGCTGAGTTCCTCCAGCACTTTGCGTATCGCTCAAGGCGCCAACACCAACCACCTCCGACATTTTTTGTTCCAGTGCTCTTTCTTGTGCCCCAACTGGGACCACACACGTTTAACCCGCCATCCGTCCTCCTCCTCCCCCACACTAGTTAGAGTAGATGTGGAGAGGATGTTTCCACTGGTGGGAGTGTCTGGGACCATATTAATTAAAGGGTGCTCTTTTAGAAAGGAGGCGAGGAGGAACTTCTTTAGTCAGAGGGCGGTGGAGGCCAAGTCAGTGGATATTTTTTAAGGCAGAGATAGACAAGTTCTAGAATGGGTGTCAAGCGTTATGTGGAGAAGGCAGGAATATGGGATTAGGTGTCAGAGATCAGGCATGATTGAAAGGTGGAATAGACTCGATGGGTCGAATGGCCTAATTCTACAACTTGTGAACTTGTGAACTCAGCGGGTCAGGAAGCACCTGTGGAGGGAATGGACATTTGCAGTTTTAGGTTGGGACACTTCTTCACAAGACCAGAAACATAATTAGTCCATTCCATTTGCAGGACTCAGGCTTTGCAGATGATCAGCCATGATCACATTGAATGGTGGTGCTGGCTCGAAGAGCCGAATGGCCTACTCCTGCACCTATTGTCTATTGTCTATTGACTCGAGGGTTTGAGTTACAGGGAGAAGTTGAGTAGGCTGGGTCTCTATTCCTTGGAGCGCAGGAGGATGAGGGGTGATCTTATAGAAGTGTATAAAATTACGAGAGGAATAGATTGGGTAGATCTCTTGCCCCGAGTAGGGGAATCGAGGGCCAGAGGACATAGGTTTAAGGTGAAGGGGAAAAGATTTAATAAGAATCTGAGGATTAACTTTTTTAAACAAAGGGTGGTGGGTGTATGGAACAAGCTGCCAGAGGAAGTCGTTGAGGCTGGGACTATTGCAACGTTTAAGAAACAGTTGGACAGGTACATGGATAGGACAGGTTTGCAGGGATATGGGCCAAACATTGGCAGGTAGGACCAGTGTAGCTGGGTTGGCCGGTGGGGGCAAGTTGGGCCGAAGGGCCTGTTTCCACTCTGTATGACTCTATAACTCTAACTCTAAATGATGCTTGACCATCTTGAGTTCCCCCAGCACTTGTTTGTGTTTTCAAGTGTGTTTTCCAGTAGTCATTTTCTCTTTTAAAAAAAAAATTAACAACTTCTCTTTTGAGAAGCAAGGAGAGGGAAGAATTAAATTTCATGTTTTTCTTCACTCCTTACAATGCCATGTACGACAGTGGTCGCAACTTCTACTGAAGTGTGGATGGCCGTTGGCTCGCTAGAAGCTCATCCGCCCTTTGACAGGTCTTGTTTTTGGTCCTGCTGGGGGTCCACAGCCCCCTCCTCACCTGGAAAACCAGGTGGGGGAGACGGTTTAGCCGCCGACTATCCGATCCTGAGGCAGATAGCACGGGACTACATGGTACCCGTGGCGGGCGGAACTACCCCTCAACTGTAATACTATAGTTGGGCAGAAATTGATGCAAGACTTTCTGTGGAACACAAAGTCCCATAGTGTGCCATTAGTATTATCAGACTGCACTTTAGGAATCTTAAATGAATCTCTTCCTCCTTTGGTGTGAGCTTCACCCAAGCCCCAAATTGGAAGGTCTACATTCTTCGAGATGGAACTTTAACTTCCAGGATTTCAAACTTTATCTGTAACTCTCCCTGCTTGTCGGGCAAGAGCATTCATATTGGGCCCCCATATTTTATAAACAGCAACCAGTTTTACAGGCTGAATGATAGAGGGAAGTCATCTGATAAATTTGAGTTTGTCAGGATTAAACAGATGAAAGATTCATCCATTTCAATCAGTATGAAATAATTATGACTTTCCCAGCTATCGGAAACCTCACCTGTCGTTTAAGACGGGGAAATAGAGAAAAAAAACAAATTATTTCCATCGGTGGATTTGTCAAGCCAGAGGCGGAAAATAACCGCAGCATATATTTATATCAAAGAGAACTTCTCAGAAGGTGCTTCACTGGAAACACTGCTGAAACGGTTTTTGCTGGGCTGCTTCAGGAAATAAAAGGGTTGGTGTCAAGGAGCCAAGTTGAGCATCATGCTGTGACACAGGGATCTACAGGTGCTGGAATCCTTAGTAGAACACAAAGTGCTGGAGTAACTCCTGGGGTCAGGCAGCATCTCCGAAACACAGTGGATGAGCGACGTTTCGGGTCTGGGCCCTTCTTCTAACTCAGCCCCTGTTTTGTCTTAGGTTCACAAGCTCATTAAGTTTAGTTTTAGCTTAGTTTACAGCCAGGTACAGGGCGGAAACAGGCCCTTCGGCCCACCGAGTCCTCACGGACCAGTGACCCCCGCACACCAACAGTGTCCGACACACACACACTAGGCATAACTTCCACCTACACCAAGCCAATTTACCCACATATCCGCTGTACATCTTTGGAGTGTGGAGGAAACCGAAGATCTCGGAGAAAGCCCACGCGGTCACGGGGCCAACGTACAAACTCCGTACAGGCAGCACTTGTCGTCAGGATCGAACCCGGGTCTCAGGCGCTGTAAGGTAGCAAGTTCTACGAGCAGAATTAGTCCATTCAGCCCATCTAGTCTGCTCCGCCATTCAATCATGGCTGATCTGTGGATGTGGAAGGGATGTTTCCACTGGTGGGAGAGTCTCGGGCCGGAGCCTCAGAACGAAAGGGCGTTCTTTTAGAAAGGAGGTGAGGAGGAACTTCTTTAGTCAGAAGGTAGTTAATCTGTGGAAATGCGACATCTCCACTAAAGATTGCCTGGTCCATGACTGCTCAAAGTGGGGAAGGGGTTTTCTGGACAACAACCAGAACATCAAAAGAATCAGGTGGACACAGAAATTCAGTGTAAGTGGCAGAGTAACTCTCACATTTCTACCCACCTGCTTCCTCAGGCAAGAACCACTGATGCTGGTTTATACCAAAGATAGACACAAAATGAATCTATGAAATTCATTGCCACAGAAGGCTGTGGAAGCTAAGTCAATGGATATTTTTAAGGCAAAGATAGATAGATTCCCGATTCTGTGTGTCAGGGGTTATGGGGAAGTGACAAGAGAATGGGGTTAAAAGGGAAAGATAGATGAGCCATGATAGAGTAGCAGAGTAAACGTGATGGGCCAAATTGCCTAATTCTCTTCCCATCACATGAACCTATGAATAAAATACTGGAGTAACTCAACAGGTCAGGTAGAATCTCTGGAGAAAATGGATAGGTGACGTTTCTGGTCTGAAGAAGAGTCCCGACCCGAAATGTCACCTATCCATTTTCTCTAGAGATGCTGCCTGACCCGCTGAGTTACTCCAGAACTTTGTGTCTATCTTTGCCTCATCAGCTGTGGAAATGTCGAGAGCTCCCTCAGCAACTTCATCAGCCATTCCGAACCAGGGATTCCACCTTCATCCCAGAAGCCCGCCTTGGGCAAAAGAAGGACCTCGGTATTAGTGCATCTAGTGCTGTTTCTGCAGGAAAAAATTCTACACTTCTTATTCAACTGTGATTCTACACTTCTTATTCAACTCTTACTTGCAAAAACGAACACCATAATATTACAGATTCTTGTGGAATACAATTCTCTCGGGCGGTACGGTGGAGTAGTGGTAGAGCTACAGCCTTACAGCGCCGGAGACCCGGGTTCGATCCTGACTACGGGTGCTTGTCTGTACGGAGTTTGTACATTCTCCCTGTGACCTGCGAAATCTTCGGTTTCCTCCCACACTCCACAGATGTGCAGGTTTGTAGGTTAATTGGCTTGGTGTAAATGTTAAAATGGTCGCTCGTGTGCGTCGTGTAGTGCGGGTAGTGTTAATGTGCGGGCCTGAAGGGCTTGTTTCCCCACTGTATCTCTAAACTAAACTAAACTGTTCAATGTATGTATGCTATAATCTCTTATATATATATATTATATATATATATATATATATAATACTTTGTTTTAATTAAATACATATAACAAGAATATATACATATATTTTTTTTTTCTCTCTCTTCTCTTTCTCTTTCTATATAATCAAAATTATTATTTAATCACTATTCTTATTGATTAAAATCTATTATTTTCTTTTTCTACTTTCTAAAAAAATAGAAGTTTATAAGAATTATTCGTAACATTCGTATACTTATTGAAATAAGTCGGTTGTGTATTTGAAAAGTTGTTATACCGTTGTTATGATGGATTACTTCTAATAAAAATATTATTACAATAAACTGTTCAATGCCTTTCCTGTCTCATGAACGCTCAGCTCGGAAAGCATCGTATTTGCCAGCATGGATATTCCACTCAGCGTAACAGAAATGCCCTTGCTTCTTCATCTCGACAAAGTCACTCCTCCCATTACTGTCATGGATGGTGAGAGTGATGCATGAGTGAGAGGTGGGCTGGTGAGGCCGTACTCACGTACACCTTCCACTCCTGTTGTTTTCCCCACCACCTGCTGTAAGCTAGTCTGGAAACCCTTGTCCTCCATAACTCGCCCAGCTCCGTAAGTGGTGGTGTCACAGAGCCAGTCTTATGCATGGAATGTGCAGGAGAGAACTGCACCTGCTAGTTTAAAGCGAAGGTGGACACAAATAGACAAAAACAACTCAGATGATTTCACAACGTCACAAAGTCCCTTTGTATCAGGTTTAGCTTAGTTTTGTTTAGAGATACCGTGCGGAAACAGGCCCTTCGGCCCACCGCGTCCGCAGCGACCAGCGATCCCCACACGTTAACACTACCCTACACACACTAGGGGCAATTTTCATTTATACCAAGCCAATTAACCTACAACCCCGTACGTCTTTGGACTGCGGGAGAAAAACCGGAGATCTCGGAGAAAACCCAAGAACATACTGTATCTATCCACAAGGTTGATACAAAAAGCTGGAGTAACTCAGAGGGACAGGCAGCATCTCTGGAGAGAAGGAACGGTTGACGTTTCGGGTCGAGACCCTTCTTCAGACGGAATAAGTGCTGAGTTACTGCAACATTTTGTGGCTATCTTCGGTTGTAACCAGCATCTGCAGTTATTTCCCACACACAGGCATAAGTAGTTGGAGTAACTGAGCGGGTCATCTCTGGAGAAAAGGAATAGGTTGAGTTTCAGTCTGAAGAAGGGTCTCGACCCGAAACGTCACCTATTCCTTTTATCAAGAGGTGCAGTCTGACCCGTTGAGTTACTCCAGCTTTTTGTATCTATCTTGAGGATGGATATGTCCCTGTCTTCATCAGACCTGACACGACAAGACCGGGACGTTTTGAAATCATTTGGAGTTTTTCCGTATTGATATCTGGAAACCCAATAGGTTTCCAAAACAAAATTTCTTAAATTAGTTCTGTAGTTAGTGATTATATTACTTGGCTGGTTACCCATTAATATTGCACCAAGAAGAGATTTTTTCTTTTTTTTTTGTGAATATCATTGCAAGTAATGATGAAGCTGTTGGGCAGCTGAAAAACCTAAATGAATTATTCCTAGCCTCCAGGGAGAAAATCTGCTATTGATATGACGCTGCCTTATATCTGGCACCAGATTCTCACTAACACTGTGGTCTCATAACTCTTAACTCTTACAGTAACTGATATAAGCTAGGAAGTCAGTCGTTCACCATCGGAGCCTGCGATCCCTTGCCTGGGATGGACGCTCCAACAGCAGCCTGCTGATTTCACCATCGAGGAGCTCGCAGTCTCGTAGAGACCGATGTCGGGGAGCTCCGAATTACGCAGAAGGGAGCTTGATCGCCCCGACACGAGGGCCCAAACGCCCAAATGCCGCCGGCTACGGGAGCCAAGACCGTCCCGTCAACGGAGGGCTCGAGGCCCCCCGACCGCGGGAGAACAAAGGGAAGAGATTGAACTTTTTTTCACAGTGAGGAATGTGGAGGAGTCGCTGTGGTGGATGTTTATGTTAAAATGCATTTTTTTTTTACTGTTGCTTTTTATTGGTATAACTGTATGGCAAATGAAATTCCTCGTATGTTGCAAAACATACTTGGCTAATAAAGTATGATTATGATTATGATTATGAAAATATGTAGGAAGGAACCGCAGATGCTGTTTCTTTAGGCGCAAAAAGCTGGAGTCACTTAGCGGGACAGGCAGCATCTCAGGATAGAAGGAATGGGTGATGTTGTGGGTCAGATGCTGGTTTACACCACAGAGAGACACAAAATGCAGGAGTAACAGCGGGATGGTCAGCATCTCTGGAAGCTTTGGATCAAGTCCCTTCTTCAGACAGAGAGTCGGGGGAGAGGGAGACACAGAGATGAGGAAGTCTCTTGAAAAGTCTCCACGGAAGAGATAAAAGGACAGAGACTCAATTACTCAAGCTGCATGAGAGCTAAAACAAAAACTCTTCCCCTAATAACAACACAATTTGCATTTACGACATCAAACGTGAAAAAATCCAAGACACGGTCACAAAGTTTAAGAAACAGTTAGACTGGTAATGGCTTGGACAATTTTAGAGGGGCATGGACCAAATGCTGGCATATGACTGTCCTGTCATCCCAGGAATTAACCTCGTGAACCTATGCTGCACTCCCTCAACAGCAAGAATGTCCTTCTTCAAATTTGGAGACCAAAACTGCACACAATACTCCAGGTGTGGTCTCACTAGGGCTCTGTACAACTGCAGAAGGACCTCTTTGCTCCTATACTCAAATCCTCTCGTTATGAAGGCCAACAAAGGGGGAACCTCTTTACTCAGAGGGTGGTGGCTGTGTGGAATGAGCTTCCAGCAGAAGTGGTGGAGGCAGGATCGATTTTAACATTTAAAAGTAAAGTGTATAGGTACATGGACGTGAAGGGAATGGAGATAGATCAGCCATGATCGAATGGCGGAGTAGACTTGATGGGCCGAATGGCTTCATTCTGATCCTATCATTAGATTTGCTGCCTTACAGCGCCAGAGAACGTCTTCGATCCTGACTCTGGGTGCTGGCTGTACGGTGTTTTTGTGTGCTTCCTGTGACCTGCGTGGGTTTTCTCCAGATGCTCTGGATTCCTCCCGCACTCCAAGGACGTACAGGTTTGTAGGTTTGTAGGAAGTCAGTCAATTACTCAATTACCCTTGCCTGGGATCAACCCTCCAGCCGCAGCTGGAGTTACAGTTATACCAAATGGCTTGGTATAACTGTAAAGAAAATGTCCCTAATGTCTGTAGGGAAGTGTAAATGTGTGGGGATCGCTGGTGGGTGCAGCCTCGGTGGGCCAACGTTTCCGCACTGTATCTCAAATTTAAACTAACCAAAGCTTATGGAACTTATAAACTGATCAATTAGCAACCATGGTGTGAAACACCACCTCTAAAGCCATTGCAATATGTAACTCAAATTAATCTTGCGCAAACAAGCTGTTTTCTAAAGGCTTAAAAAATGTATCCCGAGGCCAAACGAAGCAGAAATGTAGAAATCTTTACTCATTCTATTTATTTTACATATGTAATGCTGAAATAATTACAAATGTATGGGAGTGAACATAGCGAGACTGCAAACTGTGCCAATCCATGGGCAGCCAAGGAGCTCATGAACTTGAGCGCGTTGAAATTGCCAGAGAAATGCACATAGGGGAAAGAACAGCTGTGACCTCAAACTCAATCTTCAACTTGAGTCATTCTTCATTTGTCCATTTCAGAGTAAAATATGTGTTTACAAAATGATGTAAACGCTTACTGGAGATGTAACCAAACTCAAATGTTTCTCTGTGTCGGAAGGAGGTGCAGATACTGGCTTGCACCGAAGATGGACACAACATACTGGAGTAACGCAGCGGGTCAGGCAGCATCTCTGGAGAAAAGGAATAGGTGACGAATCGAGTCAGGACCCTTCTTCAGACTCTGAAAGGGAATAGGTGACGTTTTGAGTCAGGACCCTTCTTCAGACTCTGAAAGGGAATAGGTGACGTTTCGAGTTGAAACCCATCTTCAGGAAAAAAAGGCATTGGTGATGTTTCGGGTCAAGATCCTTCTTCAGACTGAGAGTCAGGGGAGAGGGAAACTATAAAGTAAGAGATACAAATGTCAATTATTTCAAGTGACTCTTGCTCTCCCTCTTTCTCCATCCCTCCCTTGCCCCAGTTATCCGGCTCGTTCCACTGCTCGTGGCCCTTTGTCATCACCTCCTACAATGGACCATTATGGGTCTGCTTGGCTATCGACACCAACTCTGATTTGTTACCTCTCGTTTCCCTCTCCCCTGACTCTCAGTCTGAAGAAGGGTCTCAACCCAAAACGTCGCCTGGTGCTTTTCTCCAGAGATGCTGCCTGACCCAGAGTTGCTCCAGCATTTTGTGTCTATCTTTGGTGTAAACAAGCATCTGCAGTTCCTTCCTGCACAAATCAGACAACATTACACATAAATACAATCTGGCCAAACTCAAGTACAACAGGTAGAGCGAAGGGAAAGATACAGCGTGCAGAATATAGTTCTCAGCATTGTAGCGCAACAGCACCAGAGACAAAGTCCAAAGAGTGCATTGAGATAAAGGAGAATCCAGAAGTCTGATCACGGAAAGGAAGAAGCTGTTCCTGCATCTGGTGGTGTGCGCTTTCAAGCTTCGGTATCTTCAGCTCCAAGGGAGCAGGGAGAAGAAAGAATGACCCGAGTGGTCATTGATTATAGACACAAAATGCTGGAGTAGACATAAAAAGTTGGAGTAACTCAGCGGGACAGGCAGCATCTCTGGAGAGAAGGAATGTGTGACATTTCAGGTCGAGACCCTTTTTCAGTCTGAAGAAGGGTCTCGACCCGAAACGTAACACACTCCTTCTCTCGACAGATGCTGCCTGTCCTGCTGAGGTACTCCAGCTTTTTGTGCCTATCTTCAGTTTAAAACAGCATCTGCAGTTCCTTCTTACACAAATGCCGGAGTAACTCAGCGTAACTCAGGAGTAACTTAAACCTATGTCCTCTGGTTCTTTATTCCCCTACTCTGGATAAAAGACTCCCTGTATCTACATTATCTATTCCCCTCTTGATCTTTTACACCTTCATAACATCACCCATCACCTTCCTGGGCTCCAAGGAATAAAGTGCTAGCATGCTCAACCTCTCCTTGTAGATCAGGCCCTCGTGTCCTCGCAACATCCTCGTAAATCTTCTCTGTGCTCGTTCCAGCTGAACGACATCGTTCCCATAGCAGGATGACCAAAACTGAACACAAATGTGGCCTCACCATTGTCTTCTACAACGATAACATCCCAACATCTATCCTCAATAATAGATAGACACAAAATGCTGGAGTAACTCAGCGGGACAGGCAGCATCTCTGGAGAGAAGGAATGGGCGATGTTTCGGGTCGAGACCCTTCTTCGAACTGATATCAGGAGAGCGGGCGATACAGAGACAGAATGTAGTCGGTGACAGTAAGACTAATGGGAGAACTGGGAAGGGGGAGGGGATGGAGAGCGAGGGGAAGCAAGGGCTACTTGAAGTTAGAGAAGTCAATGTTTATACCGCTGGGGTGTAAGCTGCCCAAGCGAAATATGAGGGGCTGTTCCTCCAATTTCCGCTGGGCCTCACTCTGACAATGGAGGAGGCCCAGGACAGAAAGTTCAGTGAGAGAATGGGAGTTGAAGTCTTTGATTATGTCGACAGCTCTTCAGAGGCAATGTGAAGCGTAGATGGAATAAATGGTGATTGTCTACTTGTCCCGCTACCAACTATTATAACTCGATATAGGCCATCTATTCGCAAAGGCGTAATAAAAGGATTATTAATGTATTTGAAAATAAAGTTTTCTCTGTCCTCTTGTGTTCAGCCTTCAGTCTGGAAACAGAATTAAAGTTTCATGTTCGAAAGTATTAACTTTGATGTGTAGGAAGGAACATAGACACAGAAAGCTGGAGTAACTCTGCGGGACAGGCAGCATTTCTGGATAGAAGGAATGGGTGACGTTTCAGGTCTACGCCGTTGATTCTCTTTCCACAGATACTGCTCGACTTGCTCACTATTCCCACTTTCTCAGTTTTAATTTCAGATTTCCAGCATCTGCAGTGTTTTCTTTTTGAATTATTTTTTGACGATTGGTTTTTCAGAATATTCAGACTGTGGTTGTTGGTATCCGGTTGTTGAACGACTGGGGTCGTTCAATATCCTACTGATTCAATTCACGATTCAATGGTTGAATGATAATTTATTGTCACGTGTACCTAGGTACCATGAAAAAGTTTGTGTTGAATACAACACTCTATTTTTAACATCTGGTTGCCACCTTTATCAATCCATCTCAAGATTCCTTTATAATTAAAGTTAGTGTTAATTAGCTACTCCACAATCTTACAAAAGATTTGGTTTCATTAATGTTACTTTAGTTTTAGTTTCTACCTTTCTATCGAATTCTACCTCGAAACACCGTATTTGATCCAGTCCAGTCCACATTTCGCTGTGAATAATGTAAAGGTCCTGTCCCACTTGGTGATTTTTTTGGCGACTGCCAGCATCATTGACTGACGTATCAGGTCACCAGAAAATCTGCGGCGTGATGACATATGACGTGTGGTGTTTTTTCAAGTGTCGCAACATTTGTTTTGTCGCCGTTGGATTTTGAAATGTTCAAAATCTTTTGGCGATACTGATATGTCGCCGAAAAAAATCGCCAAGTGGGACAGGCCCTGAAATATATTCAGCAAACACAAGATCAGGTCAAGTCGGGGGGGAGGAGTTCCCCCCGCCACAGGTACCATGTAATCCCGTGCTACCTGCTCCATGGTCGAATAGTCGCCGACTAAACCATCTCCCCCACCTGGTTTGCCAGGTGAGGAGGGGGCTGTGGACCCCCAGCAGGACCAAAAACAAGACCGGTCAAAGGGCGGATGAGCTCCTAGCGAGCCAACGGCCATCCACACTTCAGTAAAAGTTGCGATCACTGTCGTACAGGGCATTGTAAGGAATGATGATAAACCACACAGACCAAAATCCTACACTTGCAGCGGTGGAAGTCCGCAGGAACTGGAGGACGGAGATGTGTGGCGCGTCCGTCACCGTTCCCATTGGAAACCAGCACCACTGCGTCGCTAATGTTTTCAACGATGATGAATTAATGAATTTAGTTTTGAGATACAATGCGGAAACAGGCCCTTTGGACCAACGAATCCGCACCGACCAGCGATCCCCGCACATTAACACTATCCTACACACACTAGGGACGATTTTACATTTACACCTAGCCAAATAACCTGCAAGCCGGTATGTCTTTGGAGTGTGGGAGGAAACCGAAGATCTTGGAGAAAACCCACGCAGGTCGTAGGAAGAGCGTACAAACTCTGTACAGGCAGGACCCTCAGTCGGGATCGAACCAGGGTCTCTGGCACTGCAAGGCAACAGCTCGATGCCACCGTATTTGATCCAGTGCAGTCCGCATTTAGCTGTGAATAATGTAACTATATTCAGCAAACACAATATTTTATCAGATGTTAGAAACATGATACTGAAAATAGTTTCATCACACAATATCCTCTCGATCAGATATCCACTCGATCAGGTAGTTTTATCACGCAATATCCTGGTAGATCAGATAACAAACCACAATAACATTATTCTTGGTTACCTTTCCACAATGCCAATGCATACATTGAAATATTTAGAAACTTTCATTTTGATTGTGGTAAAAACATTGGAGACGGGAGAAATGATGTTCAACGTTGCGTCATCTGATCAGCTCATAAAGAATGTGTTCTTTATGAGCTGATCAGATGACGCAACTTTGAACATCATTTCTCCCGTCTCCAATATTTTCGGACTGCACTGGATCAAATAAGAATCGGCATACAATAGTTTTACATCGCGAGATTTAAATTTTACTTAAGGGCCTGTCCCACTTTCACGAGGTAATTCACGAATTCTCACGGGTTTTCCCCTCAGTTGATTCAAACTCGCAGAATGTTCGTAACGAGTCCGTAGGAGTTCGTAGATATATCGTAGCGGCTCGTTATGCCAGCCGTAGGTACTCGGGGCATCAGGTAAGTCGGGACGTTTTTTCCAGCTGGATGAAAAATGTCCACGAGTAAAAAAATACTCGTAGTTAGTTTGTGGGCAGACCGCCGTTGGCCGTGAGGGTAGTCGTAGGTAGTCGTGGATACTCGGAGATATTCTTGAGGACTCGTAGCTCGGCAGCTGGACAGAGAAAAAAAGGCGAGTGAAAACAAAAAGCTTAAGTCAACATCAGCGCGTGACCTCTGTCACTCCAGTTCGTGAGCATATTCATGGAAGGTCATAGGAGTTCGTAGATGACCAAAAATCTTGATTTTTTTTTTTTTTAGGTCCTTTAAACTAAGCAGCGGTTTTGGATTAAGTCGTGAAAGTGGGACAGGCCCTTAAGACTTTAGAGGTACAGCACGGAAACAGGCCCTTTGGCCCAATAAATCCACACCGACCAGCGATCACCCCGTACACGAACACTATCCTACACACTAAGGACGATATTTGCAATTCGTTAATATGGAAGCCAATTAACTTATAAACCTGCACGTCTTTGCAATGTGGGTGAAAAGCTGGAGCACCCTAAGAAAATACATGCGGTCTCAGGGATAATGTACAAACTCCGTACAAACAGCACCCATAGTCAGGATTGAACCCGCTCACTGGCGCTGTAAGACAGCAACTCAACCAGAGAGGGGCAATCAATAACAGAAGCAGAGGATCTTATGTGATGAAGCATGTCCAATCAAATTTTAATAGTCATAAACGTTCTTGTATATACCGTGTAAATAAATTAAACAGTGGTACATTCAGTACCTACACCCTCACAGCTGTATATCTTCAGTCATGACCTCCCATGCTGTCTGTGTGGAGCTTACACGTGCCCTGTGACCACGTGATCTTCCTCCAGACAGGTGCTGTCTGTACAGAGTTTGTACGCTTTCCCTGTGACTGCGTGGGTTTTCTCCGGGTGCTCCGGTTTCCTCCCACACGCCAAAGACGTGCAAGATTGTAGGTTCATTGGCTTCAATTAATGATCCCTAGTGTGTAGGGTAGTGCTAGTGTGGTCGCTGGTCGGCGTGGAATCTGTGGGCTGACGGAGCTGTTTCCGAGCTGTATCTCTCAAGTCTGAAATCCAAAGATCCTCTGGCTTCATCCCACGTCCAAACGATGTGTGGATTGGCAGGTTGGCTGCCCTATAAAGTACCCCTAGTGTAGGTGGGTAGGGGAAGAGTCTGGGGGGGGAGGGGGATTTAGTTTCGCTTGGAGATACAGTGCTGAAACAGGCCCTTTGGCCCAACGGGTCCACATCGACCAGCAAACCCCCACACATTAACACTATCCTAGCCAATTAACCTATAAACCTTCGGAGCGTGGGTGAAAACCGAAGTTTTCGGAGAAATAAGTTTAAGGTGAAGGGGAAATCTGAGGGGTAACTTTTTCACACAAAGGGTGGTGGGTGTATGGAACGAGCTGCCGGAGGAGGTAGTTGAGGAAGTGACTATCCCAACTTTTAAGACGCCATTAGATAGGTACATGGATTGGGCAAGTTTAGAGCGATATGGGTCAAACACAGGCAAGTGGGACGAGTGTAGATGGGGTATGTTGGCCGGTGTGGGCAAGTTGGGCCTGTTTCCACGCTGTATGACTATGGACTCTAGGAACAAGTGTGAATGAGGGACCAGTGGGCGGTGCGGACTCGATGAGCTGAAGATCTATTTGCTATGCTGTATCAGAAATGTTTTACTTGTTATAAAATTACTTTCATGGAGTGTTTCAAAGTTTTTTCTCCTTTTAGTATCCTATTTTTTTTGTTTGCTTCAACACTCATCTATAGCCAAGAGCATCACTTATCTATAGCCCGTCCTCAAGTGCTGCCTTCAGCTTCTGGCTCTGAACCAGTGACGATTTTTAGTGAAAACCTTGGGCTATTATATTACTGTCAGATATAAACCACCCGCATCAGTTGTACTTCCCAGCAGTAATATAAATGAATGATAAATCTCTGGTATCCTTTCCATTTGGGCTTGCTGGAAGGTTTTGAGTGCAGAATATTCTTTGATCATAGTTAACATTTTCCCACAATTGGTATACACCAAGGAAAATGCATTCTAGCGTTGTTCTGGAA
Organism: Okamejei kenojei; assembly: GCA_035221665.1. Classification (NCBI taxonomy): domain Eukaryota; kingdom Metazoa; phylum Chordata; class Chondrichthyes; order Rajiformes; family Rajidae; genus Okamejei; species Okamejei kenojei. The sequence continues at coordinate 122,710,437 of CM069134.1, read as the reverse complement.
GACACAGGAATGGCAATGGAGAAGCGACCCAACCTGAAAAGTCATAAGATCATAAGGAATAGGAGTATAATTAGGCCATTCGGCCCATCAAGTCTACTCCGCCATTCAATCATGGCCGATCTATCTCTCCCTCCTAACCCCATTCTCCTGCACTCTCCCCCGAACCTCTGACACCCGTTCTAATCAAAGAATCAATCTATCTCTGCCTTAAAAATATCCACTGATGGCCTCCACAGCCTTCCGTGGCAAAGAATGTAAACTGGTTCTTGACATCAAGTCTATTCAATGGGGGATCTCATAGAGACTTACAAAATTCTTAAGGGGTTGGACAGGCTAGATGCAGGAAGATTGTTCCCGATGTTGGGGAAGTCCAGAACAAGGGGTCACAGTTTAAGGATAAGGGGAAGTCTTTTAGGACCGAGATGAGAAAAACATTTTTCACACAAAGAGTGGTGAATCTGTGGAATTCTCTACCACAGAAGGTAGTTGAGGCCAGTTCATTGGCTATATTTAAGAGGGAAATGGATGTGGCCCTTGTGGCTAAAGGGATCAGGGGGTATGGAGAGAAGACAGGTACAGGATACTGAGTTGGATGATCAGCCATGATGATATTGAATGGCGGTGCAGGCTCGAAGGGCCGAATGGCCTACTCCTGCACCTATGTTCTATGTTTCTATGTTTCTATTCCTCCATTCAATCATGGCTGATCTATCTCACCCTCCTGCCTTATCCCCTGACATCCAGCCACTGGGTTACACAAAAAGACTACCCGACCGCATCTCTGGAGAACATGGATGGGTGACGTTTCAGGTTGAGTCCCGGGAAGGGTCCCGCTGAGTTACTCCAGCACTTTGAGCTCCTTAAGTTTAGTTTAGTTTAGAGATACAGCGCAGCAACAGGCCCTTCGGCCCACCGAGTCCGCGATGACCAGCGATCACCCCGCACACTCGCACTATCCTACACACTAGGGACAATTTACAATTTTTGCCAATGCCACCCTCCAACGTCTTTGGAGTGTGGGAGAAACCCGGAGAAAACACACGCAGGTCTCAGGGAGAACGTACAAAATCCTGTACAGACAGGACCCATAGTCAGGATCGAACCTGGGACCCTGGCACTGTAAGGCAGCAACTTTAACACTGCTGCACCGTGCCTATTTGGAAGAGGAAAACAACACCACCAGTAGAGTCATATTGGTCACAGCAATTAAATAAGCGGAAAGGTAAATTAGTACAATCCTGGGAAAGATATTTGATACAAGGGGAAACTTGTTAAATTCTTTAAGCTTGATTGATTTACTTCAAGTTAAATTTGCTTTATTTACAGTCCTGAAAAAGCCAAATCCTCAAACCGAAGAATGAATGAAATTGGAATTGCTTTTGAATTATAACGCCTGAGAGACATTATAATCCAATGCTTTTAACGTATTTGTGATATCTGATATAACGAAAGTATCAATTAAAAACAATCGGTCATGATTCATGACTTGAGTTAAATCTGACAAGAAAAATTTCATGGAAGAGTTGAAGCATCTTCCACCAAGAAAATTAAACTGCGTTCTTCTATAACCAGCTAAACATCTGTGGAGTTCATTGACAGCTGTGCAGGCCAAGACATTTGGGTATTTTTAAAGTGGACATTGACAGATACCTGACTAGTGCGGGTGTCAAGGGTTATGGGGAGAGGGCTGGAGAATGGGGTTTAGAGGGAAAGATAAATCAGCCATGATTGAAATGCGGAACAGACTTGATGGGCCGAATTCTGCTCCTAGGACTTCTGAACTGCAAAGCAAATGGAAATAATCTTAAACTGAGTTTTAGAAAACTTTTTCTCACTGCTGGAAACTGACGGAATGAAACCATCCAAAGAGTGGTGTTTAACTTCTAAAGGGAGTCTTGTGTGTGGCTGAAGGCCCCTGAGATACGTTGCATTGACAACAGCATCAATCATTGCTAGACAGAAGTTTCAACAAACCCTCACTGGGAGATGTGGATGGGCTGCATTTCAGGAGGTAACAACCCCCAGCGGGGTGTTTAGACCAAGAACAGTCAGAATAATGGAATTTAGGATGAGAGGGGATCTTATAGAAACATACACAATTCTTAAGGATTGGACAGGCTAGACGCAGGAAAAATGTTCCCCATGTTGGGGGAGTCCAGAAGCAGGTAGTCACAGTCTAAGAATTAGGGGTAGGCCATTTAGGACCGAGATGAGGAAAAACGTTTTCACCCAGAGAGTTGTGAATCTGTGGAATTCTCTGCCACAGAAGGCAGTGGGGGCCGATTCACTGGATGTTTTCAAGAGAGCGTTCGTAGGGCTAACGGAATTGAGGGGTATGGGGAAAAGCAGGAACGGGGTGCGGATTTTGGACGATCAGCCATGATCATATTGAATGGCTTGTAGGTCTGAATGGCCTACTCCTGCACCTACTTTCTATGTTTCTATCTCTATGTTTCTATTCTATCAGATTTTCAATCTTCCTCCCATACTCTGGCTGATCATTGCCAAATATTTGTGTCCATCGTTGGCGGGGCAAATTGGGGCAGCACGGTGGCACAACGGTGGAGACCCGGGTTCGATCCTGACCGCGGGCAGTGTTAGTACATAGTTTGTACAGTTCTCCCCGTGACCTGCGTGGGTTTTCTCGGGGTGCTCCGGTTCCCTTCCACACACCAAAGACGTGCAGGTTTGCAGGATCATTGACTTTGGTAAGATTGTAAATTATCCCTAGTATGTAGGATATAGGATAGTATTAGGGTACAGGTTTATCGTTGGTCGGCATGGACTAGGTGGGCCGAAGGGCCTACTCCTGCACCTAATTTCTATGTTTCCATGTTAATAATGGAATTGTGAATGGAGCACGCATAGTCCCGAATTAGATGAGATAACATTTACAGTTTATGGAGATTTGAGATAACATTTTAGAAACTAGGTCATTAAGCAGAGGACGATGTAAAAAATATGATCCATTAAAGTACCGATCATGTACAAAACAGCCTGTAGATGAGTGCAGGAAATTAGAAGCAGCTACATGTGCAACCAATGTATTAACCAGCAACTTATTTCATCCACATAGGACAATATTAAGTAAAATGAATAGTAGCTGGGATATATTTAATTGTTAGAAATATTCACATAAAATCATGAAATATCAAGAATTATTACCCATATCACACATCTGAGGTATGCTTTTACAAAATTGTATTCCCTTCGTTTTTACTGCCAGCAGGGGTAACAGGGGAATATTTTCTTGTATTCCCCTTTCTTGCGAACGCCTATGGACTTTACCTGTTAAAACAGCGGGGAATATAGTCTTATATTCCCCTGGTCTCACATCCGGGAACTTGGCAACGTGACGGCAACGTGACGCTGCGTGGGAAATTTAGAATATTCAAACGGCAGACAGGAAGACTGCCGCGTCCATTTTGGTTAAATTTTACGTGGAAGTCCGCCGAGCTGAGATGTTCAAATTTTCCTCTAGATGTCTGATATGGGTAATAATAACAATATTGACTGTCCTCTTTCGGGAGATACGACATATATTGCCCTCACTAGATCCATATTGCCCTCGTCTTCGACTCAGGCAATATGAATCTACTTCAGGCAATATATGTCGTATCCCCCTCAAGGCCAGTCAATATTCTATTAATATTCACAGAAAAGTATTAGAACATGGAACATTAGAACATTCTTAGAATAAAGGGGAGGTCATTTAAGACTGAGGTGAGAAAAAACTTTTTCACCCAGAGAGCTGTGAATTTTGTGGAATTCCCTGCCACAGAGGGCAGTGGAGGCCAAATCACTGGATAGATTTAAGAGAGAGTTAGATAGAGCTCTAGCGGCTAGTGGAGTCAAGGGATATGGGGAGAAAGCCGGCACGAGTTATTGATAGGGGGCGATCAGCCATGATCACATTGAATGGCGGTGCTGGCTGGAAGGGCCGAATGGCCTACTCCTGTACCTATTGTCTATTGTTCTAAGCACTCACCACCCTCTGTGTAAAGAAACTTGCCCCTGCCCCTCTCACCTTCAAGCTGTGCCGATACAATTCATCATTGTGTTTCCTGCGTGTAATCTAAAATGGTCTCCAATGTAAATTGTGTTGTACGATTTAATTTACTGATTTTAGTATCTTATTAAAATCATACAAAAAATCATGCAGCGTACAAAACAAAAGAAGAAAGCAAAATGTGTTCTGCAAACAGTTTGTCAAGCTGTGCAAACCACATTTAATTTGCACCAGTATAATTAAAACCATTTAGCTATAATAAAATGGAAATGGAGGGGGGTACACAATGCAGTTTGCTTCAATTTACAGAATTGAACAATGGCCTTCATTGTACATTAAAGTTTTGCGATCCAAAATTGGACCCGAGAATTGTTTAATCATGAGGTTTTGCAAATTGGCATATCTGAGCACTTTTAAAAACACTCTGTGTTCCATTCCTTCGCATTTTTCTCGGTAACCTCTGACTTCCCTTTTGAAAACATATTCCATCATTGAAAAACTACAATGGCATCTGCTTCCACCATCGTTTCTAGTTATGACCTATGGCCCAGCGATTTATTTCCACAGAATCTAGAAAAACAGCATTATGCAGACGACAATCGTGTTAAGGCTACAATAACCTACTTTGCATGTGACTGAGTGAGTTAATTAATCACAAAAAAGGATAGGAAGGATAAACATCTAACTCTTTCAAATGTTGCCAATAGCAGTTTAATACCCAAAATATATTTCTGACTAGATTTTTATCTGTCCTCTCACTGAAAATAAACAATTGAGGAAAGCTTGAAGCAGAGCATTAGATAAAGGGTCAGGTAGATCTTAGTTTAGTTTATATAGTTTAGTTTAGTTTAGTTTAGTTTAGTTTATATAGTTTATATAGTTTAGTTTAGTTTAGTTTATATAGTTTAGTTTAGTTTATATAGTTTAGTTTATATAGTTTAGTTTAGTTTAGAGATACAGTGGGGAAACAGGCCCTTCGGCCTACTGGGTCCGTCCGACCAGCGATTCCCCCACACAATAACACTATCGTACACACACAAGGGACAATTTACACTTATATCAAGCCAATTAACCTACAAACCTGTACGTCTTTTGTGTGGGACGAAACTGAAGAACTCAGAGAAAACCCACACGGGTCATGGGGAGAACGTACAAACTCCGTACAGACTACTGCCATAGTCGGGATCGAACCTGGGTCTCGGGCACTGCAAGCGCTGTAAGGCGGCAACTCTACATGCCCCATCTCTCCTGCACTCCAAGGCTGAAGGTTTGTAATTCCCATGCAGAACTCTCCAAACTAGGATCCTATTCATCACAGCACCTGATACCAAGGCATATGGGGAGAAGGCAGGAACGGGGTACTGATTGGGGATGATCAGCCATGATCATAGTGAATGGCGGTGCTGGCTCGAAGGACCAAATGGCCTCCTCCTGCACCTATTGTCTATTGTCTACTGAAAGAGGAGGTACAAAGCTTGGAGAAAGTTGGTCTAGGGATATGATCCTTGATGAAGATGTTCAAGGTCTTGGTCTCAAAAGAGCCCACCTTTTCAAAGTGAGATAACTTTAAAGGAGCTGTGGAGGGCAAGATTTTTACACAGAGGGCGGTGTTTTTTTAGTTTTAGTTTTAGCTTTAGATATAATTTTACAGATATAGTGCGGAAACAGACCCTTCGGCCCATCGAGTCCGAGCCAAACAAAGATCACCCGTACACTAGTCCTATCCCACACACTTGGGGCAATTTACCCACGTCTTTGGAGTGTGGGAGGAAACCGGTTCACCTGGACTAAGCAAGACAAACAAACTAAACTAAACATTTGTGGTGCTGGAGTTCATAAGTTCATAAGACATAGGAGCAGAAGTCTCCTCAACATCAAGGCTGCTCAACTATTTGATCATGACTAATCTATTTTTCCCTCTCAACCTCATTCTCCTGCCTTCTCCCCGTACCCTTTGATGCCCTTACTAATCAAGAACCTATCAACCTCCGCTTTAAAAATACCCAATTACTTGGCCTCCAGAGCCATCTTACAGCGCCAGTGTCTGTACGGAGTTTGTACGCTCTCCCTGTGACCGCGTGGGTTTTCTCCAGGTGCTCCGGTTTCTTCCCACGTTCCAAAGACATAGAAACATAGAAACATAGAAACTAGGTGCAGGAGGAGGCTATTTGGCCCTTCGAGCCAGCACCGCCATTCATGGTGATCATGGCTGATCGTCCCCAATCAATAACCCGTGCCTGCCTTCTCCCCATATCCCTTGATTCCACTAGCCCCTGGAGCTCTATCTAACTCTCTCTTAAATCCGTCCAGTGACTTGGCCTCCACTGCTCTCTGTGGCAGGGAATTGCATAAATTCACAACTCTCTGGGTGAAAAAGTTTTTTCTCACCTCAGTCTTAAATGACCTCCCCTTTATTCTGAGACGTACAATTTTGTAGGTTAATTGGCTTCAGTAAGAGTGTAAATTTTCCTTAGTCTGTAAGATAAAACAAGTGTGTGGGTGATTGCTGATTGGCGCGGACTTGATGGGCCGAAGGGCCTGTTTCCACACTGTATCTCCAAACTAAACTTAAACTAAACTAAACCGCCCTCTGGCTAAAGAAATTCATCCTTATCTCCATTCTAATGGTGGATCCTTTTATTCAGCTTTAACACGAATGAATAAACCTGCATGTTCTCTTATTTCAAATTCCTTTCGCTTTCCTTCTGAATCTTACCAGAAGCCAATTTATTGATCAAAAAATTCTTGGCTGCCTCTCAGTCAAGTGTGGCTGTGTGGTGGTCTGAAAAATGGAAAAGGGCTTCGTTAGAGAGAAGTATAGGCAAAATAAGTGTCAACAGGAGTAATCTGATACAGGAGCTGACAAATTCAACATAAAACTGAACGTTATCTTGACTGCAGGCACCAGAACATTTTTAAGTCACCGTTAGCATTTCAAATGACTATTTTCGAACACTAATAAAGCATTCTGAGCCACATCACATCAGCACCACATATCACCTCGAGCAAAGGATGGATTTAATATTTTTAAGCACTTTTCTCATCTGGTGTCACTAAATGTAGTGCAGTCATCCAAGAAATTGCAGAGAATTGCGGACGCAGCCCAGGCCATCACACAAACCAACCTTCCATTGACCCCATCTACACCTCATGCTGCCTCGGCAAGGCCAGCAGCATGATCAAGGACGAGTCTCACTCAGGCCTCTCCCTCTTCTCCCCTCTCCCATCAGGCAAGAGATACAGAAGTGTGAAAATGCACACTTCCAGATTCAGGGACAGTTCCATCCCAGCTGTTATCAGGCAACTGAACCACCCTACCAACAACTACAAAGCGGTCCCGAGCTACCACCTACCTCATTGAAGACCCTCGGACTATCTTTAATCGGACTTTACTGGATTTTATTTGCACTAAAGGTTGTTTTTAGTTCTGTATATTTACCATAAGCCAAACTCAGAGCGATCACAAACCTGATGGCATGAAGTCAGAAGATAGCCTAGAAAATAGGATTCAAGAAATGGATGGAAGCCTCCCTAAAATGCCCTTAAAATTTGCTTTAGTTCTAGATGGCGGACTGCAGGAGTGGGGCGCCGTTGTGTATGGCTGCTCTACCTGCAGTCCGTCCTTTCACCCTTTTTTATTTTTATTTTTTGTCCTGTTAAAAACAAAATGTTTGTTGGAGGTCTTCTTTTATGTGGTGGGTGGGGGGAGGGGAAGGGGGAAACTTTATTTCCTAGTCCCTGCCTGGTTGGAGAGGCGGTTTCCCTCCGAGCTGCCTCTTCGCCCCTTCCTCGCGGCCTACCATCGGACTGGAGCGACTTAAACTTGCTATATAAATAAAATGTACTTACTTACCTACTTACTGCCGTAATTCCTCAGTAGAACCCCCTAGTGATTAGATAGAGGGTTATAAATTACATATTTAATAATTTTAAGTAATAATATTCTTCTTCATCAAAGGCAAAGAAAGGCGTTCACTAAATCCAAAATGTAAATTGCTGCAAATTGTGGCCACCTTCACATCACCACGGGCTTCTAAACTATTTAGGGGCGCACGGTGGTGCAGCGGTAGATTTGCTGCCTTACAGCGCTTACAACGCCAGAGTCCTGCGTTCGATCCCGACTATGGGTACTGTCTGTATGGAGTTTGCAAGTTCTCCCCGTGACCCCATGGGCTTTCTCTGAGACCTTCAATTTCCTCCCACACTCCAAAGACATACAGATTTGTAGGTTAATTGGCTTGGTATAAATGCACATGGTCCTTGGTGTGTGTAGGGACTGTGTTATTGCGCGGGGATCGCTGGTCGGCACGGACTCGGTGGGCCGAAGGGCCTGTTTCCTTGCTGCATCTCCAAACTAAGCTAAACTATTGTGCGTTGCAATCTCTGTCCTATCTAGAATAATTCGATACATTTTCTGAGAATCAATTTGTACCAAAAATGAACGCACTTATCAACTGCTCCACTCAAGAATCAAAGCATGAATGCAACACTTTTCTCATCTTGTGTCAATAAATATATTGCAGTCATCTATGTAATAGAAGTAACACAGCAGTCAATTTGTGCTTAGTGGAGTCCCACAGGCAGTATGATGATAAATGATAACACAATCTTTTCTATTCACCTTGGTTAAGGAAATAAACTTTGAGCGGAGTTTGCAGAAATGTATTTACTCAAATAGGGTCCTGAGGTCTTTTTGTATCAACTTATTCATAGTCATAGTCATAGCTTCATACAGTGTGGAATGAGACTTCTCCGCCCAACATGTCCCATCTACAATTCTACGTTCGGTTTCAATTTTATTTTAAATTTGGATTTTTATGCAAAAACCAAAGGAATGTGTTATAGTTGCTCCTTGAGATAGACATTCATCACAAATGGGGGAAGCATTTGGAAAGATTTTACTTATTTTAGTTTTCAAATAGTATAACCTGTGTAGGATTTTAAATTGTATTAGAATATGTCTTACATTGATTGAGCATTTATGCACATATAGCAAGTGTTTATCCCAACTCTCTTTCGAGATTTTTATAGAAAGTTCCTGTTCCCAATCTCTTCTAATTCTATCGGATGATGGTATTTCTATATTTAGGATGATATTATACAAGTATGATATTAAGTTAGTTGAGTCTGCCTTTCTATTCATCGCTTCATCTAATAGGTCTGGAGTCAAATTTTGGTATACTTGTGTATATTTTTTCAAATAATCACGGATGAGAAAATATTTAAAATATTGATTACTTCTCAGATTGTATTTAAGTTGTAGTTGTTGGAATGATAAAAAAATTCCAGTTTCACACATGTCTCCAAACGTTTTAATTCCTATTCTTTCCCAATGTGTAAGTGATTTATCACTAATGGATGGTTTAAACGACAGATTATTAACTATGGGAGAGAGAGAAGCGATGGGTTTCTTAATTTAAGGGTTAATTTTATTTTTCCAAATTCTAATAGTACTATGAATAATTGGATTTTTCCTGTATATTGTACTATTCAGTTTTATTGGTGAGAGAAGTATTGCTCCTATATTAAAAGGGGAACAATCCTCTCTCTCCATTACTAGCCAATCGCCCGCTGGGCAGAATTGTCCAACAGGTGAGTTACATTTTTGACATTTGCTGCCCAATAATAACACAAAACATTAGGGAGTGTTAATCTGCCAAATTCTTTAGGTTTACACAAATGTCTTCTTTGAATTCTATGGGATTTGTAGTCCCATATAAAATTTGTGATATCAGAATCTAATTTTTTGAAAAACTTTTTAGGTAAGTATATTGGTATTGATTGGAATAAATATAAAATTTGTGGTAGGAAGATCATTTTTATAGCATTTGTTCGGCCTATTAAAGACATCGGAAGAGTTTTCCAAAATTTAATCAGGGCATTTAATTTAGTAAGTAGGGGCATATAATTTGCATTGAATAAAGATTTATATTTTCTGGTGATTTCGATTCCTAAGTATTTAAATTTTTCTGTACCAATTGTAAAAGGGAATTTTAACAGGTGTGTCGAGTCTTGAGGTTTTATCATCATAATTTCACTTTTATTCCAATTTATTCTATATCTTGAGAAGGATCCAAATTCCTCTATTAGATTTAATATATTTGGTATACTGATTTGCGATTTGGTAATATACAGTAATACATCATCTGCGTATAATGGTATTTTATTATTTGAGTATTTTGTATTATAACCATGGATATTCGGATGTGTTCTTATGGTTTCAGCTAAGGGTTCTATTACAAGAGCAAATAGCAGAGGTGATAGTGAGCATCCCTGTCTATTGTCCCTGGATAGTTGAAATTTCAGAGACAGCATGTTATTAGTTAATATTCTAGCAGTCATATAATAGTTTTACCCATGAAATAAAATTCTCTCCCATTTGAAATTTTTGCAATACTTTAACGAGGTAATCCCATTTCACTTGATCAAATGCTTTTTCTGCGTCCAATGAAATAATTGATAAGTCTTGTTCTTCAGTTTTGTATGAATGCGTTATATTAAACACACATCTCAAATTATTGCATGAGTATCTCTTAGGTATAAACCCCGTTTGATCCGCATTAATTAATTTGCTAACATATTTACTTAATCTTGTTGCTAAAGTTTTCGCTAATATTTTTAGATCTGTATTTAACAGTGCGATGGCTCTGTATGAGCCAGGGTCTTCTAAATCTTTATCTTTTTTAGGTATAAGTATAATCGTTGATTCCGCTAATGTTTCTGGTAATGTTTGTTCTTTGAAAGCATATGTATACTTTTATGTAAATGTGGTGAAATTATTTCATTAAATCTTTTATAAAATTCATTACTAAATCCATCCAGTCCTGGTGTTTTACCATTCTTCAGAGAATTTATTGTTTCTTCTATTTCCTTGATTGAGACCTGAGCTCCTAATTCCTCTTGTTCCAGCAGATTAAGTTTTGGAAGATTACAATTATCCAAAAACTTTATAATTTTAGTACTATCTGCTGACGTTTTAGATGTATATACATTTTGACAAAATTGAGCAAATCTTTTATTGATATCATTAGGTAATGTAAGCAATTCACCTTTATCTGATTTCATCTTTAAAATCGTATGATTTTTTCCCGTTTTTTCAATTGACGTGCCAAAAGTTTATGTGGTTTATCACCGAATTCAAAATTTTCCTGTTTTGTAATTTGAAATATTCTTATAACTTTTACAGATAATATTCTATTACATTTAAATTTCAATATTGCTATTTTATTGTGTTTATCTATAGTTGGCTCTTTAGCATTATTTGCTTCCAATTGTCTTATTCGTTCTTCTAGCTGCATTTGTTCATTCTTGTTCTTTTTATTTTGAAAAGCTTGATATAAAATTATAGATCCTCTGATAAAGGCAACTGCGACAAAGGCAAAACAGTTATAATGGGTGACTTCAATCTACATATAGATTGGGTGAATCAAATTGGCAGGGGCACTGAGGAAGAGGATTTTTTGGAATGTATGTGGGATAGTTATCTAAATCAACATGTAGAGAAACCAATGAGAGTGCAGGCTATTTTAGACTGGGTATTGAGTAATGAGGAAGGGTTAGTTAGCAGTCTTGTTGTACGTGCCCCCTTGGGCAAGAGTGACCATAATATGGTCGAGTTCGTCATTAGGATGGAGAGTGACATTGTTAATTCAGAAACAATGGTTCTGAACTTAAAGAAAGGTAACTTTGAGGGTATGAGATGTGAATTGACTAAGATTGACTGGCAATCAATTCTAAAAGGGTTGATGGTGGATACGCAATGGAAGACATTTAAAGATTGCATGGATGAACTACAAAAATTGTTCATCCCAGTTTGGCAAAAGAATAAATCAGGGAAGGTAGTGCATCCGTGGATAACAAGGGAAATCAGGGATAGTATCAAAGCAAAGGATGATGCGTACAAAGTAGCCAGAAAAAAGCAGCATGCCAGAGAAATTCAGAGACCAGCAGAGGAGGACAAAGGGCTTAATTAGGAAAGGAAAAATAGATTATGAAAGAAAACTGGCAGGGAACATAAAAACTGACTGCAAAAGTTTTTATAGATATGTGAAGAGAAAGAGATTAGTTAAAACAAATGTAGGTCCCTTGCAGTCAGAAACAGGTGAGTTGATCATGGGGAACAAGAATATGGCGGACCAATTGAATAACTACTTTGGTTCCGTCTTCACTAAGGAAGACGTAAATAATCTGCCGGAAATAGCAGGGGACCGCGGGTCAAAGGAGGAATTGAGTGAAATCCAGGTTAGTCGGGAAGTGGTGTTGGGTAAATTGAATGGATTAAAGGCCGATAAATCCCCAGGGCCAGATAGGCTGCATCCCAGAGTACTTAAGGAAGTAGCTCCGGGAATAGTGGATGCATTAGTGATAATCTTTCAAAACTCTTTAGATTCTGGAGTAGTTCCTGAAGATTGGCGGGTAGCAAACGTAACCCCTCTTTTTAAGAAGGGAGGGAGAGAGAAAATGGGGAATTACAGACCAGTTAGTCTAACATCAGTAGTGGGGAAACTGCTAGAGTCAGTTATTAAAGATGGGATAGCAGCACATTTGGAAAGTGGTGAAATCATTGGACAAAGTCAGCATGGAATTACGAAAGGTAAATCATGTCTGACGAATCTTGTGGAATTTTTCGAGGATGTAACTAGTAGCATGGATAGGGGAGAACCAGTGGATGTGGTGTATCTGGACTTCCAGAAGGCTTTCGACAAGGTCCCACATAAGAGATTAGTATACAAACTTAAAGCATACAGCATTAGGGGTTCAGTATTGATGTGGATAGAGAACTGGCTGGCAAACGGGAAGGAAAGAGTAGGAGTAAACGGGTCCTTTTCACAATGGCAGGCAGTGACTAGTGGGGTACCGCAGGGCTCAGTGCTGGGACCCCAGCTATTTACAATATATATTAATGATCTGGATGAGGGAATTGAAGGCAATATCTCCAAGTTTGCGGATGACACTAAGCTGGGGGGCAGTGTTAGCTGTGAGGAAGATGCTAGGAGACTGCAAGGTGACTTGGATAGGCTGGGTGAGTGGGCAAATGTTTGGCAGATGCAGTATAATGTGGATAAATGTGAGGTTATCCACTTTGGTGGCAAAAACAGGAAAGCAGACTATTATCTAAATGGTGGCCGATTAGGAAAAGGATAGATGCAGCGCGACCTGGGTGTCATGGTACACCAGTCATTGAAAGTAGGCATACAGGTGCAGCAGGCAGTGAAGAAAGCGAATGGTATGTTAGCTTTCATAGCAAAAGGATTTCAGTATAGGAGCAGGGAGGTTCTACTTCAGTTGTATAGGGTCTTGGCGAGACCTCACCTGGAGTATTGCGTACAGTTCTGGTCGCCAATTCTGAGGAAGGCCATTATTGCCATAGAGGGAGTGCAGAGAAGGTTCACCAGACTGATTCCTGGGATGTCAGGACTGTCTTATGATGAAAGACTGGATAGACTTGGTTTATACTCTCTAGAATTTAGGAGATTGAGAGGGGATCTTATAGAAACTTACAAAATTCTTAAGGGGTTGGACAGGCTAGATGCAGGAAGATTGTTCCCGATGTTGGGGAGGTCCAGGACAAGGGGTCACAGCTTAAGGATAAGCGGGAAATCCTTTAGGACCGAGATGAGAAGGACTTTTTTCACACAGAGAGTGGTGGGTCTCTGGAACTCTCTGCCACAGAGGGTAGTGGAGGCCAGTTCATTGGCTATATTTAAGAGGGAGTTAGATGTGACCCTTGTGGCTAAGGGGATCAGAGGGTATGGAGAGAAGGCAGGTACGGGATACTGAGTTGGATGATCAGCCATGATCATATTGAATGGCGGTGCAGGCTCGAAGGGCCGAATGGCCTACTCCTGCACCTAATTTCTATGTTTCTATGTTTCTAAATGCCTTAAAAGATTCCCATAGTAAAGCGGGTGAAATATCTGGGGAGCCGTTGGTCTCAAAAAAAAGTTTCATCTGTTGTTTTAGATATTTACCACCTTGTGGATCATTTAGAATTTGAGGATTAAACCTCCAAAATGATTTTTTATTTGGCATTCCTTCTAGTTTTTAAAAAAAGTTAACGGGGAATGGTCAGAGATGATGCTGTTGTGATATTTTGGGTTCATTGCGTAATGAATTAATTTTGTGTCCACTAAAAAGTAGTCGATACATGAATAAGTTTTGTGTACCATTGAGTACAATGAGTATTCCATTCCAGCTGGGTTAGCGATCCTCTAAACATCTGTTATATTTGTGTTTTTTTATGTATGTATTTAGGGGTTCACTAATTTTAGATTTTATTTTTCGCCTCTTTTGTTGTGCAGATTTGTCCAGGTAAGGATCTAAAGCGCAATTAAATTCTCCCCCAATTATCACATTTTGATAATTAAACTCTGAAATTATATTCAGGATTTTATTAAAAAATTGGGGATTATCAAAATTAGGCACATAAATATTTACCATAGGGTAGAGTGGATCTTTCCAGTAACTATGAGATATCTCCCCTCTTTATCTGTTATGATATTCTTTGAAATAAATGGTATACCTTTACGAATAATAATTGCCGTACTTCTAGAGTTAGAGATATGTGAAGAATGATATGTTTGACCTATCCAATTTGCCTTCAATCTAGTCTGAGCTTGCAGTTTCAGATGTGTTTCTTGTAAGAAAATCATGTCTGAATTAAGTGATTTCAATTGTGCGAAAATCTTACCCCTTTTAATTGGTTATTAGCACCCCTTATGTTCCAACTGCAAAATGTGATTCCTCCAATTTTCTTTTGTTTATCGTCTTGCACATTAAATTACTTTGATACCTTTAAGTCATATGGTGCAACAAAATACCTCAGGACTCGGGATGTTGGCTGGGCATATTAGGTTCTGTTGGTACATCCGTTTTAAAATTGTCCTTAAGCAAACAGACAAAAAAGTGTGAAATGATGAGACAAAAAATTAAAAAAGTGATATTACAGTGTCTAAAAAAAATAGCCACCTAATGGTGGTAGTTACAAATTTAGTTACTTCTGTTGCTGTTAATATACATTTAGCTCCGCTCCCTTGACAAACCTTGCAAAAGGGAAGAGTGGCCAATTCAAAACCAAATTATATATAACAAAATTACAATTTGTCTATCTAATTAAGTCTTATCTAATCTTCAGATTATCTACCATTTACTTAATGCTAACAGTTTTTACATTTGCTTCACATTCAGGTCCCGGTCTCTTGTAATAATAAGCAGCTGGTTGGAAGGGGTTAACCGGAGTCAGACTCCTGGCTGTTTGCCAAGTGTCTGAAACTTCTCCCCTCCTCCCAAGCATAACTGGGACCTAATATATTATATAAGTTCATTTTTTAGTATGTTAATAATCTATTTCATTATATTTAGCTCATTGTCCTAAAACTGGACATTAATTAACGATTAAAATAAACCTACCCTTCCCCTCCCCGGGGGAGTTAATCATTATAATTCATTCTAACATTATACCATTATAACAGTTCGCATTAAATTCAATTGCTATTGCTATGTTAATTCAGATTTGGTAAATTCGAAATTAGAAAGGGGAATATTGTTAAGAGGTGTGAGTAGCATGAGATTTGCTTCCATATCCAATAGAATGGGGAACCACGTAAATAAAGATATGACCGCTGACTCGGAAAGTCCATAACAAGAAATATGCAGTGAATTTCCACAAAAAGCTGACCGATTGAGAATTCTTTCCGGAGTATTAAATAGAGAATTAGGGAGCGTTATGGCCCAGATGGGGAATAGATACAGTAAAGGGATTGAAATACATTGAGCAGATTGTCTGGCAATGCAGCGATAGTGCAGAGGCAAAAGAATTAATTGAATTGTGGAATCAGACCGATATTATAGAGAAGCATCTGCCCTAGAGCCAGTCCTCCAAAGACCAGGGTCGAGGACATACCGGCCGTCAGGAGTGGGCCAGTGTTATAGTTGTGGAGGGGTAGGTCACTGGAGTAGGGGGTGCCCAAATAAAGAAAGGGACGGAAGAGAGCGTCACAAAAGAAATTTCAAAGATCAAAGAGAATGAAGGGATCAAGGGGATCCTAGAGATCACAGAGGAAACTGGCTGGAAAATCAAGAGCCCCTAAGGGGACAAATCTCCTTTTCCCATAATAACCCATTCACACGCCTATAATTAGCAAACCTAGTAGTGACTGGATGCAGGTTTGATGAGGAGCCTATGTTGTCTCTACAGGTTGAAGGTAAAATCTGCACCTCCTAGTAGACACGGGCACATCCATGTCATCTCTTCAATCAATTTATAATTTACCAGAATCAAGAGAAGTTCAGAACCTGTCCGGGTTTCAAAGACAAGTTTGCCAGTAACCCATCTCTGAGCCAGTCGAAGTAGTATATGGAGGAAAGGCAATCAAACATAGATTTGTGATAACCACCGGATTAGATTGTAACCTGATGGCGAGAGATTTACTCTGTGCTTTCCAACTAAAAATAGAATGTGGCGATAGAGGCATAATAGCGACCCCCTGGGCTCCCGTACGACAATGTTACTCCATAGTGTCCCCTCAATGGTGGTCCTTAGATCTGGACGAAGAACCCCCACTTCACAATACATTGGCTTATGATAGGAGTGGAAAGGACAGAGAGCTAGAAACCTTCTTTAAACCATACGATGGACAGGATTGGGAGGTAGAAGTGTTGGCACTAGTGGAAGGGAAAGAGGGAGCTGCCGAGTATGCTAAAGTACCAGCACAGTTATGGAAAAGAACTGAAGAGGTTGATCCTCACAGCACCCGAAAGGTGAATTTCCCAGCCAAAGCTAAAGACTTAGGAATGATGGTAAGAAAGGCAATTACATCGGCAAACCCGAATAATTATCAAAAGCAAAATTTGTCTAATAAATATGTTGTTGAATTTTATCAGGCACCAAGGAAAGTTGTTACCCACTTACATCATCATCTGGGGAGTGAGGTGTACGAGTATGTACAGTAACGGTCAGTCCTTTAGAGAGCGCGGGGTGGGGGGGGGTAGAAAAGGGGAGAGAGGGGAGAGAGGGGGAGAGGGATAGAAGGAGAGAAAAGGGAAGAGAAGTGGGGGAGAAGGGGGGGAGAAGGGGGGGAGACACTTTTAAGAAGTCAGACAACGTTTC
Source organism: Okamejei kenojei (assembly GCA_035221665.1). NCBI lineage: Eukaryota > Metazoa > Chordata > Chondrichthyes > Rajiformes > Rajidae > Okamejei > Okamejei kenojei. The sequence goes on along the minus strand of CM069134.1, from coordinate 122,693,320 downwards.
ATAAAGTTTAGAGGGCATTTAACCTACCGGTCGGTATTCCTTGGTCCTGAAAACTCCAGTGAGCCAATTAAAATGCCCGGTCAGTGAAGGAGATTGCCTATGGCTGCCCTCAACTGCCTATAACTACATAGCGACGCCACTCCACTGCACTACGAGTTCAAAAGAACCATGCCGACCAGTTTTTACTCGCGGAAAATTTTTCAACATGCTGAAAAATTTTCTGCGACCTAGCTGAGGCCGCGAGTATGCGGGAACTTCCCTCGAGCATGAAGGAGAGTTAAGTGATCTCATAGGACCTCCTCGGACCACGTGTCGACCATGCTGCGAGTTTGAGTCGAGGGCAAACTTGTATAAACTCGCAGATTAGCACGCCGCAATGGGACAGCCCCTTAACACTTCCTTCAATCCAACAATATCCATTAACACTACCGGCCACTTGGATAAATCTTCACGTCAAAGGAAAAATACTTCAAATCAAAATCGAGTGAACTTTTAAACACGTATATAAATAATACAAACATAACTGCCGATCCATCTGGAAGAGAATATTCTTTTTATTCAGGTGTTCAGGTGTTCATAAAATGTTGACACGAATTGATTATTTCCTGGAAGATGCAAAACTTATCCATTTTAACTATAACCCAAATATAACTCAAAATATCACAACTATTATTTCGGACCACTGTCCTTTAACTTTTACAAGTAAAATTGGAAGGAATGTATAATAAACAATCGTTTTGGAGATTCAACCCACAAATACTAACTGAGGCAAGTTGTTGTGACTATTTGAAGCTACAGATAAAAACATTTTTTGAGATAAACGACACCCCTGGTATTTCTTCAGCGTTGTTGTGGGAAACTTTTAAAGCCAATGTTAGAGGCTGTATTATCGCATACCAAGCTTTTCAAAACAAGAAAAATAAGACTGAACAATTAGAAAAACTGATTAAACAGCTAGACTTAGAAAATGCGACTGACTGCAAAACATAATAAGATAGCTGCACTAAAATTTAAATTAAACCAGGTTCTTTCTGCAAAAATTATTAGGGTATTTAATTAAACTAAGCAAAAACATTTTGAATTTGGTGATAAACCACACAAGCTACTAGCACGTCAACTCTGCAAATTAGAGAATGATCGTACTATACACAAAATTAGATCAGAGAAAGGAGATCTGCTTACATTGCCTAAAGATATTAATGAAATGTTCTTACAATTCTACCAAACACTATACTCATCAAAAACAACAGCCGATCCCGCAAAGATGAAAAGTTTTCTTGAGAATTGCAATCTCCCATCCCTTAACGAGGAAGAACATGATGAATTAGGAGCAGAGATAATAACAAAATACATTGTAGAGACTATTAAATCATTGAAAAGTGGAAAAACTCCGGGTCCGGATGAGTTTAGTAACAAATTTTATTTAAAAATTAATAATTTAATTTGTAAGCCCTTTACATTCAAGCATTTAAAGAACAGTACCACAAACTCTTGCCGAATCATCTATTGCATTGATTCGAAAAAAAAGATAAAAATCTCGAGGAGCCTGGATTATATAGGTCAATAGCCCTTTTAAATACGGATCTGAAGATACTAGCTAAAACTTTGGCTCGCAGATTAAGCTTGGTTATCAGTAAACTAATACATCCAGATCAAACTAGGTTTATACCTAAACGACATTCATTTTATAATTGGAGACGTTTGTTTAACATAATATATTCGCACAGAACGACAAACGAAGATCTAACATTTTTTTCTCTAGATCCAGAAAAAGCTTTCGACCAAGTGGAATGGTCTTATCTTTTCACAGTTGGAAAAATTCCAATTGAGAGAAAACTTTGTGTGAAGCTGTTATACACTAATCCGACAGCTAGAATACTGACAAATCAAATACTTTCACCTAAATTTTATTTATATAGGGGTAACAGACAAGGATGCGCCCTTTCACCAATGTTATTTGCTTTAGCCATAGAACCCCTTGCAGAGAGTATTAGGTCACATTTAGGCATTCATGGATATAATACCAAATATACCACCAATAAGATCTCGCTATATGCAGATGATGTACTTCTATACATTACTAATCCCCAAGTTAGTATTCCAAATGTGCTAAACATTATAGAACAATTTGGGTCTTTCTCAGGATTAGAATACATTGGAATAAAAGTGAAATTATGCCAATAAAAGAACAAGACCCTTCTCAACTCCAAAAATTTCCTTTCAGAATTGTTACCGATGGCGCTATGGAGTAGGCAGACTCGCGCCATTTAGCTCCGAAAAATTGAAGAAATAAACGGGGGAAAAAATCGGGACTTACCTGCTCAACATCGCAACGACTGGCTGCAGCAAGCCTGTGACGTCATCAGGCGCGCGACGAAACCGACGGTATGTTTCCACAACGTACCCCTCCCCCCAAATCGAAAAAAATCGGTAGGACCAGGGAAGTAGGCCCAACCGAAGCCTCGGCCTCAGGTTTAACAGCGTCCCAAGAAGAGATCTCAAGAGAAATAAAGTCAGATGTGGAAGTTCCCTCGCCTCAGAAATTTCAAAAATAATGGCAGAATTTAAAAAACTCAAAAATGATTTTAAAGAAGAGTTGTAAACTTTTAAAAAAGAAATTAAAGAAGAAATTAAGAAAGCTATTGTTGCTATCGTACAGAAACAATTGGATTCCTGGAAGATGATCATGGAAGAAAATCAAAATAAAAAGATTGATGAGGTAAATGTTAAACTCAATCTGATGGAATCAGTATTTAATTCGAAGCTGGACCCCATCTCTCAGGCACTAGGACAACAACAACAATCCATCATCGAACTAGAGGGAATCGCTGAAACATGCTCTGAAACTACAAGCAAGCTTCTCTCCGAGAACAAGCGTTTATCGGACTTATTGCATAAAATAACCGAAAAATGCATTGACTTGGAGGGACGACAGAGACGCCAGAATCTAAGAATTATTGGTGTCCGGGAAGGAAGAGAGGGGAACCGTGACCCCCGTGAATTTGCTGCAGATCTACTGAAGAAAGTTTTAAATCTGGATCAAGCACCTTTACTTGCTCGGGCACACGGAGCACTGAGACGCCGTCCAGGGGCGGACGCCCCTCCAAGACAACTGATAGTGAAGGTGCAATATGACCATGTCTTGGATGACATGATGAAGAAAATTGTTCGCAGCAGAAATCTTGATTTTGAAGGAGACAAGATCAGCATATTTCGAGACTACCCGGCGGAGGTTGCCAAGAAAAGAGCATTGTTTACAGACACAAGAAGAATACTTAAGAACCTGATATATGGACTGATGTACCCTGCAACATTGAGAATCACCTACGACCACAAAGGATACTTCTTTACTAACCACACAGAGGCTTTTAAATTTTGCAAAGAAGATTGAGGCCACTGAAAAGATTGAAATTAGCGAGGACGAGATTGAAGAAGAGGACAATGAGGATTAATACTTAATACTAAATATACGCGATGATATTGGATTCGGTACTTTACTGAGAAGAAACTGAACTTTAAATTACTATACTTAAGGATTGTTATGAATTTAGAATGAAATTGATCATCGTTATATAATATTTTATATTATTGTACTAACTATTACTAACCATTATTAATCATAATAATTAATCATTATCAATTATGGTTAATTGGATTAATTCAGAATTAGTTAAAAGGATGAACCATAAGATTATTAAAATAGAAGATGAAGGTTTAATCCTAGATATTTGATACTATTTTGACTAATCATGGACTAATACTTTAGTTATATGAAACCAATATTTTATTTACTTTGAGATTAATAATTATTCCATTATTGGAATATATCCATTATCCCCCCCCCACATAATGTTTTTCTTTACTGAATTTGAAAATTTTCCTTCAAGGAAAGAACGGAGCTAGTAACATTTTTTTTTTGCCAAAAGCTACGGAAGTCTTTAGATGCCTAGCCACATTAGGGTGGCTATCACTAACTACACTAACCATAGATGTAGTATTTTTCTTTCTTTCACACTTCACTAATATAATAATCACTTATCTTTTCTATTTTGTAGTATGTTATAATCAGTATAATCTTTATTTAGAATGGAATTATAATTATTATTTAAGGAGATATGACCGAGAAGAAAACCTACAAGATCTAAAATTCATCTATCTGAGATCCAGGTGTAAGGTATGGTTTAACATGCTGAATCATCTACTCCATTATAGACCACCCTAATCATGATGCAAGACGTAAAAGTGAACACTGGGGGTGAAGGAATTACATTTTGCAGTTGGAATGTTAAGGGAATTCATGAACCCATTAAGAGGCGAAGTATTCTCACCTAAAATCGCTCAAAAGAGACATAATTTTCCTCCGAGACTCACCTTAAAAAGGAAGCGCAATACAGATTGAAAACAAATGGATTGCCCAAACGTATCATTCCTCATTCACATAAATCTAGAGGGGTTGCAATTCTACTCCGTGAAGGTATACCTTTTAAACATATATCAACTACAGAAGATACTGATGGTAGATGATTTACCATAAAACATAGTAGTAGGCGAATTATACTCAAAAAAAGTGACTCTCCTTAATATATATGGACCCAATTTTGATAGTCCACGGTTTTTCAAGAGAATACTGAATATTATTCCGGAATGCACACAAAATAATTTAATAATTGGTGGAGATTGAAATTGTACACTGGATTAATATTTATATAGATCATCAACTCAAAGAAAGTCAAAAGCTCTGTCAAGTGAATTTTTAAACTCATATATAAACAATACCAATATTAAGGATATCTGGAGAATTGAAAACCCATCCGGAAGAGAATACTCATTTTACTCATCTGTGCATAAAACATATTCAAGGATAGATTATTTCTTAGTGGACTCTAAACTAATGCCATTTTACTTATAAATCACAATATCATAATATTTATAATTTCGGATCATGCCCCATTAACGTTTATAATTAAACTAAACGGAATGGACAAGAAACAGACACAATGGAGACTTAATCCTCAAATCTTAAAAGAACAGGTATGTTGTGAATATCTTGTAAAACAGATTAATATGTTCTTCGAGGCCAATGACCAACCCGAAATCTCTGCTTCCCTTCTCTGGGAAACATTCAAAGCATTTACACGAGGGATATCAATCCCCTCTCAGGCATTTCTTAATAAAGAGAATAGAGCTAAACAACAGACATTGGAAATGGAAATAAGGCAAGTAGACATAGAAAATGCAAGAGCACCTTCATTGGCAAAACATAATAAAATAGCTGCACTGAATTATAAGTTATTTAACAAAGATACTAGCACAAAGATTAAGCACAGTTGTTAACGAATTAATTCATCCTGATCAAACAGGATTTATACCTAAAAGATATTCTTCATATAATCTAAGACGGTTATTTAATATCATATATTCGAAAAGAAGTGATTAAAAAAGACTTAGTAGTTATTTCGCTGGATGCAGAAAAAGCTTTTGACCAGGTGGAATGGCCTTATTTATTTTCGGTGATGGAAGCTTTTAAGCTTGGTGAGAAGTTTACTACTTGGATCAAATTGTTATATGCAAACCCAACAGCTAGAATAACAATAAACCGTATGTTATCAACTAAATTTAGTTTATCTCGAGGTTGTAGACAAGGCTGTCCTTTATCACCTTTACTGTTTGCGTTAGCAATCGAACCTCTTGCCCAAAGGGTAAGATTGCACCCGGAAATATATGGATATGATACTAAAGATACTAAGAATAAAATCTCGTTATATGCGGACGATGTATTACTTTATATCACTAAACCGGAAATAAGTATCCGTAATTTGTTAAAACTAATAACGGAATTTGGTTTAATTTCAGGATACAGTATCAATTGGAATAAAAGTGAACATGCCAATAGCCATGAATAACTTACAGATATTACAACAATTTCCTTTTAAGATAACAAATGAAAATATTAAATATCTTGGTATTTTTGTTACAAAAAGATTTGACTCTCTATTTAAGTCTAATTTCCCGTTATTACTGAATAAATTAAATAAAAATATTTTATACTGGAAAAGTTTACCTATTTCAATGTTAGGTAAAATAAACGCAATAAAAATGATTTTTCTCCCACAATTATTATATTTATTTCAATCAATCCCGATATATCTCCCTAAAAATTTTTTTTAAAAAGTAGACTCTCTAGTCACTAACTTTATCTGGGATTATAAGAACCATAGAATAAATAAAAAAACACTTATGTAAAGCTAAAATAAACGGGGATTAGCATTACCAAATTTTATGTTTTATTATTGGGCAGTTAATATTAAAAATATGAACTTTTGGTTAGAAGAAACAGATAATAAACCAAACTGGTTAAAAATGGAAAGAGAAGACTGTTTTCCATTTGAAATTAGTTCTATGATATTTGCTAATATTAATGTACCTAAGAAAATTTATAGTGAAAACTCGATAATAGAAAGCGGAATCCGTATTTGGAAACAAATAAAGAAAACATTAAAACTAAAATTTATACCGTTAGGTCTTACTATTGCCAACAATTTTACGTTTAAACCCTCAACGATGGATAAGGCTTTTATACAATGGAAAAATAAAGGAATTTTAAATATAGGGGATCTTTATAAGGAAAATTTTTTTCTTTCATTTCAAGAGTTACAACAAGCTTACGGGCTTCATAATAATGAATATTTTAGATATTTACAAATCAGAAACTATATCTCTGCAAATACACAAGAATTCAGAAATAGAAAGAGTGAAATTTTAGATGAATGCTTGAATAAACATCCAAATACAGAAAAAATGATATCATATATTTACAATATTTTGTTGGAAAGTGATATTCCATCATCGGAAACACACAGACAGCTTTGGGAAAATGAATTAGGTCAAATAATAAGCCAGAAATATGGGAAGAAAGCTTACAACACATACATTACTGCTCGTTAAATGCTAAACATGCTCTTATACAGTTTAAAATTTTACATAGATTACATTACTCCAAATCTAAATTACATAATATATTTCCAAAATTATCGCCTATATGTGATAAATGTCAAATCTCAGAAGCAAATTTGTCACATTCATTCACTAATTGTAGGAAGATTGTAGAATATTGGAACGAAATATTTAAGATAATCTCGAATGTTGTTAATATTACTATGATTCCTGATCCAAAGTTAATAATACTTGGAATACCTGAAACGGAACAAATAATTACAAGGAATCAAAGAATTTTTATCGACTATTCTCTAATAATTGGGAAAAAATTAATACTAAAATTTTGGAAAGGCCCTGCATCCCCAACAATTAAAATGTGGAATACAGAAATGTCGGAGACACTTCACTTGGAGAGATTGAGACTTGTCCTTATGGATAGGTTAGATCTCTTCAAAGGGATTTGGTCTCCATACATTAAATATTTACAGGGTCATAATGGTTCGGCGCGGGGGACTTGACTGAGGCCTGAATATCTGAATGGATGAAGAAATACATATAATAAATCATGAATGTATCTCCAAGAACGGATTATTGAGTAATATTTTAATCTCCACCAAACTTTTCACATTTTCTTTTCTATTTTCTACTTTCTATCTCTATCTCTCTATCTTTAAGTAGGAAAAAAAAGTATAGAAACATATTATATATATTCTTAATATTAGTATGAATATACATATTATTAGTTGTATGAAAATATTATAGATGTCTTAAATTTGTAATTATATAAAATTGCGCATTTTCAACTATATAATAATTTTGAAATATAAAGTTAATAATAATACAAACACTCTTAATATTATGAAAATATCATGAATATCATAGAAGTTTGGTTAAGATTGGGTATTATGTAGTTATATTAGGGGGGATTTGTATTTGGTAATTAGAAGAAATATGTATGGTATGAGAAGTATGAGTATATTGCTTATTTTTAGGAATATACTACATACACTCCCAATTATACAAAATAAATAACCAGGAAATGTATAATGGATAACATTACAAATAACACAAACAGTATCAATTGATAATCAATATTATATAATTTTGTATATATTATATAATTTTTAATGCCGCATAAGAGTGTACTCTGTATATATTGTTTTCTATAATAAAAAAAAATTAAAAAAAATAAAAATAATAATAATTTAATAATTGGTGGAGATTGAAATTGTACACTGGATTAATATTTATATAGATCATCAACTCAAAGAAAGTCAAAAGCTCTGTCAAGTGAATTTTTAAACTCATATATAAACAATACCAATATTAAGGATATCTGGAGAATTGAAAACCCATCCGGAGGAGAATACTCATTTTACTCATCTGTGCATAAAACATATTCAAGGATAGATTATTTCTTAGTGAACTCTAAACTAATGCCATTTACTTATAAATCACAATATCATAATATTATAATTTCGGATCATGCCCCATTAACGTTTATAATTAAACTAAACAGAATGGACAAGAAACAGACACAATGGAGACTTAATCCTCAAATCTTAAAAGAACAGGTATGTTGTGAATATCTTGTAAAACAGATTAATATGTTCTTCGAGGCCAATGACCAACCCGAAATCTCTGCTTCCCTTCTCTGGGAAACATTCAAAGCATTTACACGAGGGATATCAATCCCCTCTCAGGCATTTCTTAATAAAGAGAATAGAGCTAAACAACAGACATTGGAAATGGAAATAAGGCAAGTAAATAGAAAATGCAAGAGCACCTTCATTGGCAAAACATAATAAAATAGCTGCACTGAATTATAAGTTAAATAAAATATACTCCGACCAAATAATAAAACTTTATCAACATACAAAACAATTAAATTTTGAATTTGGTGATAAACCACATAAATTATTGGCACGCCAGCTTCGTAAACTGGATGGGGAAAAAATGATTCATAAGATTAGATCAGAAAAGGGAAAAATACTAACACTCCCCAAAGATATTAATGACAGATTTTTACAATACTATCAAGATCTTTACTCAACTAAAGTGACACAACAATCAATAGGAATGGAAGCATTTTTACAGAAATGTAACCTTAAAGGCTTAGATCTGCAAGAACAAGAATTATTAGGAGCTGAAATAACGACCAAAGAAATTGAAGTCAATTAGATCTTTAAAAAATGGAAAGGCCACCGGCCCTGATGGCCTAAGTTCTGAATTCTATAAAAAATTCTATGATCTGATTTATCCACGCTTACAAACACTGTATAAACAAGTTTATACTCAACAGCAACTCCCGGAAACTTTAAATGAATCAACAATAATACTAAAACTGATAAGGATCTAGAAGACCCGGCCTCATATAGAGCAATAGCTCTATTAAATACTGATCAGAAAATATTAACTAAAATCCTATCTAATAGATTGAGCTTAGTAATTAACAAATTAATACACTCTGATCAAACAGGTTTTATCCCAAAATGTCATTCATTTTATAATCTTAGACGATTGTTTAATATTATATACTCAAACAGAATTGCTAATGCAGACCTAGCAATTATATCGCTAGATGCTGAAAAAGCCTTCGATCAAGTAGAATGGCCATATTTATTTTCAGTGATGGAAAAATTTCAATTGGGAGAGAAGTACTGTGCATGGGTTAAATTATTATATTCTAACCCAACAGCTAGAATACTAATAAATCAAATGTTATCAACTAAATTTAATCTTTCCAGATGTTGTAGACAAGGATGTTCGGTATCTCCATTATTATTCGCTTTAGCAATTGAACCACTCACAGAAAATGTCAGATCAAATCCAGAAATACATGGGTACAATACTAAAGATACAATGAATAAAATTTCTCTATATGCAGATGATGTACTAATATATATTACAAAGCCGGAAATTAGTATTCCAAATTTATTAAATCTAATAACTCAATTCGGTCAGTTCTCAGGATATAGAATTAATTGGAATAAAAGCGAAATCATGTCAATAACGGATCACAATTTACATATACTACAACAATCACCTTTTAAAATAGTTGAAGAAAAATTTAAATATCTAGGTATTTATGTAACTAAGGGGTATAGTTCTTTATTTAAATCAAATTTCCCACCTTTACTGAATAAACTAAATAAGAATATTCAATACTGGAAAACACTTCCTATTTCAATGTTCGGTAGAATTAATGCTATAAAAATGATTTTTCTGCCGCAATTATTGTACCTATTTCAGTCAATCCCGATATATATTCCAAAATCTTTTTTTTTTAAAGTTCTCTTTTTTCGCTCACTTCTTTGTCAGTTCAGGGTTTTTTCTTCTCGCTTTTTTGTATCTTTCTTCTTTCTCTTCATTCTTTCCTTTTTACTTTTTTTCCCGATTCATTCATCAGTTTATAAAATGTTAAAACTGAAGCTGTATGAAAATTGGATAATTGTTATGTCGATTGCTTTCTTCTTGTACAATTGCTTCTAATAAAATAAACATTTAAAAAAAATTAAAAAAATAAAACATCAGCAGCCTTGACAAATTAATTTGGGGTTTGCTAGAACAAAGAATATTGGTTAAGAACCCCTATTCTTGCCATTCCAAAACCGGGAAAGGAGGGTCAATATAGACTCGTGCAAGACCTAAGGGAAATCAATTCTGTCGGGGAACGTCTTCACGCCCTAGTGCCAAACCCTGCCCATATCCTAGCCCAAATACCGGCTGAAGCAAAAGTCTTTTCGATAGTCGATTTGCAACATGCATTCTTTTCTCTTCCTATTCATGAAGACAGCCAATATTTGTTTGCCTTCACATATAGGGGCCAACAATACACCTAGACCAGTTTGTCTCAAGGATTTATCAATTCGCCTACTTTATTTTCCAGGGATCTGCAGGGTCAATTGAGTACCTTGAAATTCAAAATGAATTCAACATTAGTGCAGTATGTCGATGATCAATTAGTGGTCTGCAAAAATGAATCCAGTAATCGAAAAGATACTTCACAACTACTAAACTATTTAGCTGATCTAGGATATTTGGTTTCACCATCAAAGTACTGGTAGCTCAGGAGAAAGTAAATTTTCTAGGAATCATAATTTCGGCCACCGAAAGAAGTCTTGGGAAGAGCAGACTCGAGCCTATCTGTGAATTTCCAATCCCAAAATAAGCCAAACAAACAAGACAATGGCTGGGCATGGTCAATTATTGCAGGCCCTGGATTCCAAATATAGCTCTAGAAACCAAGGAGCTAACATCCTATACCAGCAAGGAGGGCGAATTTAAATTAACAAAGAAAGCACAGGAGACCTTTGAGAACTTAAAAAGATAATTGAAGCAAGCCACGGCATTGGGAAGGCCATTATACGATCATCCTTTCCAGCTATACTATTCTCTCTGACTGTGCCACTTCAGTACTAACATAAAAGCATTCTTATTTCACCCCCAGAAGAGCAATCAGAAGCAGGGCATGAGTGTCTAGTTGTTATAAAGGAGGAAACATCGGTAAGAGAGGACTTGAGGGTTGCGCCCATGGAGGACATCAGATTATATGTGGGCGGGAGTGCATCCATTGGACCGCGGGGTGAGAGATTGTCTGGGTATACCATTGTTGATCAAAAGACAGAGATTGTAGAAGCAGCTGCCTTTGAATCACCCTATTCCGCACACAAAGCTGAATTATTCGCTTTAATTCGGGCTTGTATTATTGGGGAAAATCTAAAACTAAATATTTACACTGATTCTCGATATGCATTTGGGGTGGTGTATGATTTTGGACAATTATGGAAAAATAGGGGATTCCTGACTTCTGCAGGAACCCAAATATTAAACAAACAATTGGTGACAGATTTGTTGGCAGGCCTTAATGCTACCCGGACACACCTCTGTATTTAAATGTAGAGTCCATACTAAAGGACAGACCCCAGTAGACATTGGAAATCGTAATGCTGATCTGGTAGCTAAGAAAGTTTCATGGGAACGTAAGGTGGTGGTACCTAAAATGATGAGGCAGACTAAAAGTGTAACTAACAAGTCCCCCTTGGAGAACCTGATGCCAACCATCCAAGAAATCATTTGATTACAGGAATAGGCTACTGAAGGAGATAAGGAGAGGTGGAGACAACTGGGATGTGCACTGGATTGTATGGCTGGGCTGTGGTCCACTCCAGCTGGGCAAACCTGCATGACAGACTGATTAGCAGTATGGGTTATAGTGTGCATGCACTATGCAACCCATTGTGGTACAAGGGCAGTAGGGGACACTCTATTGGCATCCAAAATTACAATCTTTTGCTCGGAAGGTAAGCAGTAATTGTCTGGTCTGCCAGAAAAACAACCCAGGGAATAGAATAGGATATGAAGGAGGGATAACTCCATTGCCTATGGGTCCTTTTGAGTCGATGTATTCAGCCGGTGGATCGAAGCATACCCAACCCTTGACACTAAAGCGGCTACTGTTGTCAAGGTGCTAATGAGAGAAATTGTCCCCAGATTCTGCATTCCCATTCGACTTAGCTCAGATAACGGTCCACACTTTATTGGACAAATCAATAAAGAATTTTGTGAACAGCTGGGGATCCAGCAGCATTTACACTGTGCTTATCAACCAGCATGCTGCTGGATTTGTAGAAAGGGCGAACCAGACCCTTAAAATTAAATTAGCCAAATTGAAGGCGGAGACTGGATGGATGGATTAAATTACTCCCAATAGACCTACTTCAGATGAGTCATGCCTGCAGTGAAATCTAGATTAACCCCAGCTGAAATTATTTACCGTAGGCCTTTAAAAACCCCTTGGAACCAGAATTCAATGAGAAAAGTTAACTTCCACCATATGACTGCATATATGACCGACTACATCTTAGCCTTCACCAGTGAGCCTTAAGGGATTTACATTGTAGTGTGAGAGCAGCCTATGGTTATATGCCTTTATGAGTAACTCCCATTATAGTAAAACCGGAGACTATGTCTTGGTGAAGAATTGGGTGAGGAAAGGATCAGAAGTTCGTAGGGAAGGACCTTACCAAGTTCTTCTAATGACTCCGACAGCAGTAAAAGTAGAGGGAAGAAATGCCTGGGTGCATCTTCATCATTGTAAAAGTATTAGTGAAGGTGTCAGTGGTTAACTTGTTTCCTCCCAGGTTTTCTTAGAAATTCTCCACTCTTTTATGAATTAAGGACCAATGAACTATCAAGATTGATGGATAGAATTAGTGCCCATGAAAACTTGGGAGGTCAAGAGTCAAGATTGTTTAATTGTCATATGCATTGGGAATGGATCACTGAAAGTATTTTATCGGGATGCGTCACAGCGTGGTTTGGGAACAGCTCAATCCAAGACCACAAGTAATTGCGGCGAATTGTGGACGCAGCCCAGACCATCACACAAAACAACTTCTCTTCCATTGACTCCATCTATACTTCATGCTGCATCGGCAAGGCCAGCAGCATAATCTAGGACCAGTCTCGCCCCGGTCACTCCCTCTTCTCCCCTCTCTCATCGGGCAAGAGGTACAGAAGTGTGAAAACGCACACCTCCAGATTCAGGGACAGTTTCCTCCCATCTGTTATCAAGAAACTGAAACATCCAACTAACAATTAGAGAGCAGTCATGAGCTACTATCTACCTCATTGAAGACACTCAGACTATCTTTAATCAGACTTTACTGGACCATCTTGCACTTAACGTTATTCCCTGAAGCATGTATCTGTACACTGTGAGTGGCTCGATTGTGATCATGCATTGTCTTTCCGCCGACTGGTTAGCACGCAATAATTGTGCAAAAATCAAACTTGAGTACATCGACGAATACACTCTTGATCTTCTACAGATATATATATGGTAGAGAACGTTACCCTTTATCATGTATCCATACACTGTAAATGGATTGATTGTAATCATGTATTATCATTCTGCTGACTGGTTAGCACGCAACAAAAGCTTTTCACTATACCTCGGTACACGTGACAATAAACTAAACTGAACTGAACTGAACTGAACGCATATTGACTGCTTGAATGATGGCCTGGTTTCTGTTGGGTTATCTATTAATCTATTAAGACATCTATTATGTACTGTGTTTACAAACCTATTGTGCTGTTGCTGCAAGTAAGATTTTCATTGCTCCATTTCAGAACATATTGTCATAAAACCCTCTTGACTCTTGACTCATATAAATGTTTTAATTCCATTATTTTCTGTCTTGCCAGGAAATGTTGGTATTACTCTTTTTATGAGAGACCTGTGAAATTGTGCCAAATTCTACTTCTCGACAAAACGACTGGAATTGTCCCTCATAAGGTTCATAAGCTTCATTTATTGTCACATACACCAATTGGTGTAGTGGAATTCACTGGCCAGGTCAGTCATACAATTAAAAAAAAAGCAACAGACTCGAAAAACACATTTTAACATGAACATCCACCACAGTGACTCCTACACATTCCTCACTGTGATGGAAGGCAAAATAAAGTTCAAGTCCTTCCCTTTTTGTTCTTCCTTGATCAGGGGCCTCGAGCCCCCCGTTGAAGGGACGGTCTTGACTCCCGTAGCCAGCAGCGTTCGGGCCCTCCGCGTCGAGGCGTTCAGCTCCTGCATCGGGGGGGATGTCAGCTCCCCCGCGCCGGGCGATCGAACCTCGCGTCGGGGCTGGACGAACCTTCTGCGGCGTTCGGGCTCACGACTCAGCCTCTCACGAGACTGCGAGCCCTTGATGGTGAGTCCGCAGGCCGCGGTGGGAGCGATCCCAGGCAAGGGATCCGCTCCGATGGTAAGTCCGTTCCCCGCAGTGGGGCTCACGACAGTCCGAGGAGGCTTTTCAAGTCCATCGATGGTAGGCCACAGAGCCCGGAGAATGTGATCCGAAACTTGATCACATCTCCGGGAAGGTAAGAACCTGAAAAAAAAAGTCTCCCCCCCCCCTCCCCCCCACCCCACATAAAACAAAAAGAAGAACATTAAAACAAACTCCAAACAAACGCTAAAAATAACCGAAAGGAGAGAGCAACTAGAGGTATGAAAAGGTTCAACTCCACAACCTTCGGTTCTATGAATCTATGAACCTTTTCATACCGAGTAGGAAGGAACTGCAGATGCTGGTTTCCACCAAAGATAGATACAAATGATAGACACAAAATGCTGGAGTATCTCAGCAGGACAGGCTGGATCTCTGGAAAGAAGGAATAGGTGATGCTTCGGGTTGGGACCCTTCTTCAGGCTTGGTCACTCTTTTCATACCTCTAGTTTCACCTGTCCCCTGACTCTCAGTCTGAAGAAGGGTCTCGACCCGAAATGTCACTTATTCCTTTTCTCCGGGGATGCCGCCTGACCGGCTAAGTAACTCCAGCATTTTGTGTCTGTATACATTAGGAATTTCCTACTTTGATCCAAGGTTGAAATAGAAATGTGACCTGATCTGTTAGCCTACGTGTATTCAACTTCATTGACTTCAATGGGACCAAAGCTGGGAAGCAGAATTTCGGGCGCAGCAGTAGAGTTGCAGCCTTACAGCACCAGGGACCTGGCTGCGATCCTGACTACGGGTGCTGTCTGTATGGAGTTTGTACGTTCTCGCCGTGACTGCGTGGTTTTTCTCCGGGTACTCCGGTTTCCTCCCACATTCCAAAGACGTACACGTTTGTAGTTTAATTGGCTTTGGTAAATATTGTAAATTGTAAATAACAGTGTGTGGAGGATAGTGTTAATGTGCGGGGATCACTGGTCGTCGCGGAATCGGTGGGCCAAAGGATCTGTTTCCACCCTGTATCTCTGAACTAAACTAAAATAAAACATGGATATGCGACTAAATTTCACGTTTCATTCTGTCTCGCATAAGTTATTATTCCACAAGGGTGGCTTGTGGTTTTCATTCCTCAGTCAGTCTCTTCAGCTCCACACCGTCTATAATACAAATTCATCAAGCTAAGTACTGCAGTCTGATATTCTGCCCTCTGTTTAAGCCTCTCTTTGTTTCTGTGATTGAGTTTAGCAATTCCTGAAATCAAGTTATTTCAAGGTAAAACATAATTTCAAATTGTGTTTTGTAATATATCACAAAATATCAGTCTCCCCGCCAAAGCACAGGGACAGTTGGAAAAAAAAAGACACAAACAAAATGATTTCCCCAGTTTCCTTTGGTGCTGGATGGACACACAACTTCTCGATATCAAAACACTGGTGAATTGGGTGCAAAAGACTGAAGAACGGCATGCCCGACCATTGTCCTTGGCACAGTGCCTATTGCCAATAAACTGTTGGCAGCGGTAGGTTTACAGCGCCAGAGACCTGGGTTCGATTCTGACGACGGGTGCTGTCTGGGTGCTCCGGTTTCCTCCCACAAGACGTACAGGTTAATTGGCTTACGTAATTGTATATTGTCCCTAGTGTGTGTAGGATAGTGGGCATGGATCGCTGGTCGGCACGGACTCGGTGGGCTGAAGGGCCTGTTTCCTCGCTGCATCTCTAAACTAAACAAAAACTAAACTGGTGAGGAGAAAGAAACCAAGTGTGTAACAGAGACAGGAGTGACTGCAGATACACATCATTCTCCAACATGTTCTCCACTTTTTACATGTTGATAAAGTGGAAAAGAAGGCATTTGGTATGCTTGCTGTCACCAGTCGGGGCATGAAGTATAAGAGTCAAGCAGTCAGGTTGCAGCTATGTAGCATCTAAAACCTGACTAGTAAAAGGCCTGGTAGAGTGAATGTGGAGAGGATGCTTCCACTAGTGGGAGAATTTAAGACCAGAGTTCACAGCCTCAGAATAAAAGGACGTACCTTTAAGGGCCTGTCCCACGTAGGCGATTTTTCAGCGGACTGCCGGCGACTGTCAAGTTCGCGGCACTCGCCTGAAAAACCGTGAACTGGAACGGCGACTGTCAGAGTGGAACACACACACACACACACACACAAACACATCGCAAAGGCAGGGGCCAGGGAAAGCGGGGGGGGGAGTGTTGTCTGAAATTCACACGGTGCAAAGCCAAGGTTCGGGTCGAGACTCTTCAGACTCAGTCTTCAGGTCTGACGAATGGTCTTGACACGAAACGCCACCCATTCCTTCTCTCCAGAGATGCTGCCTGTTCAGTGAGTTACTCCAGCATTTTGTGTCTATCTTTGGTGTGACAGTTGTCACATTTCATTGGCTTTGTGTATTGCGCGCCTAGAAGAGAAGCTTTACATGCCACTTGCATCTATTCAACCGAGTGCGCTCAAATTGAAATCTCGCATCTTTGTGAGGATGGGATGGAATGGATGTGACCACTGGCTAAAGCAAAGGCAGTTAGGACAGGGAAATAATGCCACCTGTTAATTAACCAGGTTCCTGATTTATACATGTAACATTTTTGTTTTTAAATCAATGTAGCTCTGTTTTGATTTTTAATGCTGAGTTAAAACCCCGTCCGGAGGGAAGGGTTTGCGGCAGCTGGTTTCATAGTGCCTTCATTGTGGATAGGTGCTATATTTTCACATGGACGGCTGCCAGTTTTTTCAACTTCCATAGCTGCTCTGCATAAGTGGGGGAGAGAGAGAAGGGGGAGAGAGAGAGAGAGAAGGGGGAGAGAGAGGGGGGAGAGAGAAGGGGGAGAGAGTGACGGGAGAGAGAGAGGGGGGGAGAGAGAGGAGGGGGAGAGAGAGGAGGAGAGAGAGAGAAGGGGAGAGAGAGAAGGGATAGAGAAAGGGGGAGAGAGAGGAGGGAGAGAGAGAGGAGAGAGAGAAGGGGGAGAGAGAGAAGGGATAGAGAAAGGGGGAGAGAGAGGAGGAGAGAGAGAAGGGGGAGAGAGCGACGGGAGAGAGAGAAGGGGAGAAAGAGAAGAGGGGAGAGAGAAGGGGGAGACGGGAGGGTGGGTATCATTTTACCACACAAGCCATAGGTGACTGGGCGACCTGAACCTAAGCACCAAGTTGTAAGCGGTCGAATGTGCACATCCCTCGGGACAGCCCCCACTCTCCCACGGCCACCTGTGGGTCAGGTGGAGTGGAGGTGTGGGACAATGTTCATCCCTCCACAGTGATGTGTCTGGACCAATCGCTGACAAGTCCCGGCCCCCCCCCGGCAACGTCATGTCCGTTATTGGACTTTCCTGTTGAGCGGCAGTCGGTTTGTTGGCTTGTAGGCGACGCCACCTTTCGGGTAAGTGGCGTTTCGACAGAGCAGCCATTCGGTGAGTTTGCTTTAAGGCAACGCAGCTTTTCGGTTTGTTGGCTTTTAGGCATCCCGCACTTTCGGTTAGTTTGCATTTAGGAGTCCCATCCTTTCGGTTAGTTGGCGATTCGTCTTCGTACTCTTTCGTTTTTTGGCGTTTCGGCCTCGTTTCCATTCGGTTCTTTGCCTTTGACTTCTTTGCTTCGCCTTCTCATCCGTCGGCGCCGCATCCGCACACGCCTACGACTACCTCGACTACCCATAACTACACGGCGACCCCACTACAGCTACACCTACAACTACAGGATTATTGATTTTCTCCATGGCGACCAATATTTGGTCGCAGAAAATTTTTCAACATGTGGAAAAATTTGCGGCAACGATACTCAGGCTGCGACCATGAAGGAGACTCACCAGAGGCCACCAGCGAACATGTGGCGACCATGTGGTGATCATGTGGCCAGCGCAGAGTCTCCTGCACTCGCCTAAAAAGCCACCTAAGTTGGACAGGCCCTTTAGAAAGGAGATGAGGAGGAATTTCTTTAGTCAAAGGGTGGTGAATCTCTGGAATTCATTGCCACAGACGCCTGTGGAGGCCAAGTCAGTAGATGGTTTAATGGGAGATTGACAGACTCTTGATTAGTAAGGGCATCAGAGGTTATGGGGAGAAGGCAGGAGAATGGGGTTGAGAGGGAAAGATAGATCAGCCATGATTGAATGGTGGAGTAGACCAGTTCTCAGAGCTGAATGGCCTAATTCTGCTCCGAGAACTCATGCCTCTGATTGGGCTACATTTGGAGTATTGCGTGGAGTTCGGGTTGCCCCACGATGTGAAGACGTTGAACAGGGTGCGAAAGCGGTTCCCCGAAATGTTGCCCGGATCAGCGGATATTAGCTAGAAGGAGGAGTTGGGCAAACTTAGAAACATAGAAACATAGAAAATAGGTGCAGGAGCAGGCCATTCGGCCCTTCGAGCCTGCACTGCCATTCAATATGATCATGGCTGATCATCCAACTCAGTATCCTGTACCTGCCTTCTCTCCATACCCCCTGATCCCTTCAGCCACAAGGGCCACATCTAACTCCCTCTTAAATATGGCCAACGAACTGGCCTCAACTACCTTCTGTGGCAGAGAATTCCACAGATTCACCACTCTCTGTGTGAAAAACGATTTTCTCATCTCGGTCCTAAAAGACTTCCCCCTTATCCTTAAACTGTGACCCCTTGTCCTGGACTTCCCCAACATCGGGAACAATCTTCCTGCATCTAGCCTGTCCAACCCCTTAAGAATTTTGTAAGTCTCCATGAGATCACCCCTCAATCTTCTAAATTCCAGCGAGTACAAGCCGAGTCTATCCAGTCTTTCTTCATATGGAAGTCGTGACATCCCAGGAATCAGTCTGGTGAACCTTCTCTGTACTCCCTCTACGGCAAGAATGTCTTTCCTCAGATCAGGAGACCAAAACTGTACGCAATACTTGAATTGCTTTTAGTCAAGTGCCAGAGGTCCTTTAGAAGGGTCAGATGCAGTTGTAAATCAGGTGTGGAATCCAAACTAAAGGAAACCAAAATGGGATTTTGATGTTTAGGAGGCTTTTAGATAGGCACATAGAAGAACTCGAGGGATTGGTATCATGTACAGGCAGATGAGTTCAGTTTAACTCGGCATCATGTTCAACACAAACATTGTGGCACAAGAGCTCGTTCCTGTGCTGTATTGGTTCTAAGTTCCATGTTCTGATGCTGCAAAAGTAATTGGGACTAACCATTTAAGTAATAGTTAATGGATAGAAAAGGTTTAGTGGGATATGGGCCAAACATGGTCAGCATGGGCAAGTAGGCCAAAGGGCCTGTTTCCAAGATGTATGACCCTATGAGATTTGTTTTAAAATCCCCAATGGTCAAAAGCTATATAAATTAGAACCTGACCTACTATTTAGCTTGTGTAGGAAGGAACTGCAGATTCTTGTTTAAACTGAAGATAGACACAAAAAGCTGGAGTAACTCAACGGGACAGGCCGCATCTCTGGAGAGAATTAATGGGTAACGTTTAGAAGTCTGAAGAAGGGTCTCGGCACGAAATGTCACAAATTCATAGAAACATAGAAACATAGAAAAATAGGTGCCAGAGTAGGCTATTCGAGCCCTTCAAACCAGCACCACCATTCAATATGATCATGGCTGATCATCTCAAATCAGTACCTCGTTACTGATTTTTTCCCATATCCCTTGATTCCTTTAGCCGTAAGAGCCAAATCTAACTCTCTCTTGAAAACTCTCTTGAAATTCCGTCTCTCCAGAGATGCTGACTGTCCCGCTGAGTTACTCCAGCATTTTGTGTCTATCTCATTGGAGAGCCGCCAACTATATTTAAACGGATTTTTCTTTTCGTGAATTGTTTTGGGTCGATCCCTCGAAACGTCACCGATTCCTTTTCTCCAGTGATGGTGTCTGACCCGCTGAGTTACTCCAGATTTTTGTGTCTATCTTCGGTTTAAACCAGCATCTGCAGTTCCTTCCGACACATCTTAAACTAAACTAAACTAATTTTCAGAGCCAAACAGATTAATCCATGAAAATTAAGACTTAGCATGACGTGTACTTACATTAGAATGGGAAGGTCCTATTTTTAGTGTGGTGGATTTTGACCAAGTCAATGAGTGAAAGCAGGAATTTGCGCTCTCTGGTGTAACCTATTGATAAGATGGATGCTAAGATGTCATTTCATAAGTTAATCAGTTCTAGGAGCAGAATTAGACCGCTCGGCCCATCAGGTCTACTGCCCCATCTATCTCTCCCTCTCAACCCCATTCTCCTGCCTTCTCCCCATAACCCCTGACACCCGTCCTAATCAAGAATTTGAGTAGGAAGGAACAGCAGATGCTGGTTTAAACTAAAGACACAAAAAGCTGGTGTAACTCAGCAGGGCAGGCAGCATCTCTGGAGAGAAGGAATGAGTAACGTTTCGGATCGAGGCCCGAGCTTCTGTAGGACTGCAGTCTGTAGGAAAAACGTTTTCACCCAGAGAGTTGTGAGTCTGTGGCATTCTCTGCCACAAAAGGCAGTGGAGGCCAATTCACTGGATGTTATCAAGAGAGATTTAGATATAGCTCTTAGGGCTAACGGAATCAAGGGATATGGGGAGAAAGCAGGAATGGGGTACTGATTTTGGATGATTAGCCATGATCATATTGAATGGCGGTGCTGGCTCGAAGGGCTGAAGGGCCTACTCCTGCACCTATTTTCTATGTTTCTATGTTTCTATGTTTCTGCCCTGAAGCAATGGTCCAAAGTTTTGGGAGGAGCAGAGCATATACAGCAGGGCAATTTCCAACGGTTCATGTTTGACCGTGTATCTACCCTCGCTCAAGCTCGGCATAGGACTTCCACATGACTGATAGCTCACACATTCATTGTACACTGACTGCAGGCCACAGCTAAACCATTTGCCAATGTGAACATGCTCACTGAATTTATTTCAGGGAGGCAGCACATACTGAGCATTGCCAGTGGCAATATTACAATGGTCCTTTTAAAGAAAAAATTAAAACATTAAACATAGCTTGGGGTGAACTATTACTAAATGCTGATGCATCGTCTGATGGCCAATGGAGACTGGCTGCATCAGTTCAAGCAAGGCAAACACGCTAATTACTCCGCTCAATCTATATGACAATGTTACAAATATGCTGCATGAATTGTTTTTATTTATATTTATTGTGTAAATTTTGTTCTTGTCAAGGTGAAAAATGGTAGGAGCGAAGAATATCAGACATAGGGCGACACGGTGGCGCAGCGGTAGAGTTGCTATCTTACAGCGCTTACAGCGCCAGGAAACCGGGTTCGATCGTGACTGAGGGTGCTGTCTGTATGGAGTTTGGACGTTCTCCCCGTGACCACATGAGTTATCTCCGAGATCTTCGGTTTCCTCCCACACTCCAAACATGTGCAGGTTTGCAGGTTAATTGGATTGATATAAATGGAAATTGTCACTAGTGTGTGCAGGACAGTGTTAATATGCAGGGATCGCTGGTCAGTGCGGACTCGGTGGGCCGAAGGTCCTGTTTCCACACTGTATCTCTAAACATTTCACAGTGCACCCAGACGCACAAATGTACATGCACACTTTCAGTCGGTGGGGGCGCTGCCCTGCCAGCAGCATGTTCGTTATTTCGACTTTTTTTGTGTTTGTTTAGTGTGTCCAAACGTTTGTTTTAGTGTCTCTCGGTGTGTCATGTGGGGGGTGGTGAGGAGGGGAACTGCTTTCGATCGCCTCATCGACGGAGAGGCGACTTTTTCCATGTTGCCTCCCTCGCGGCCTAACAGCATGGATTGGAGCGGCCTTTCCTCGAGTTGGACCCGGAGTTTCAGCAGCGGGCTCAGCGTGGACTTTTCATCGTGGAGCGGGCGGGCGTGGCGTGGACGTACCATCTGGAGCCTGGGATCCCTCGCCGGGGATAGCCAGAGAAGAGCTCCGACCGCCGGCCAGCGGCCTACAACATCTTGAAGCCGCGGTCTCCGGTAAGAAAGTGCAGATTCGGGACCTCCAAGTGTGTTTGACCGTCCCGACGAGAGGGCCTGTACATCCGGCCGTCTGTAGCGGCGACTACGGAGGGTTTATGGCCCTGACCATGGGTGAACAAGGAGGAGGACCAGCTGAACTTTGTGCCTTCCACCACAGTGAAGAATGCTGTGGTGGATGTTTGTGTTAAATCTTATTGTGTATTGGGTGTTCTTCTTTAATTGTACCGCTGCTGGCAAATTCATTTCACTGCACCTTCGGGTGTATGTGACGAATAAAATTGACTATTGACTATTACTTGCACGCACATACGCTCACACATACACACTCTCACACTGTATGACCATAAAACATAGGAGCTGGATTAGGAAAGTCAGCCCATCGAGTCTAATTTGCCATTCGATCATAGCTGATCTATTTTTCCCTCTCAACCCCATTCTCCTGTCTATCTTTCCATTCAATTAACTGGGCTTCCATTCAATTAACTGGGCTTGAGGAAGCAGCTGATTGGTGGACTGAGTACGCAGCCGATTGGCAGTCAGATTCCAGCAGTTTGTAGTGTACTGTACTTTGTATTTTGTATTGTATTTTTGTATTGTATATTGTATTTTGTGTTGTATCTAGGGTAAGGGAAGTATGAGTGCCAGGGCAGCTTACTGTTCTGGATGTCAGATGTGGGAGGTCATGGAGTCGGGTAGCCCTCCAGACGTCCACATCTGCGCCAGGTGTGTCGAGATGGGGCTCCTAAAGGAGTGTGTTAGGAACCTGGAGCCGCAGCTCGATGACCTCCGTCTGGTCAGGGAGAGTGAGGAGGTCATAGAGAGGAGTTACAGGGAGGTAGTCTCTCCAAAACCACAGGAGGCAGACAAGTGGGTCACGGTTAGGAGAGGCAAGGGGCAGAGGCGGGCGCTAGAGAGTACACCAGTGGCTGTACACCTTGGAAATAAGTACTCCTGTTTGAGTGCTGTTCGGGAGGACAGCCTACCTGGGGGTAGCAACAGCGACCTGGCCTGCGGTACAGACACCGACCCTGTTGCTCAGAAGGGTAAGGAAAAGAAGAGGAGGGCATTAGTAATAGGGGACTCTAGAGTTAGGGGGTCAGATTGGCGATTCTGTGGACGCAGTCCAGAGACCCGGATGGTAGTTTGCCTCCCTGGTGCCAGGGTCCGGGATGTGTCTGAACGTGTCCAAGATATCCTGAAAAGGGAGGGAGAGGAGCCTGAGGTTGTGGTACATATTGGTACCAATGACATAGGTAAAAAAAGAGAAGAGATCCTGAAAGGAGAATTTAGGGAGTTAGGAATAGAGTTAAGGAAAAGAACCGCAAACATAACAATCTCAGGATTACTTCCTGTGCCACGCGACAGTGAGAGTAGGAATGGAGCAAGGTGGAGGATAAATGCCTGGCTGAAGGACTGGTGCAGAGGGCAGGGATTCAAGTTTCTGGATCCTCTTTTGGGGAAGGAGTGACCTGTATAAAAAGGACGGGTTGCACTTGAACCCGAGGGGGACCAGTATCCTGGCAGGGAAATTTGCAAAGGCTACCGGGGGGGACTTTAAACTAGAACGGTTGGGGGGAAGGACTCAAATAAAGAAAGCCAGTCGACAGGGTCTGAGGCAGGAGGCAGAGAAGGGAAGCACTCAGGCCCAACATGTAGGGAGGAAAGAAGAAAAAAATAATAAAGAGAATAAGAGGTGGTGGGTTTCCAGGGCAAAAATCAAAAGGGACCACGTCAACATAATTGTATAAGGAGGAAGAGTGTTGTAAAAACAAGCCTGAAGGCTTTGTGTCTCAATGCAAGGAGCATTCGTAATAAGGTGGACGAGTTGAATGTGCAGATAGCTATTAATGACTATGCTATAGTTGGGATCGCGGAGACATGGCTCCAGGGGGACCAAGGCTGGGAGCTGAACATCCAGGGATATTCAATATTCAGGAGGGATAGACAGAAAGGAAAGGGAGGTGGGGTAGCATTGCTGGTCAGATAGGAGATTAATGCAATAGAAAGGAAGGACATTAGCTTAGAGGAAGTGGAATCGATATGGGTAGAGCTGCGAAATTCTAAGGGGCAGAAAACGCTAGTGGGAGTTGTGTACAGGCCACCTAACAGTAGTAGTGGAGTTGGGGATGGCATCAAACAGGAAATTAGAAATGCGTGCAACGAAGGTAAAACCGTTATAATGGGTGACTTCAATCTACATATAGATTGGGTGAATCAAATGGGCAGGGGTGCTGAGGAAGAGGATTTCTTGGAATGTATTGGGGATAGTTTTTTAAACCAACATGTAGAGGAACCAATGAGAGAGCAGGCTATTCTAGACTGGGTATTGAGTAATGAGGAATGGTTAGTTAGCAGTCTTGTTGTGCGGGGCCCCTTGGGCAAGAGTGACCATAATATGGTTGAGTTCTTCATTATGATGGAGAGTGACATAATTAAGTCAGAAACAAGGGTTCTGAACTGAAACAAAGGTAACTTTGAAGGTATGAGAAGTGAATTAGCCAAGATAGACTGGCAAGTGATTCTTAAAGGGTTGACAGTGGATGTGCAATGGAAGGTATTTAAAGACTGCATGGATGAACTACAACAATTGTTCATCCCAGTATGGCAAAAGAATAAATCAGGGAAGGTAGTGCATCCATGGATAACAAGGGAAATCAGGGATAGTATAAAAACAAAAGATGAAGCAGACAAATTAGCCAGAAAAAGCAGCCTACCAAAAGACTGGGAGAAATTCAGAGGAGGACAAAGGGCTTAATTAGGAAAGCAAAAATAAATTATGAAAGAAAACTGGCAGGGAACATAAAAACTGACTGCAAAAGTATTTATAGATATGTGAAGAGAAAGAGATTAGTTAAAACAAATGTAGGTCCCTTGCAGTCAGAAACAGGTGAATTGATCATGGGGAACAAGGACATGGCAGACCAATTGAATAATTACTTTGGTTCTATCTTCACTAAGGAAGACATAAATACTCTGCCGGAAATAGCAGGGGACCGGGGGTCAAATAAGGTGAAGGAACTGAGTGAAATCCAGGTTAGCCGAGAAGTGGTGTTGGGTAAATTGAATGGATTAAAGGCCGATAAATCCCCAGGGCCAGATAGTCTGCATCCCAGATTCGATTCTGGAGTAGTCCCTGAGGATTGGAGTGTAGCTAATGTAACCCCACTTTTTAAAAAAGGAGGGAGAGAGAAAACGGGGAATTACAGACCAGTTAGTCTAACATCGGTAGTGGGGAAACTGCTCAAGTCAGTTATTAAAGATGGGATAGCAGTACATTTGGAAAGTGGTGAAATCATTAGACAAAGTCAGCATGGATTTACGAAAGGTAAGTCATGTCTGACGAATCTTATAGAATTTTTCGAGAATGTAACTAGCAGAGTGGATAAGGGAGAACCAGTGGATGTGTTCTATCTAGACTTTCAGAAGGCTTTCGACAATGTCCCACGTAAGAGATTAGTATACAAACTTAAAGCACGCGGTATTGGGGGCTCAGTATTGATGTGGATAGGGAACTGGCTGGCAGACAGGAAGCAAAGGGTAGGAGTAAACGGGTCCTTTTCAGAATGGCAGGCAGTGACTAGTGGGGCACCGCAAGGCTCAGTGCTGGGACCCCAGCTATTTACAATATATATTAATGATTTGGACGAGGAAATTGAATGCAACATCTCCAAGTTTGCGGATGACACTAAGCTGGGGGGTAGTGTTAGGTGTGAGGAGGATGCTAGGAGGCTGCAAGGTGACTTGGATAGGCTGGGTGAGTGGGCAAATGCATGGCAGATGCAGTATAATGTGGATAAATGTGAGGTTATCCACTTTGGTGGCAAAAACAGGAGGGTAGTCTTAATGGTGGCAAATTAGGAAAAGGGGAGATGCAGCGAGACCTGGGTGCCATGGTACACCAATCATTGAAAGTAGGCATGCAGGTGCAGCAGGCAGTGAAGAAAGCAAATGGTATGTTAGCGAAAGGATTTGAGTATAGGAGCAGGGAGGTTCTACTGCAGTTGTACAGGGTTTTGGTGAGACCACACCTGGAGTAATGCTTACAGTTTTGGTCTCCAAATCTGAGAAAAGACATTCTTGCCATAGAGGGGGTACAGAGAAGGTTCACCAGACTGATTCCTGGGATGTCAGGACTTTCATATGAAGAAAGACTGGATAGACTTGGCTTGTATTCGCTAGAATTTAGAAGACTGAGGGGGGATCTTATAGAAACTTACAAAATTCTTAAGGGGTTGGATAGGCTAGATGCAGGAAGATTGTTCCCGATGTTGGGGAGGTCCCGAACAAGGGGTCACAGTCTAAGGATAAGGGGGAATTCCTTTAGGACCGAGATGAGGAAAACATTTTTCACACAGAGAGTGGTGAGTCTCTGGAATTCTCTGTCACAGAAGGTAGTTGAGGCCAGTTCATTGGCTATATTTAAGAGGGAGTTAGATGTGGCCCTTGTGGCTAAAGGGATCAGGGGGTATGGAGAGAAGGCAAGTACAGGATACTGAGTTGGATGATCAGCCATGATCATATTGAATGGCGGTGCAGGCTTGAAGGGCCGAATGGCCTACTCCTGCACCTATTTTCTATGTTTCTATGTTTGACTCCCATACTGATCAAGTACCCATCAATCTCTGCTTTAAAAATCTCCAATTACTTGGTTTCCATAGCTGTCTTTGTCATCAAATTTCACACATTCACCACCTTCTGGCTGAAGAAATTCCTTTGTATTTCCATTTTAATCTGAGGATGTGCCCTCTGGTTCTAGACTCTCCAGTTGCTCGGAATATGCTCTACACATTCACTCCATCCAGGCCTTTCATTATTAAGTAGATTTCAAAGGGATCCCCTCCCCCCCCCCCACCCCTCCACCCCCATCATCCTCAACCCCAGCAAGTGCAGGCCCAGAGCCTTCAAACGCTCTTGCCACTTAAACCATACACAAACACACACATACATAGGCGCACACACACACACAGACAAACACACTGATATACACACAAACACATACACACACAAACACACTGACATACACGCACATAAATACACACAAAAACACACACACAAACACACCCCAAACAAACATCCACATACACACATACAAACATACATGCACGCACGCACACACACACACACACACACACACACACATACACACACACACACAAACACACACGAGACAATCCCGATCAGATAAAGCAAAGTTAGAAGTTGCATGTAAACGATTTTTGTTTTGGCACAAGAATAGAGCCACAATATGAATTTTGTAATTAACTTCACCTCGAGCATGAGATAATATTTTTCTGGTGCCTGGTATAGGGACATACGATAATTTCTTGCCTGGTATAGGGACATTCATATCAGTTAAACATTCATAGGGCACCTCAGCCTCTGATGTCCAGGGCTGACTGAAGCGGTTATCAGGTGGGTGTAGAAGTGACTCATCAAAATGCCCTATTACATCAAGCAGGCAGCTGCTTACAAGTGCAACAGCGGCAAACATGTGCTTGAAGAAACTGCAGATGCTGGTTCACACCGAAGCCGGAGTCACCCAGCGGGACAGGTATCATCTCTGGAGAGAAGGAATGGGTGACGCTCCGGCTTGAGACCCTTCCTCAGACTGGGAACATGCTGGGCGTAGGGGGGGACATTTGCAATTTTTAGTCACAAATGGGCAGAGTGTGTGCCAGTCCAGTTTTGCTCATTTGTATCAGCCACTTAACCGATCCCTGCAGCGCAGTGGCACAGCGGTGGAGTTACTGCCTTACAGCACCAGAGACCCCGGTTCGATCCCGTCTGAGTTTGTACGGAGTTTGTACCTTCTCCCCGTGACCTGCATGGGTTTTCCCCGAGTGCTCAGGTTTCCTCCCACACTCCAAAGACATGCACGTTTGGAGGTCAATTGGCTTCTGTAAATATAAATCATGCCTTGTTTTGATCATAGAATCCAACATCCAGTGCGCCAAAGTAAAGTATTATATTAGCACCGTGAGGGATAAAGTGATTAAACCCTATTAAAGAAAGGAGTTTTAAAGAGAATTCAAACAGAGAGGGGCTGGAGAGAGGATTCTGACACAGCAGTGTCTGAAGGTTGCCAGAGCCATCCTTGAGTCCTTGAGTAAGAAGTGATAGCATTGTATAGCGGTAGAAGGGAGTGATGTAGAGAGATCCCTATCAGTGGAAGGGAGTGATAGATGGGACCCTTGTCACTATAGCTTAGCTTTAGTACTGATATAGGAAAACTGAGAGGGTTCACTAGGAGGTGAGTAAAACTTGGCCAGGTCATGAGCAACTGAGCATGCTTAATAGAATAAATGAATATTACAACACACCCCTGGTCAAGAAATTGCTCATTACCATGAACATGTTTGAACATGCAATGTATGATATGGGAGGTGCGAGGGGATGTACGGTGGGATGTACCTACAGATTGTGCACCTCCGACCCTGATTGGAGAAGGGTCCGGAGGGGAGGTTGAATGTAAGATTCTGTGTATAAAGGGGGATGATTGCTCTGGCTTCGGTGTGTCTCAACTTGGAGAGGCACCCGGTCTGCAGACTCGTAAAATAAAGAAATCTCTTGCTTCCAAGATTTAGTCTTTGAGTATTAATTGTGAGCATAAAGGGTATCTCACAAATTGGGGGCTCGTCCGCGATCGCCACTCCGGCTGCTTGGTGGAGGCAAAGAAGGAGGGGAAGGTGCACCCTGCTGATTTCAGCAGTCTCTGATCTCCTTGCTTGCCATCAGCAGTTTGAGCGAGTGATATCCTGTGGAAAAGACTCGGGAAGCAAGAGGGGGGGTGTAAGGTAAATACGTACGGGACGGTCGAGCGATTCTTGTGCACAGGACCCAGGTAAGAAAAACGACTATTAAGTATTACCTGGGCGACCGGGGTCTGTCGGACGGGAATAGTCCGACGAGATAATGGGAAACCGGAACGGGAGAAGTAAGGGTCCGGGGAACCGGGATGAGGCTCATACTGATATGGAGCCTAACATTCCGCCCGATAGTCCGTTGGGGCGAATGTTGGATGGGGTGAAGGGAACACCCGGGGGTAAGAGTAAGGAAACTATGATAAAGTTTTGTTACTTTGATTTAAAAAGGAGATGAAAAGTTTATTGGAAGACCCTTGGGACTGGCTGAACAAATAGATCAGTTCCTAGGGCCAAAAAAATGTTTTTAAATGAAAAATATTGAGTTGTTTCAAACAATCTCATTGAAGTAAGAATGGAACTAATGTGATGTGTGTAAAAAACCGGTTTTGTATGAATGAGGAAGTTTGTATATGTGATAGGTTTGTTTGCTGTGGGCCACATGTTGTAAGGGTATGTGTGTGTGTTCCTTTAAGAAATTGTAAGCAATGGGGGAGGTTATTGTAAGGTAACGGACAACGCTTTGTAACATCGCAACTTAAAAAAGGGGAATTTGGAAAATGTAGGTTGCTTGGCTTCTATAGATTTCTTTTCAGTAAAGTTAATTTGGAAAATTGTTAGTCGTATGTATTTAAACTAGGAATTGGAATTTGGGAATTGTAGGGGGAATGGTTTGAACAAAATTAGAAATAAGTTAATTGCTGAACAACAAGCAGATTTTATGGTTTGTTTAGATAAACATTCTGGTTGGAGAAGGGTAATAAATTAATGGGGCCCAGGGAAAAAAAAAAGGAGTTGGCAGACATTGATGTCAATAAGGGAAGTTTGTTTACTTCAGAAGAAAAGACAGATGGTCAGACAGGCAGGGAGAAGGGGTTACAGGCTCAAGTGGGAGCAGTAAAATATCCCATCACTGCGCCGAATTGGAGTAATCAAACAGAGGAAGGAAGAAAAAGTATGAGAGATCTCAGGGAGATAATAATCAAGGGAATTAGAGAAGCCGTTCCCAAGGGACAGAATTTCGAACGGGCTTTTGAAAATCAGCAGAACAAGGACGAACCTCCAACAGTGTTCTTACAAAGATTAAGGAAGAATGTCCAGCAGTATTCGGGGATAGACCCTGATACGACCGCAGGTCAGCAGTTGTTGAAGGTTAATTTTGTAACAAAATCATGGCGGATATTAGAAAGAAATTGGAAAAATTGGAAGATTGGAATGAAAAACCATTGAATCAGTTGTTAACAGAGGCTCAAAAGGTATATGTAAGACGGGATGAGGAGAAACAGAAGGGAAAGGCAAAAATGATGTTGCAAGCAGTACAGCAAGGAGTACAGAAGGGGTGGTAGAAAGCCGGGTGCTCGTGGGAGACCGGGGAAGAGGAAGCGGTAGTATTAGAGGACGAGGAAGTGGTGAATGGAGGGACCGAAGTTGGGGTCCCCGGGGAAAACAAGGAATAAGGATCAGGAGGGTGGTACACGGGGCCACCCCGGTGTTATTATTGTAAAGAGCCGGGTCATTTCAAGAGGGAATGTCCCAAGCTACGACGGGAGGTGCAGTCGTACGCACTCATGGAGGAAGAATAGGGGAGTCAGGGGTTCCGCTCCCTGGGGTGTATGGGATACACACGGGAACCTCTGGTAAACTTGAGATTAGGACCCCAGGGAGAGGATATGATATTTATGGTAGATTCGGGAGCAGAAAGATCAAGTGTAACTAAGGCACCAGAAGGAATGAGATTGGGTAAAAAACAAGTTAGAATCTCAGGGGTAGAAGGGAAAGTGATGACATTACCCGAGGTAGAAGGGGTGGTGGTGAAATATGAGAATCGGGAAAACTATGGAAGATTTAATCTTGGTACCCCAGGCAGGGATAAATTTGATGGGGAGAGACTTACAAATCCGATTAGGAATGGGAACAGCCCCGTAGGGGGACAGATAATAGTCCCAATTGTATAAATTGACCACGGAGGATGAGGGAAGAATAGTCCCGCAGGTGTGGAACAAGGAAGGAAACCGGGGTGGGCTGCAGATCCCACCCTTGAAAATAGCTCTGAAAAAAGAAAGTGAGATAGTACGGGTAAGGCAATATCCAATTTCTATGGAAGGAAGAAGAGGCATTCAGCCAATTATAGAGAAACTTACTAAAGGACAGTATATTAGAGAGTTGTATGTCCCCATATAACATCCCCGTACACCCCGTAAGGAAGACCGACGGGACGTTCAGATTGGTCCAGGATCTCAGGGAATTAAATAAGGTAGTTAGAACGCGACACCCGGTAGTCCCGAACCCGTATACCATAATGGGACGGATACCCCCGAATCACAAGTGGTTCAGTGTGGTAGATTTAAAAGACGCTTTTTGGAGCTGTCCCTGGCTGAAGAGAGCAGGGACCTTTTTGCGTTTTGAATGGGAAAACCCAGAGACCCAAAGGAAACAGCAGTATCGGTGGACTGCACTCCCTCAGGGATTTACAGTCCCCGAACCTGTTTGGACAGATATTAGAACAAGTATTAGAGGACGTCCCGAGGACTGATGAGACACAGCTGTTGCAGTATGTGGACGATTTATTACTATCAGGGGAAGAAGAGGAGGCAGTTAAGGACGCAACAATAGCCCTCCTGAACTTTCTGGGGGAAAAGGGGTTGAGAGTGTCTAAAAGTAAATTACAGTTTGTAGAACGAGAAGCTAAATATCTAGGACACTTGATAAGCGATGGGAAAAGGAGAATAAACTCGGAAAGGATAGCGGGAAATTACCGGACTGCCAATGCCGAAGAATAAGAAGGAGATTAGGAAGTTTCTTGGACTGATTGGATATTGTAGATTATGGATAGATGACTATACCCGACAGGTTAGGTTTCTATATGATAAATTAGGTGAAGAAAATGATAAAGTAAAGTGGGAATCCGGGGACGAACACCAGTATAGGAAATTAAAGAACAGTTTAATCACTGCCCCTGTACTGGCTCTCCCGGCAATTGACCAGCCATTCCATCTTTTTGTGAATGCAGAAAATGGAATTGCGCTGGGAGTACTAACCCAAGAGAAAGGAGGGAAGCGGCAGCCCGTCGCGTTCCTCTCCAAACTCTTGGATCCAGTATCGCAGGGATGGCCAGTATGTATTCAAGCGGTAGCGGCAACAGCAGTGTTAGTGGAGGAAAGTAGGAAATTGACGTTTGGAGGAACTCTGGTGGTGTCCACTCCCCACCGTGGTTGACGGATTCTAGAATATTGAAGTATGAGGTAATACTTATGGAAAAGAATGATTTGACCATAGTAACGGATAAAAACCTAAATCCCTCTCAGTTTTTGTACTCGGCAGGTGCTGAGCAGGAAGGAGAGTTATCAGAACATGATTGTAGTGAGATAATAGAACTTCAGACAAAGAGTAGGGAAGATTTAGAAGAACGACCGCTCGAGACAGGGGAAAGATGGTTCATTGATGGTTTCTTCCCGATGCATAGACGGAAAAAGGTATAGTGGGTATGCTATAATAACCGGAGAAGGGTTTGAAAAAGTGGAAGCAGGCAGGTTACCAGGAAGTTGGTCCGCGCAAACGTGTGAACTGTATGCATTACTGAGGGCATTGGAACTATTGAAAGGGAAAGAAGGAACTGTGTATACGGATTCCAAGTAGAGAGAGGATTCTGACACAGCAGTGTCTGAAGGTTGCCAGACCCATCCTTGAGTCCTTGAGTAAGAAGTGATAGCATTGTATAGCGGTAGAAGGGAGTGATGTAGAGAGATCCCTATCAGTGGAAGGGAGTGATAGATGGGACCCTTGTCACTATAGCTTAGCTTTAGTACTCATATAGGAAAACTGAGAGGGTTCACTAGGAGGTGAGTAAAACTGGGCCAGGTCATGAGCAACTGAGCATGCTTAATAGAATAAATGAATATTACAACACACCCCTGGTCAAGAAAATTGCTCATTACCATGAACATGTTTGAACATGCAATGTATGATATGGGAGGTGTGAGGGGATGTACGGTGGGATGTACCTACAGATTGTGCACCTCCGACCCTGATTGGAGAAGGGTCCGGAGGGGAGGTTGAATGTAAGATTCTGTGTATAAAGGGGGATGATTGCTCTGGCTTCGGTGTGTCTCGACTTGGAGAGGCACCCGGTCTGCAGACTCGTAAAATAAAGAAATCTCTTGCTTCCAAGATTTAGTCTTTGAGTATTAATTGTGAGCATAAAGGGTATCTCACAGCACCAAAGACGTACAGGCTTGAGGGTTAATTTGTAAATCTGTAAATTGTAAATTGTCCCTAGTGTGCAAGATATCGTTAAGGGCCTGTCCCACTTGGCGATTTTTTCAGCGACACCTCGCGTCATACGACATCGCGCCGCGTCACGCCGCAAATTTTCCAGTGACCTGATACGCCAGTCAATGATGCCGGCAGTCGCCCCAAAAAAAAATCACCAAGTGGGACAGGCCCTTTAGTGTGCGGGGATCGCTGGTCGGTGCGGACACGGTGGGCCGAAGGGCCTGCTTCCCCGCTATATCCCTAAACTAAACTAAAGTACATTAGCTTCCTGCATGGCATTGGCTTCCTGCAGATATTCATGGACTATTCCACTCAAAAATACATTAAATAATCATAATGTGTTTTTGAACAACTTATGAACTACACAGTTGTGTTTGATTTAAAATGTCGGGGAATTGAAAGGCTCTATTAAGGTTCAATGGTAAACATAAACTCACATAAATTACTTCGTAAACAGAAAACCACTCTCTTGCAAGGTTTTATGGAGATTCAGAAACAATGTATGATCAAATTAGCTGGGAAATGGAAGTCTATATTGGTGTATGTACACAACTGCTCTTTTTGTGTGCCAGGTTGCATGGGGAGACAGATTTAATATATTTGATTAATAATGCAAGCTGGTGCAATCTGCTTGTTAGGGAAACATGTTATTGTTGGAACCACAAATGAACTCCGAATGCTAATAAATCAGGTTTAATGTAAGTTTCCATTTCTACATGGGACCAGGAGACAGAAGCCAACCTACAAATGCTCAGAAGTCAGAAGAAGGGTCTCGACCCGAAACGTCACCTATTCCTTTTCTCCAGAGATGCTGCCTGAACTGCTGAGTTACTCCAGCGTCTATCTTCGGTGTAAATCTCACCCCCACCCCCAGCATCTGCTGTTCTTTCTGACACTACAAATGCTCAGATTTGTTATTGCTACTTCACAATATGGATTCATGTATTCCAGGAATTTCAGGACAGGTTGGGGGGAGTTCTGCCCCCGCCACGGGTACCATGTAATCCCGTGCGACCTGCCCCATGGTCGGATAGCTGGCGACTAAACTGTCTCCCCCACCTGGTTTGCCAGGTGAGGAGGGGGCTGTGGACCCCCAGCAGGACCAAAAACAAGACCTGTCAGAGGGCCGATGAGCTCCTAGCGAGCCAACGGCCATCCACACTTCAGTAGAAGTTGCGATCACTGTCGTACACACCGTGCCCTTTGATGTTTTTCAACGATGATGATGATGAGACTAAGTTGGTGGGTTGTGGTTTATTAACCTGATGGTTAATTGGAACCCCTTGCTTTGAATCTGGCACAGGAGATATGGGAAAATGCAGCACTCGAATAGATACAGGTCTACCGCCGATTTTTCGGCACCTCCTTTAATCCGGACAAAATTACGTGAAATCGCCTCCGGTCGTCCCCCGGAAAATGTGGTGCCTAGGCTGGGCGAGGGGTCATATTTGCCCCCTGCGGCCGGGACTCCGTAACTTTGGACGGGTCGGAGTCGGCAGATTGAAATTTTGTGGACACAAGAAACTGCAGATGCTGGTTTACAAAAACAAAAAAAAACACAAAGTGCTGGAGTAACTCAGAGGTTCAGGCACCATATCTGGAGAACATGGATGCATACATTTTCAGATTGGGACCGATCTTCGCATCCTTCTCCTGCAAGTCCGGAGGCACAGTGGCGCAGCGGGAGAGTTACAGCACCAGAGACCAGGGTTCGATCCTGACTACGGGTGCTGTCTGTACGGAGTTTGCACATTCGCCCTGTGACCGTGTGGGCTCTCCCCAGGTGTCCCGAGTGTTAGCAGGGTAGTGTTAGTCCACAAGATGACCATTGGTTGGCGCTGACTCAGTGGGCCGAAGGGCCTGTTTCTGCTTTGTTTCTCCAAAGTCTAAACTCTTGGTCCCATTACAGCACTTGCAGCGTCGGAGACGTGGGTACGATCCCGACCACGGGTGCTGTCAGTACGGAGTTTGCATGTTCTCCCCATGACATGCCTGGGATTTCTCTGAGATCTTCGGTTACCTCCCACACTCCAAAGACATCCAGGTTTGTAGAGTAATCGGCTTGGAATAAATGTAAATTGTCCCTAGAGTGTGTAAGATACTGTCGGTGTGCGGGGATCGCTCGTCGGTGCGGGCTCGGTGGGCCGAATGGCCTGTTTCCGCGCTGTATCTCTAAACTAAACATGTTGTTCAGGCAGAGCCAAGAACATCTGATGAATTTGTATATTATTTTTCAAAGTTCATTGTGAAAATAACACCTTCTCTACTGACATAACCTTCATTCCATTGCACACAACATGGCTTTCTGTACATTTTGTTTTGTTTCTCCAGATGGCACAGGTGTACTGAAAGGCAAAGATGCCGTGTAGATTCTGAATTTCAAAGCTCAACGGTGAAAGATCTGAATCCCATCCAAACGCAGTCGGTTCTTTTACCCGACAGGTTTTGCTTCAATAGTCCTCAAATTTATAAAAAATAACTCCAAACAACAGAGAATTTCTGTAGGTCAACGGCTAAACAATTAACTTTTGACCTGTGACAATATCAAGTTTTGTTCATTCTTCCATTAAAGTGACCTGCCTTCTAGGGCATAGCCTTTATATTCAGCTTCTAAACTCATATACCTGGGGACTTACAACCTGAGGCAAGCAGACAATAAGGCAGCATTTTATTACCACAGAATTTTTATGGCATTGCCCTTTACAGCCACGACTAACTTCAATTTAATTTAGTTTAGAGATACAGTGCGGAGACAGGCATTTTGGCCTGACCAGCGATGCCCGCACATCCCCGCAGAGCCTGGGATCTCTCGCCGAGATCGCCAGAGTTGGAGCTCCGACCAGCGCGGCCCGTGGACCTCGGGAGCCGCGGTCTCCGGTGAGGGAGCGGCTGCTCCAGACACTCTGACCCGCTGAGAGTGTTCTTCCCTCGCCGGAGCTCATTCATCCGGCGAGAGGGCCTGAAGTATCGGGCTGCCCTAGCGGCGACTGTGGAGGCCTCAAATAGGCCCGACTATGGATGAACAGAGGATGGGACTGGATTTTGCTGCCTTCCCTCACAGTGGGAACCATTGTGGGGGGATGTTTTTTATGTTTATTGTTAAATTTCACTACACAAATTGGTGTATGTGATAATATATGTCCTTTGTATTGTATTGTATTGTATTGTTGACACTATCCTACACACACCAGGGACAATTTTACACATACACCAAGCCAATTAACCTGTACGTCTTTGGAGTGTGGGAGGAAACAGAAGATCTCGGAGAAAACCCACACAGGCCACGGGGAGATCATACAAACTCCGTACCGACAGCACCCGTAGTCGGGATCAAACCGGGATCTCTGGCGCTGCAAGTGCTATAAGGCAGCAACTCTACCGCTGCGCCACCGTGCCGACTATTGGTCAAATGTTTTATTTTCCCCTGAAATTATACTTACGACATCACTGAGGCATAAAACTGCCTCTTAGGCAGCCCACAACCCAGCGGTATGACTATTGATTTCTCTAACTGCAAGTAACCCTTCCTTTCCCTCTCTCTCCGTCCCTCTCCCACACTCGTACTCCGACTAGTTTCACTGTCCTTCTGATTAATTTTACTGTTTGTATGCCCCATTGCCACCTTGCCCTCAACTAACAATGAAGCCATTCTTCATTTCCTTGATCTGTCGTTTTCACACCACACCCTTCCATATCTCTAGTTTCCCTCTCCCCTAACTCTCAGCCTGAAGAAGGGTCTTGATCCAAAGCGTCCAGAGTTGCTGCCCGTCCCACTGAGTTACTCCTGTATTTTGCGTCTATCTTCGGTGTAAACCAGCATCTGCAGTTCCTTCCTGCGCATAAAACAGGTGCAGTGGGATGGTGTCCATGCATGCTAATGATTTGGTGAGCTTCAGAATGGGGGCTGATCGCAATAAAATCCACCCTAACCCTCCCATCTGGTGCAGGCAGTTCCTTCGTCTGTGGCAATAATATGCATTTCATTTTATTATTGAGCTTCAGTGGATCTCAATATTAAATACTAGGCCTACACTTCATCATTTACCAGTAAAACCATCTAAAGGTATATATATTTTTTTAAATGTGGTTTGCACATTGATGTTTCCATGTCTGAAGAAGATTCTCGACCCGAAACGTCGCCCATTCCTTCTCTCCAGAGATGCTGCCTGTCCCACTGAGTTACTCCAGCATTTTGTGTCCATCCTTGATGTTTCTTAGAGTTATCTCATCTGGAAAGTGTTTTCGTTTAGTTTAGAGAAAACAGTTTAGCTTAGTGCGGAAACAGGCCCTTTGGCCCACCGATCACCGATCCCCCCACACTGACACTACAATTACACTATCTTACACACACACACTAGTGACACTTTACAATTATACCAAGCCAATTGACATTTAAACCTTTAGTTTAGTTTAGTTTAGAGTGCATTCAGAAAGTATTCTGAATGCACTCTAGGGGGTATGGTCTGAGTGCAGGTAGATGGGACTAGGGGAAAACAAATGGTCAGCACGGACTGGAAGGGCCGAGAGGGCCTGTCTCCGTGCTGTAATTGTTATATGGTTATATGGTTATTCAGACCCCTTCACTTTTTCATAATCAGAATCAGAATCAGAATCAACCTTTATTGTCATTTTGCAAAGCAACAGTTGTTCAGTGCAAAATGAGAAGATGTTTCCCAGGGAATACCAGAGCATCGCACATAAAACTTAAACATTTCCCACATAAAAGTCCCTGATAAAAACAATACGAATAGTTAAAAAGTGCAGGTAAAAAAACATCAACATTAAAATACAGTCATAAATTGTCCAGGGCAGCTGATTTAAGTGGCCAGTGCCAGAGCTTGTTATTAAATTGTCAGTGCAAAAAAGCAGCAGAATCGGGTGGAGCGACTGTTTCGCAGCCTCACAGCCTGTGGAAGGAAGCTGTTTACGGTCTGGTTGTCCGGGCTTTGATGCTACAGTATCTCTTGCCTGATGGCAGGAGATCCAGATGTGTGTGGAGGGGGTGCAGTCTGCCCTTTGCTATGCTCAGTGCTTTTTTTCAGGCATCGGCTCGGGAACATTTCTTGTACCGAGGGTAGGGAGACGCCAATGATCCTCTCTGCTCCCCTCCTTTCCCTTGTCCACATATTGCTACCTTACAGCCTTATTCCAAAATGAATTTAAAAAAAATTATCATCAACCTACTCACGTTGCCCCATAATTTAAAAAAAAAGCAAAAACAGGTGTTTAGAAATTGTTGCAAAGTAATTAAAATAACTGAAATTCATAAGTATTCAGACCCTTTACTCAGTACTTTGTTGAGGCACCTTTGGCAGCGATTACTGCCTCAAGTCTTCGTGGGTATGACGCTACAAGCTTGGCACGCCTGTATATGGGTAATTTCTGCCATTCTTCTCTGCAGATCCTCTCAAGTTGGATGGGGAGCGTCAATGCACAGCTATTTTCAGGTCCCTCCAGAGATGTTTGATTGTGTTCAAGTCCGGGCTCTGGCTGGGCCACTCAAGGACATTCACAGACTTGTCACGAAGCCACTCCTGCGTTGTCTTGGCTGTGTGCTTAGGGTCATTGTCCTGTTGGAAGGTGAACCTCTGCCCCAGTCTGAGGTCCAGAACGCTCTGGAGCAGGTTTTCATCAAGGATCTCTCTGTACTCTGCTCCGTTCATCTTTCCCTCGATCCTGACTAGTCTTCCAGTTCCTGCCGCTGAGAAACATTCCCACAGCATGATGCTGCCAGCACCACGCTTCACCGTAGGTATGGTATTGGCCAGGTGATGAGCGGTGCCTGCTTTCCTCCAGATGTGACACCTGGCATTCAGGCCAAAGAGTTCAATCTTGGTTTCATCAGACCAGCGAATCGTGTTTCTCATGGTCTGAGAGTCTTTTAGATGCCTTTTGGTAAACTCCAAGTGGGCTGTCATGTGCCTTTTACTGAGGTGTGGGTTCCATCTGGCCACTCCACCATAAAGGCCTGATTATGGAGTGCTGATATAGTTGCTGATATGCAGATATATTTGTCCTTCTGGAAGGTTCTCCCATCTTCACAGAGGAGCTCTGGAGCTCTGTCAGAGTGTCCATCGGGTTCTTGGTCACCTCCCTGACCAAGGACCTCCCCCGTTTGCTCAGTTTGGCTTGGCAGCCAGCTCTATGAAAAGTCCTGGTGGTTCCAAAGTTCTTCCATTTAAGAATGACAGAGGCCACCGTGCTCTTCGGGACCTGCAATGTCACAGAAATTGTTTTATACCCTTCTCCAGATCTATGTCTCGACACAATCCTGCCTCGGAGGTCTACGGACAATTCCTTCGTCTTCATGGCTTGGTCTTTGCTCTAACATGCACTGTCAACTATGGGACCTTACATAGACAGGTGTATGCCTTTCCAAGTCATGTCCAATCAATTTAATTTACCACTGGTGGACTCCAATCAAGTTGTAGAAACATCTCAAGGATAATCAATGGAATCAGGATGAACCTAAGCTCAAATCTGAGTGTCATAGCAAAGGTTCTGGATACTTATGTATTGTGATATTTCAGATATTTATTTTTAATTACCTTGCAAAAATTTCTAAGCACCTGTTTTTGCTTTTTTTTATTATGGGGTATTGTGTGTAGATTGATGATTAAAAAAAATGAATTTAATGCATTTTAGAATAAGGCTGTAACGTGACAAAATGTGAAAAAAGTGAAGGGGTCTGAATACTTTCTGAATGCACTGTACAGCGTGGAAACAGGCCCTTTGGCCCACCGAGTCCCTGCTGACCTGCGATCCCCGCACATTAACCTCATTCTACACACACTAGGGACAATTTATATTTATACCAAGCCAATTAATCTACAAACCTGCACATCTTTGGAGTGTGGGTGGAAAGTGGAGATCTCTGAGAAACCACGCAGGTCACGGGGAGAGCGTACAAACTCCATACAGGCAGCACCTGTAGTCGGGTTCGGACCCGTGTCTCCGGCGCTGTAAAGCCCCAACGCTCTACCCCTGCGCCCCTCTGCCACCGAGAGTGGGTGCAAAAGCAGAACTACGTAACGCAGAGGAAACGCGGGTGAGGGATCCATTTATGACAGGGGGTTGGGAGGGAGGGAGGGAGGGCGGGAGGTTTAGAGGAGGTGTGCGGGACATGCTTTTTACACAGAGGGTGGTGGGTGCCTGGAACACGCTGCCAGGGGTGGTGGTGGGAGCAGACACCATAGTGGCATTTAAGAGGCCTTTAGATAGGCACGTGGATATGCGGGGAATGGAGGGACATGGATCATGTGCAGGCAGACGAGATGAGTTTCTTTTGGCGTCATGTTCGTTACAGGCATGTGTACTACATTTTTCTATGTACTATGTTCCATGGTAATGCAAGACTGCTAAAAAACATACCCCTTCTAGGAGCCTTAACACACATGGAGATGAAGGAAACGCAGGTATCTGGACTCATTTCATAACATGCATCTTGAACCCCCAGCTCATCCATCTCAGAAGTTCATCAGCACCATATGTGGAAAATTGCTAACCTCTGTATGTTTCATGCCTCGTTGAGGAACTTTGTGTTGATTTTATTTCAGTGGTTGTTCTTCTACAATGTTATAGTGTCTTAGAGTCATACAGCGCAGAAACAGGCCCTTCGGCCCAACTTGCCCTCGCCGGCCAACATGCCCTATCTGCACCAGTCCCACCTGCTTGCGTTTGGCCCACATCCCTCCAATCCTATCCCACCCATGCACCTGTCTAAATGCTTCTAAACATTGTGATAGTACCTGCCTCAACTACATCCTCCGGCAGCTCGTTCCATACACCCACCACCCTTGGTGTGAAATAGTTACTTTTCAGGTTGCTATTACATTTTTCCCCCCTCGCCTTAAACCTATATCCTCTGATTCTCGATTCCCCTACTCTGGGCAAAGGATTGTGCGCTTAGCCGATCTACTCCTCTCATGATTTTATGCACCTCTATAAGATCACCCCTGATCCTCTTGCGCTCCAAGGAATAAAGTCCCAGCCTGCTCAACCTCTCCCTGTAGCTCAGTCCCTAAACATCTACGACATTTTCTGCATTGGGAAAAGTTAGAATAAAAGTCGCAGCCTCATCATGAGGCAATAAATTCTGCTTTTGTTTATCTGAAGCCGACTCTAAATAAAACTAATAACAGATGGTTTGTTGCTAGTCTAATCTAACTCTTGCTGTGTTAATGTAGTGGCTGTTATGCGTAACATTTTTCATCAAGTAAGCAGACTGTGACCTGCTTAACTTTATATCATCCCCGCATATGCTCTTCTAACGCTGCGGCTATCTGGAGATCAGGTGTTGGAGTTAAAAGCGTACAATCGGAACGAGCATGAACAGAGTGCACACTGACACTCACACCGCCGTGTGCAGAGTATTCGCTGCGGAATGTTAATTTATAAACAGTGGCAAAAATGTGGCCTCTGAAATAGACAACGATTCGTGCGGTGAAGTGCAAAGCCCTAAGCTGCCTTGGCAAGCTCCCGGTCTATAGTCAGAGGGTAGTTAATCTGTGGGACTCTTTGCCACAGAGGGCTGTGGAGGCCAAGTCAGTGGATGTTTTTAAGGCAGAGATAAACAAATTCTTGATTAGACCAGGTGTCAAGGGTTACGGGTAGAAGGCAGGAAAATGGGATTAGTAGGCAGAGATCCGCCATGATTGAATGGCGGAGTAGGCTCGACGGGTAGAATGGCCTAAATTCTACTCCAGTAACTTGTGAGCTTGTATTAGTGTTGGCTTGTATCAGGTGATGGTGGATCGATTTTTTTCTAGAATTATAGCACGGAAACAGGACCTTGGGCTGTAACTCCGAACTCAACTAAAACTACAGATTAAACTGTTTAGTTTAGTTTAGTTTATTATTGTCACATGTTCCGTGGTACAGTGAAAAGCAGATGGCAATGGAGGAGTGATTAAAATTTATAAGGGAGGCGGAGAAATACAAAGATCTTGCGGATTTTCCTGCTGCAAAGATGTTATGAAAATGTAGAGGAATTAAGTGCAGGGAGCAGTCAGATATTCCAATGCTTCATCTTGTCTTCAGACTTTAGACTTTGGAGATACAGCGTGGAAACAAGCCCTTCAGCCCACTGAAATCACCCGTACACTAGTTCTATCCTACACACTAGGGACAATATACAGAAGCAGTGGTTGCAGCACCAGAGACCTGGGTTCGATCCTGACTATGGGTGCTGTATGTACGGAGTTTGTACGTTCTCCCCGTGACCGCGTGGGTTTTCTCCAAGTGCTTCCTCCCACACTCCAAAGACGTACAGGTTTGTAGGCTAATTGGCTTTTGGTAAAAATGTAAATTATTCCTAGTGTTTGTGTGTGTGTGTGTGTGTAGGATAGTGTTAGTGTGCGGGGATCGCTGGTCGGCGCGGACTCGGTGGGCCAAAGGGCCTGTTTCCGCGCTGTATCTCGAATCTAATCGAAACTTGAGACATTTTGTCCTGTTAAAGTGGCCACAGAATTTGCGGGATTTGTTGTTATTCTGGAGTTCCCATGTTCAGTTCTCGAGTCATGGAATCACACAGTGTGGAAACAGGCCCTTCAGCCCAACCTGCCCACACCGACCAACATGTCCCAGCTACTCTAATCCCACCTGCCTGCATTTGGCCCATATCTCTCCAAACCTGGCCTATCCGTGTACCTGTCTGATTCTTAAACATTGGGAGTTTAAGCAGTCCTTGCCTCAACTACCTCCTCTGGCAGCTTGTTCCATACACCCACCACCGTTTGCGTATCAGTTAAGTGATCTTATAGAGGTGTATAAAATCATGAGAGGAATAGATCATGTAGATGCACAGAGTGTCTTGCCCAGAGTCGGTGAGTCAAGGACCAGAGGACATGGGTTTAGGGTGAAGGGGGAACAGATTTGGTGGGAATCTGAGGGTGTAGCTTTTCCGCACAAAGGGTGGTGGGTGTATGGAAGAGTCTGCCAGAGGAGGTAGTTGAAGCAAGGATTATCCCAACGTTTAAGAAACAGTTAGACAGGTACATGGATTGGACAGGTCTGGAGGGATATGGGCCAAACGCGGGCTGGTGGCACTAGTGTAGCTGGGACATGTTGGCCGGTGTGGGCGAGGTGGGCTGAAGGGCCTGTTTCCATGCTGTATCACTCTCAGTGAAAAGCTATGGAAAGCTGAAGGCTGGCGGAGAAGAAATAGGAGGGAATGGAATAGGTTTCTGCAAGCTGATGGCATTTATGGATAACAAATACTTTTCAATGCAGACAATGTAACATCAGTGGCTGGTAAGTGATCTGGTAGCTGCCTCATTGCCTGTAAATCAACAGCCACGTATTCTTGTGGAAAAGTAGAAAATAATGGAATGGTTATTTATTGCTTACTGCTATAATTGTGACGACTGATGCTATCATATAATGTTCTGGGAATCAGTGGCCCATAGCTCTTGCTTTAAAATGTGCATCCATCATTTTCATTTGAGAAATTTCAATAAATAATGACAAAAATGATTATGCCATTTTAAAAGGGCAATACCTGCAGCCCTGTGCATTTGAGAAAGATTAAAAATTTAACATGCAGCGGTGGTATTTTCTACGTTCCACAGTGGCTAATTTTAATACTGAGGATGCCAAATTTTACTCCAGACTTCAGAGTTTAGAGATACAGCGCAGAAACGGGTCCTTCGGCTCGCCGGGTCCGCGCCGACCAGCGATCCCCGCACACTAACACTATCCTACACACACGAGAGACAATTTACAATTTTTACCAAAGCCAATTAACCTACAAGCCTGTGCGTCTTTGGAGTGTGGGAGGAAACTGGAGCACCCGGAGAAAACCCACGCGGTCACAGGGAGAATGTAGGGACAGCACCCATGGTTAGGATCGAACCCGTGTCTC
This sequence comes from Okamejei kenojei, assembly GCA_035221665.1. NCBI lineage: Eukaryota > Metazoa > Chordata > Chondrichthyes > Rajiformes > Rajidae > Okamejei > Okamejei kenojei. Next base: position 122,648,717 of record CM069134.1, on the reverse strand, counting down.
TGGCATTGTTAGGCAGCAACTCCATCACTGGATTGGATGTACAGGTTGCCAAACTGTATGGCAATTGATATAAATGAGTGTGCGAAACAGGCAGTGAAAACTTGAGCCATCAACAAAAACAACATATAAATGGAAGAGTGCTGGAGTAACTCGGTGGGTCAGGCAGCATCTTTGGAGAACAGGGATAGGTGATGTTTTGGGGTCTGAACTCTTCTTCAGACTGATTGTAGTGCGGGGGGGGGGGGGGGTGGGGGGTGGGGGGAGAAAGACGGAAGGTAGGTGGGGATGGGACAAAGCCTGGTGAGTGATAGGTGGATACAGGTGAGGGAGGGGGCAGTTGATTGGCAGATGGTTGGACAAAGGCTGGAGATGAAAAGGCAAAGGGGGATAGGAGAGGTGTGAAATGTGAAGCTAGAGGAAGGAATGTAGGGGACGGGGAAGGGGAAAGGAGAAATGGATTTGCATCCAGGTGGGACAGAGAAAAGAGGGGGTAAAGAGGTGGGGGAAGGGGCGATATTTGTAGGTTTCGTTCCTGAATGGAAACATTGCCTATCCATGTTCTCCAAAGATGCTGCCTAACCTGCTGAAGCAAAGCAAGGATTTCATTGTCCTATCAGAGACACATGAGAATAAACTCTCTTGAATCTTGAATCTTGAATCTTGAATCTTGAACTCACTGAGGTAAGGGCCTGTCCCACTTTTGCGTCATTTGCGGGTCACGCAGATGGCGCGCAAAGATTTTGTACGTCCCAAAATCCTGGGGCGCCGCGCGCGATTGCCGAAGTCGCCACGCACCATGCGAGCGTAATGCGCACCACGAGCGCGTCGTGCGTCGTGACGCGTAAATTATGTTGCGTAAATTACGTGCAAATGGGGCCCAAGTGGGACAGGGCCTTTACTCCAGCAGCATTTTGTGACTTTTTCAGCATTTGCAGTTCCTTCAGTCTATTTATAACAACAGTTCAGGTGGTGAATATATGGTACGCACTGCAGAGGAGGTAGTTGAGGCAGGTATTGTACACCGTTTAAAAGACACTTGTACAGGAACCTGGGTAGGAAATGTTTAGAAGAATATGGGCCAAGCGCAGGCAAATTAGAGAAGATAGACACAAAAAGCTGGAGCAACTAAGCGGGACAGGCAGCATCTCTGGGGAGAAGAAATAGATGACATTTCGGGTCGAAACGCGGGCAACTTCGACTTAGCTCAGATGGGGTATCTGGGCTGGCATGAATGAGTTGGGTCGAAGGGCCTGTTTCTATGTTGTATGACTCTCTGACTCCATCAAGAATAAAAAAAACATATTTTAATATAGGCAACTCAAACAGACCTAACATTTCAAGTTAAAAAATCCTCCTCAATCTGAGGTAATTTTTTTGCAAATGAAAAAAAAACAAATGTTATTGATTCCACCAGCTATTATACATCTGTTCTGATTGTCATCAGCAGAAATGTATAATGAGTAGTTGATTCAAAATCAGCAATTTACATTATCACCAATGACAAAATTACCCCTGATTGAAATTGAAATGATGCAAAACAGATTGACAAATTCAAAATAAATGCAGAAATGTAAATATGTGGCGGCACGGTGGCGCAGCGGTCGGGTCGCTGCTTTACAGCGCTCGTAATGTCAGACACCCGGGTTCAATCCCGACTACGGGTGCTGTCTGTACGGAGTTTGTACGCTCTCCCCGTGACTTTTCTCGGAGATCTCCGGTTTCCTCCCACACTCCAAAGACGTACAGGTATGTAGGTTAATTAGCTTGGTGTATGTGTAAATTGTTCCTAGTGTGTGTAGGACAGTGTTAATGGGCGGGCATCGCTGGTCGGCACAGACTTGGTGGGCCGAAGGGCCTGTTTCCGCACTGTATCTGCGTTTCCGGGCATAGATTTTTTTCTGTTCAGTTCCGTTTAGTTTAGTTCAGTTTAGCGTAGCGAGGTCTTGACACCAGGTTTAGCACAGACATTGTGGGCCAAAGGGCCTATTCCTAGTTCTTTCACATCCTTCTAATGAGAAAGTGCTGTAGTTATTAACGTTACATGTCATTAAAATTGGTGGAGTTGCGGAATTTAGTTTAGTTTAATTTAGAGATACAGTGCGAAAACAGGCCCTTCGGCCCACCGAGTCTGTGCCGACCAGCCAGTCAGCCCCACACACTAACACTATCCTACACACACACATTGGGGACTATTTTACATTTATAACAAGCCTATCAACCTACAAACCTGGATGTATTTGGAGTGTGGGAAGTAACTGGAGCAGCCGGAGAAAACCCTTGCAGGTCACGGGGAGAACGTTCAAACTCCATGCAGACAGCACCCGTAGTCAGGTTCAAACCCGGGACTCTGGCGCAGTAAGGCAGCAACTCTACCGCTGCGTCACCATGCCGCCCTAAAGAAGGTTATCTAACAGGCCACCAGGATCTACCTGAAGTGGGCCAAGAAATGGCAAATGGAATTGAGCTCATACAACTGTGAAGTGCTGCATTTGGATCAGGACTTACAGTGTAACTCATCAGACCCTAGAGAGCGCTGTAATACAGAGACCCGAGGGGTATGCGCACACGGTTCCGTGTAAGTGCGTCACAGATAGGCACGGTGGCGAAGAGGTTGTTTGCAATGTTCGGGGCATTGAGCGAAGGAAGCAGGATGACATGTTCCAACTGCATGATGTGACCACAGTTGGACTATCCCATATAGTTCTGGTCAAGAGTGTTTTATTGTCGTATGTCCCAGATAGACCAATGAAATTCTTATTTATTTATATAAATATATATATATATTTCTTGATTTTTACAGGGTTTAGTGGGAGAGAACGGGGAGAAGGCAGGAGAATGGGGTTCGGAGGGAGAGATAGATCAGCCATGATTGAATGGCGGAGTAGACTTGATGGTCCAAATGGCCTAATTCTACTCCTATCCCTTATGACCTATGACCTTATGACCTCTACTCACACACACAGCGACACACACACACATATATAAATATATATACACACATACGTTTACGTAATATACAGACAGACAATAATAGTGCAGTGGTAACAAGCTATACCCAGCTACACAAAGGATTACACTAAGTTAAAAAGAATGGAACTGAATTATAAGGAGTGTACTATATTCACGTATCAGTTGCGCTGCTGCAAGTAAGAATTTCATTGTTCCGTTTCAGGACATATGACAATAAAACATTTGTCTCGGCTGAAATGTATAGGAGGCTGACGGGTGAGTTTATAGAAGTATATAAAATCATGAAGGGCGTCAATAAGATAGGTGGTTTAAGGTGAGGGGGAAAAGATTTAACAGGTACCTGAGGGGTAAATATCTTTTTACACGAATGGTGGTGGGTGCATGGAACTAGCCGCTGGAGGAGGTAGTTGAGGCAGGTACTATCCCAATTTTTAAGAAACATTTGAATAGGTACATGGATAGGACAGGTCTAGAGGAATATTTGTCCAAATGCAGGTAGGTGGGACAAGTTTAGATGGGACAGTTTGGTCAGTGTGGGTAAGTTGGGCCAAAGGGCATGTTTCCAACCTGTATGTCTCTATGACTCTGTGACTCGATAACAAAGGGTGGTGGGTATATGGACCAAGTGGTCAGAGGAAGGTATAGAGGTGGATACAATTACAATATCTAAAAGACATTAAGACTAAACTTGGATGTGAAGTTATGGAGGGAAATGGATCTAACATAGGCAACTGGACTCGGTGAGGAAGAGATTTTGCAGTGAACTGAATGTCTAATTATGTGCTGTATAACTCTATAACTTTGACTTACAATATTTGCCTCCACAGTTGCATCATGACCTATTGATTTCATGCATGGATTTGATTTTTGGTAAATTTTAAAAATCTCTTGAAACATCATAATAACAGCAAGTTGAAGTCAATCAGCACCTAAGCCATAAAACTTTATAAATTCTGGAGTGATATTTTTGAAATATTTCCAAAATTATTTAAGATAAAAATGGAACCTAATACTGAAATGATTATATTTGGAGTAATGGACGATGGGAATAAATTGAACTCATCTCAAAATTTATTTTTTAATTATGGGTTAATAACGACAAAAAAACATACTTCACTTTTGGAAAAATACAGCCATACCAACGCTTAAAATGTGGATTTCAAACATGTTGGACACTGCACATCTTGAGGAAATGCGATTCCTCCTAATAGATAAATCAGACAAATTTTTAACGAGTTGGTCTCCATTTGTCGATTTTTTGGAAGCATATGGTGCAACAAAACCGTAGAAGCTAACTGTTTCAGGATTGGGTGAGGGATGGTCAAGAATATAGATAACGATCTCCCTGATCTCTTACTTTCTACTCTTTTCCTTTCTTTTTTCTTTTTCTTTCTCAACTTACCTTTTTCACGCGTTTTTCTTTCTCACACACTATATAACATGTTTCTCTATCTTTTATTATCTATTCTCTCTTTTTCCTTTTCATTATAAAAAAAAGTAAGAAGCTGTACATAAAATGTAATATGTCAATATATATTAGGCACCTTGGTGCCATATTCCTGTACTTACTTCTAATAAAATTAAAAAATAAAAAAAATAAAGCACTTTAGTTGTAATCAAGTTTAATATTCTTTTATATACCATTAAGCACCAACATCACATCAGCCATGTTCATGTTGAATGGCGGTGCAGGCTCGAAGGGCCGAATGGCCTACTCCTGCACCTATTTTTCTATGTTTCTATGCTTCTATCACAGTTCACAATTCAGAGGTGTAGAATGAGGCCATTCGACCCATCGAGTCTACTCCACCATTCAATCATGGCTGATCTCTGCCTCCTAATCCCATTTTCCTGCCTTCTCCCCATAACCCTTGACACGTTCTAATCGAGAATTTGTCTATCTCTGCCTTATCTACCTCTTAGCAGAGCCTTTGATAGGGGCATTTTAATCCTTATTGATATTATGATCTTCATGTTAAAGTAACCTGTGCTAACATGGTTGACACCAATTCTCACATGATAAACATCCATACATATTTCAATTGGTGCATAGGAACCGTAGCGTTGGACAGCACGGTGGCTGCTGCCTTACAGCGCGGAGACTTGGGTTCGATCCTGACCACGTGTGCTGTCTGTACGGAGTTCGTACGTTCTCCCTGTGACCCGCTTGGGTTTTCTCCGGGGGCCCCGGTTATCTCCCGCTCTCTAAAGATGTATAGGTTTGTAGATTAATTGGCTTTGGTAACAAAAAATTGCAAATTGTTCCAAGTGTGCAGGATAGTGTTGTAGTGTAGTAGTGAACGTGGATCGCTGGTCGGCGCAGACTTGGTGGGCCGAAGAGCCTGTTTCCACGCTGTGTCTCTAAACTAAACTATACCAAATTAGCAGGACAGGCAGCATCTCTGGAGAGAAGGAACGGGTGATGTTTCAGGTCGAGACTGAAGAAGGGTCTCAAGCCGAAACGTCACCCATTCCTTCTCTCCAGAGATGCTGCCCGTCCCTCTGAGTTACTCCAGCATTTTGTGTCTATCTTCGGTGCAAACCAACATCTGCAGTTGATTGTACACATACTTTAGCACCTTGGTGTCTAAACAATAGGGTGTTGGAGAGCTGATTTATTCCACCAGTTCCTTCCTTCTGACCATTCCCTTAAGGGCCTGTCCCAGCAGCATGCAACTCCATGCGATGAGCGCGACCTAACGTGGTCGCTTGAGCCGTCCGGCGTCGCGGGGCCGGTCCCACTTCGATCGCTGGAGCCGTGCGGAATGGTGCGGAGTTCGTCCCGACATCGCGCGGGGCTCCGAAAAACTGACCATGTTCAAAAATTCCGCGCGGCAACGGCTTGTCGGCAATAATATCTAGCATAATGTGTCGCAGTCGCCTCGACACATTACACACCGCCTCGATGTCGTGCCTCCGTGACCCTCTCTGTGTGTGCCTTTGTGCCCCTCTCTGTGTGTGCCTCTGTGCCCCTCTCTGTGTGTGCCTCTGTGCCCCTCTCTGTGTGTCCCTCTCTGTCCTGGCGAACTTACCTTTAAGACTTCGCTCCAGGTTCGCCTCACTTCGCGCCGCGTTGCGCCACTCACCCCACCTCCGCGCGGCCCCCGCTGCCGGTTTGGTCGCGCTCTTCGCATGCAGGCGCATGCTGTTGGGAACGGCCCTGTACAGGGATCGCCCGACCTCCGCGCGGCCCCCGCTGCCGGTTTGATCGCGCTCACCGCATGGAGTCGGATGCTGGTAGGACAGGCCCTTTAGGCTTTGCAGATAAGGAATCTGTATGCATAGATTAAAAAATAGTCGCTGAGGTAAAATGCCTTGGAGAGAATGGAAATCTTTTAGCAGCACTAGCCATATCTAACATGATTAATGTGCTCTGTAAATATCAGCTATTTATCAGTCCCCCTTCCTTTGCTTCAGTGACAGAGTAATTTATGTACCAGAAACTGCAAAACTGAAGCTTTAGCTTTCGTCTTTTAATATTTGTAACGGAAGTGAAAAGCTAGTTATTTGCATCTGTACTTTCTCCCGCGCTGACTAAAATAGTTGTGTATAGAAATGTAAATTATTGATGTAAAATAATGTACATTTCCATGTTTAGTTTTAGCTTAGTTTATCCCCGGAGAAAACCCATGCAGGTCATGGGGAGAACGTACAAACTCCGTACAGACAGCACTCGTTGTCGGGATCGAACCCGGGTCTCTGGCGCTGTAAGGCAGCAACTCTACCGTTGCCCCTTCGTGACAATATATATTTTTAATAACTGCACAGACTTACAAAACATTAAAAACCCTGCAAAAATACATAAAAGCACACTAAAAAAATTGGAACTTGGTTAAAGCAGCAAGCCCTTCACGGACACACAGTGCTGTAGTAACTCAGCAGGTCAGGCAGCATCTCTGGAGAAAATGGGAGGTGATATTTCTGGTCTGGACCCTTCTTCACATCCCTCAAGCCTCTCTCATGGATTTGGGGCGGCACGGTGGCGCAGCTGCAGAAATACTGCCTTATAGTGCCAGAGACACAGGTTCGATCCTGACCACGGTTGCTATCTGTACTGAGTTTGTACATTCTCGCCGAGACCTGCGTGGGTTTTCTCCGGGTGCTCCGGTTCCCTCCCACACTCCAAAGACGTGCAAGTTTGTAGGTTACTAGGCTTTGGTAAAATTGTAAATTGTCTGTAGTATGTAGGTTAGTGTGCGGGGATCGCTGGTCGGCGCAGACTCGGTGGGCCGAAAGGCCTGTTTCAGCACTGTTTCTCCAAACTAAACTAAACTCACCGTTTAATATTATCACAGCTGATCTACGCTGGCATCAACTCCCCTTCTGTGCTAGTTCCCCATAACTCTCAATTCCTCAATCTTTCAATTATTATCCATTTTTACTATAACGTTAGACTTTTAGAGATACAGCATGGAAACAGGCCCTTCAGCCCACTGAGTCCATGCTGAGCAGCGATTACCCCCGCACAATAGCACCCAGAGGAAACCCATTCAGTCCCACGGAGGACATGAAAACTCCACACAGACAGTACCTGACAACCGGCCACAACAAGCATCTGAACCATCCCACCTCAACTAGAGAGCCGCCCTGAACTATCTACCTGATTGAAGGCCCTTGGACTGTCTTTGTTCGGATTTTACTGGGTTGATCTTGCACTAATTCCCTTATCATGTATCTTCACACTGTGAATGCCTCGATTGCAATCAAGTATTGTCTTTCCGCTGACTGGTTAGCATGCAACAAAATGTTTTTCACTCTACCTTGATACAAGTAGGGAATTGAGGAATGCTGTGGAACAGAGGGATCTAGGAATAACTGTGCATAGTTCCCTGAAGGTGGAATCGCATGTAGATAGGGTGGTAAAGAAAGCCTTTGGTGTGCTGGCCTTTATAAATCAGAGCATTGAATATAGGAGTAGGGAAGTAATGTTAAAATTGTACAAGGCATTGGTAAGACCAATTCTGGAGTATGGTGTACAATTTTGGTTCGCCTAGTTATAGGAAGGATGTCAACAAAATAGAGAGAGTACAGAGGAGATTTACTAGAATGTTGCCAGGGTTCCAGCAACTATGTTACAGAGAAAGGTTGAACAAGTTAGGTCTTTATTCTATGGAGCGCAGAAGGTTAAGGGGGGACTTGATTGAGGTCTTTAAAATGATGAAAGGGATAGACAGAGTTGACGTGGATAAGCTTTTCCCATTGAGGGTAGGGAAGATTCAAACAAGAGGGCATGACATGAGAATTAAGGGACAGAAGTTTAGGGGTAACGTGAGGGGAACTTCTTTACTCAGATGGCTGTGTGGAATGAGCTTCCGGAAGAGGTGGTGGAGGCAGGATCGATTTTAACATTTAAAAGTAAAGTGGATAGGTATATGGACGGGAAGGGAATGGAGGGGTACGGTCTGAGTGCAGGTAGATGGGACTAGGGGAAAACAAATGGTCGGCACGGACTGGAAGGGCCGAGAGGGCCTGTTTCCGTGCTGTAATTGTTATATGGTTATTATGGTTATAAGTGACAATAAACTAAAACTTAACGGAAACTGAGAACACAAGGTCAGACTTGAGCCCGGTTCTCTGGTGCTGTGAGACAGCAACCCTGCTAGCTATGCTTTTTTTATACTCAATGCCGCAACTGATGAAGGCAAGTATACCATCCGCTTGTGTTGCCACTTTCATGGAATTATGGACATGGACCCCACGATCCCTCTATTAAATATCGATACTATTAAAGGTCATGTCATTAATTGCAGGCTTACCCCTTACATTTGACTTTATTCACAGAACAACATAGACCTGGAGCCGAGCCTTTGGCCCATGGATTGCTGAGATACAGTCGACTCTGTCTGTGTCAACCATAATGCCAAATTAAACTAACCCATCTGCCTACATATGATCCATATCCCTCCATGACCTGAGCTTAATTGTTTTGGTTTGTTGTCAATATGGATATGGATATGCAATTAAAGATAGACACAAAATGCTGGAGTAACATAGAAAATAGGTGCAGGAGGAGGCCATTCGGCCCTTCAATGGGTCAACTCAGCAGGACAGGCAGCATCTCTGGAGAGGAGGAATGGGTGACATTTCGGGTTGAGACCCTTCTTCAGACTGATGTCAGGGGAGCGGGCAGTACAGAGATAAAATTGAATCGGAGACAATAAGGCTGGTTGGAGAACTGGGAAGAGGGAGGAGATGGACGGAGAGTGGAAAGCAAGGGCTACTTGAAGTACAGTAAAACTGGTCGGGGAACTGGGAAGGGGGAGGGCAGTAATTATATGCAATTAGTCACTCTCCGCGTCCTAGCTAATCACTGACCCATTTTCATAGTAATAAGATAACTATCGCAAATAATATCTAGCATATGGCTGGTGTCATAATGTTAAGAAGGGATTTATAACGGAGGCTTTCCATTTATAGGTCAAGTCACTTTCACTGGTCTTTCTCCCATCACCATGAATAGTTCCCATCTTAGAGAGTCAACAGCACTGTTGTCAAGATCTGGTAGAAATCACATACTATTAGTATATTTCTGTTGTGATTTGAACCATTTTTTAAGCTCGCTACATGGGAGAATCATAGAATCATAGAATAATAGAAAATAGGTGCAGGAGTAGGCCATTCGGCCCTTCGAGCCTGCACCGACATTCAATATGATCATGGCTGATCATCCAACTCAGTATCTTGTACCTGCCTTCTCTCCATACCCCCTGATCCCTTTAGCCACAAGGGCCACATCTAACTCCCTCTTAAATATAGTCAATGAACTGGCCTCAACTACCTTCTGTGGCAGAGAATTCCACAGATTCATCACTCTCTGTGTGAAAAATGATTTTCTCATCTCGGTCCTAAAAGACTTCCCCCTTATCCTTAAACTGTGACCCCTTATTCTGGAGTTCCCCAACATCGGGAACAATCTTCCTGCATCTAGCCTGTCCAACCGCTTAAGAATTTTGTAAGTCTCTATAAGATCCCCCCTCAATCTTCTAAATTCCAGCGAGTACAAGCCGGTCTATCGAGTCTTTCTTCATATGGAAGTCCTGCCATCCCAGGAATCAGTCTGGTGAACCTTCTCTGTACTCCATCTATGGCAAGAATGCCTTTCCGCAGAATAAGAGACCAAAACTGTACGCAATACTCCAGGTGTGGCCTCACCAAGACCCTGTACAACTGCAGTAGAACCTCCCTGTTCTTGTACTCAAGTCCTTTTGCTATGAATGCCAAAATACCATTCGCTTTCTTCACAGCCTGCTGCACCTGCACGCCTACTTTCAATGACTGGTGTACCATGACACCCAGGTCTCGTTGCATTCACCCTTTTCCTAATCGGCCACCATTCAGATAATAGTCTACCCTCCTGTTTTTGCCACCAAAGTGGATAACCTCACATTTATCCACATGATACTGCATCTGCCATGCATTTGTCCACTCACCCAACCTATCCAAGTCACCTTGCAGCCTCCTAGCATCCTCCTCACAGCTAACACTGCCCCCCAGCTTCATGTTATCTGCAAACTTGGAGATGTTGCATTCAATTCCCTCATCCAGATCATTAATATATATTGTAAATAGCTGGGGTCCCAGCACTGAGCCTTGCGGTACCCCACTAGTCACTGCCTGCCATTCTGAAAAGGACCCGTTTACTCCTACACTTTGCTTCCTGTCTGCCAGCCAGTTCTCTATCCACATCAATACTGAACCCCCAATACTGTGTGCTTTAAGTTTGTATACTAATCTCTTATGTGGGTCCCTGTTGAAAGCCTTCTGAAAGTCAAAAAGAAGGTTATAGGGTCCTGAAAACTGTAACGTCCAGATTCAGGAGCAGCTTCTTTCCTACAGCCATCAGTTTGAAACATATAAGGGTTTGGACACGCTAGAGGCAGGAAACATGTTCCCGATGTTGGAGGAGTCCAGAACTAGGGGCCACTGTTTAAGAATAAGGAGTAAGCCATTTAGAACGGAGACGAGGAAACACTTTTTCTCACAGAGAGTGGTGATTCTGTGGAATTCTCTGCATCAGAGGGCGGTGGAGGCCGGTTCTCTGGATGCTTTCAAGAGAGAGCTAGATAGGGCTCTTAAAAATAGCAGAGTCAGGGGATATGGGGAGAAGGCAGGAACGGGGTACTGATTGGGGATGATCAGCCATGATCACATTGAATGGCGGTGCTGGCTCGAAGGGCCGAATGGCCTACTCCTGCACCTATTGTCTATTAAACACGACAACCCCCAAATAGGCTCCAAACAACATAGACTTGGGGACAGTATTTGTGACTTTGCACTATTATTGTTTGCTTATTTGCCTGTTTGGTGTTTATATATACCTGTACTTTAAAAAATATATATTATGGTGTTGACAGAGTACTATGTTTACATTGATCGACACAGAAAAGCTGAAGTAACTCAGCGGGTCAGACAGCATCTCTGGAGAAAAGGAATAGGCGACGATTCGGGTCCAGACCGTTCATCACCTATTCCATTTCTCCAGAGTTGCTGCCTGACCCGCTGAGTTACCCCAGCATTTTGTGTCTATCTTTGGTTGAAAACCAGCATCTGCAGTTCCTTCCAACACTATGTTTACATATCTGTTGTGCTGCTGCAAGTAAGAATTGAATTGTTCTGTTTTGGGACAAATTCCAATAAATCATTCTTTAGATTTAGTCTTGACTCTTGACAGTACCTCATGTGTTTTAATTTCAAGCAAAGCTGTTTTTCTTCATCTGTGTAATGACAATTTCAGTTTAGTTTATTGTCACGTGTCCCGAGGTACAGTGAAAAGCTTTTGTTGCGTGCTATTCTTATTTCATGGAAGACAATACGTGATTACAATCGATCCATTTAAAGTGTACAGATCCATGATAAGGGAATAACATTTAGCGCAAGGTAAAGCCAGGGCTAACAACCCTGTCTCGTAAAACAAATATGTTACGGAAACAGCAACTGAAGGAATCAACACTACTGGGCGTGACAGGAGTGGAGGACCTTTGTTTCATCATGTAGAAATTACAGCAGTGTTTATACATAGTCGACCCCATTTCAGGGCACCATAATGTTTGGGACACATTGCTTCACAGGTGTTTTTAATTGCTCAGGCGTGTTTAATTGCCTCCTTAATGCAGGTATAAAAGAGCTCTCAGCACCTCGTCTTTCCTCCAGTCTTTCCATCACCTTTGGAAACTTTTATTGCTGTTTATCAAGATGAGGACCAAAGGAAGTCAAAGAAGACAGATCAGAAACACTCTTCAGGAGTCAGGTGTGGATTTGTCAATGACCACTGTCCACAGAAGACTTCATGAACAGAAATACAGAGACTACACTGCAAGATGCAAACAACTGGTTAGCTGCAAAGATAGGATGTCCAGGTTAGTTTGCCAAGAAGTACTTAGAAGAGCAATCACAGTTCTGGAAAAGGTCTTGTGAACAGGTGAGACGAAGATTAACACATCAGAGTGATGGCAAGAGCAAAGTATGGAGGAGAGAAGGAACTGCCCAAGATCCAAAGCATGCCACCTCATCTGTGAAACACGGTGGTGGGGGTGTCATGGCCTGGGCATGTATGGCTGCTGAAGGTACTGGCTCACTTATCTTCACTGATGATACAACTGCTGATGGTAGTAGCATAATGAATTCTGAAGTGTATAGAAACATCCTATCTGCTCAAGTCCCAAACAAATGGCTCAAAACACATTGGCCGGCAGTTCATTCTACAGCAAGACAATGATCCCAAACATACTACTAAAGCAACAAAGGAGTTTTTCAAAGCTAAAAAATGGTCAATTCTTGAGTGGCCAAGTCAATTACCTGACCTGAACCCAATTGAGCATGCCTTTTATATGTTGAAGAGAAAACTGAAGGGGACTAGCCCCCAAAACAAGCATTAGTTATGGTGGCTGCAATACAGGCCTGGCAGAGCATCCACCAGAGAAAACACCCAGCAAAGGATATGCAACAAAATACTAAACAAGACTACTTTCATTTACATGACATTGCTGTGTCCCAAACATTATGGTGCCCTGAAATGGGGGGACTATGTATAAACACTGCTGTAATTTCTACATGGTGAAACCAACCAATGGCCTTTATTAAAATCTGACAATGTGCACTTTAATCACATCTGACAATGTGCACTTTCTATCACAAATTTCAAATTGTGGAGTACAGAGGCAAATAAATAAATGACGGGTCTTTGTCCCAAACATTATGGAGAGCACTGTATTTATTTACAGTGTATAGATACATGCACTGTAAGGTTGTATCTTAAGGTTTGTGCACGGTAAAGCCAACCGATCATGGATAGTCCGAGGGTCATCAATGAGATAGAGAGTAGTTCAGCACTGCTCTCGGGTTGTGGTAGGATAGTTCTGTTGCCTGAGAACATCTGAGGAGCTTAGGAGTCTCTTCACTCTCTGAGCTCTTCGGCGCTGTAAGGCAGTAGCATGGTGCTGCCCTAATGTGTATTCAAGTTTTGAAATGTGAATGGGAGAAGGAAGAGTAATCACACCATCCTTTCATCTCTCTGCCTCAATTTTGAATTCATCCACCAGAATGGGATAAAAGTATAATGGTTCTGTCTGTAACAATCCTATTTGAAGTAATTTTAGAAAGACTTTGTCCAGTTGCTAATGGATACAAGTCCAGAGTAAAGTTGCCGAGAAATTCTTATTTAACGGATAATAATATTAATGGGGATTTACAAAATGAATGGTGTGTAATGTGGAGAATTCATAATGAATTTAGGCAATCAATCTCAATCCAATTCTATGTTAATATATTAAAAAATATCAGGGGAATAAAATAATTTGTACATGGAGCTACTGTGAATAAAATTAGTTTAGTTTAGAGATACAGCATGGAAACAGGCCCTTCGGCCCACTGAGTCCGCACCAACCAACGATCCTGTACACCAGCACTAGGGACAATTTACATTTGTTTTAAACCAAAGTCAATTAACCTACAAACCTCTATGTACTGTACGAGTGTGGGAGGAAACCTGAGCACATGAGGAAATCTCACGTGCTCACAGGGAGAACGTACATACTCTGTGGAGACAGCACCCATTGTCAGGATCAAACCCGGGTCTCTGGCGCTGTAAGGTAGCAATTCTACCACTGCCCCACTGTGCCGCCCCAAATGTTACTCTTTATGGCTTTAGAAAATCCAACTGTCTTTCATTGGAATGTATTCTTCACCCCTCTTCAACACATTCTGACCATTGAATGTTCAGCATTGAATCCAAACCTTGTGAAGTTTCACAGTATCAGGGCCATCACTGGTAAGCAAACATCATCCTGGTTTAATGTGTTCAAGTCTTTAAACGGTTGTTTCGGAGGTGAACACTTGATAGCCACAAAATGCCAGAGTAACTCAGCAGGACAGGCAGCATCTCTGGAGAGAAGGAATGGGTGGCGTTTTGGGTCGAGACCCTTCTTCAGACTGAGAGTCCGGGGAGAAGGAGGCACGGAGATATGGATGGGTAAGATGTGAAAACGAAGAGATCACTTGATACTGGATCAGGTTTCTCTGCGCCCTTCATGATCTTGTAAACCTCAATAAGATCAGCCCTCAGCCTCCTATGCTCCAAGGAAAAATACAATACAATACAATACAATACCGTTTATTGTCATTTGAACCTCAAATGAAGTTCAAACAAAATTAGGTTTCTGCAGTAATACAAGAAAAAGAAACAATTAACAAGACACCCAATTAACACAATTTATATAATCTACAACCAAACTATACCCTCAACAGGACAAAAATAAAAATTTTAGAAGACCGACGGACCGCAGAGGCCGCTGCCACGAGGCACTGCCATTTTACGGAAAAATGTCTCACCCTATCCAACCTCTCCCTGTGACTCAAGCCCGCAAGCCCAAGTAACCTCCTGGTGAATCTCTTTTGCACTTTCCAATTTAATGGCATCCTTCCTGTAGCTGCGTGACCACACATCGTCTCAACAATTACGCGTTTTCACCCAGAGAGTTGTGAATCTGTGGAATCCTCTGCCACAGAAGGCAGTGGTGGCCAATTCACTGGATGTTCTCAAGAGAGAGTTAGATTTAGCTCTTAGGGCTAATGGAATCAAGGGATATGGGGAGAAAGCAGGAACGGGGTACTGATCGTGGATGATCTGCCATAATCATGTTGAATGGCGGTGCTGGCTCGAAGGGCCGAATGGTCTACTCGTGCAACTATTTTCAATGTTTTTATGTTTTGGAAATGAGGAAGAAAGCCAAGTTTCACCATTGAACAAGCCAGCAATAGAACCTTTCATCCTGTGCATGGCAACATGGAGATACTGCGACATGAGTTGAAATTATGGAGATTGGGCTGTTCATCACAATGGTCAGCAAAAATGGGAAGCATTTATTTTGAGAAACAAGGAACTGCAGATGCTGGTTAACACAAATTGCTGGGGTAAGTCACCGGGACATGCAGCATCCCTGGAGAACATGGATAGTTGATGTTTTGGTTCGGAACCCTTCTTCAGACATTTATTTGGAGTATTGTGTTCAATTTTGGTCACCCTGCTCGAGGACGGATGATGTCAAGCTGCAAAAGAGTGCATAGAACATCAATGAGGATGTTGCCAAGACTCGAGCGCCTGAGCTGTCGGGAGAAGTTGAGCAGGCCAGGACTTTAGTCCTTGGAGCGTAGAAAACTGAGGGGTGATCTTTTAGAGGCGTGTAAGATCATAAGGGAAATAGATACGGTAAAATGCACAGTCTTTTACCCAGAGTAGGGGAATCAAGAACCAGAGGACATAAGTTTAAGATGTGTTGGGAAAGATTTAATAGAAACCCGTTGGGCAACTTGTTCCCTTATGGAGGGTATATGGAAGCACCTGCCAAAGGAGGTACAAGATACAAGATGCATTTATTTGTCACATGTGCCAGATGGCACAGTGAAATGAGATTATCATACAGCCATACAATACAAATAAAGAACACAACACACGATAGAATTCAACATAAAAACATCCCCACACAGCAGAGTCAAAGTTTCCCACTGTGAGGGAAGGCACCAAAGGTAGTTGAGGCAAGTACTCATAATAACAGTTAAAAGGCATTTTGGTCGATACATGGACAGGAATGGTTTCGAGGGATATGAGCCAAACACAGTCAGGTGGTACTAGTGTAGGTGGGTCATCATGGCCAAGTTGGGTCGAATGGCCTGTACCTGTGCAGTATGACTCTACGATTTAATGACTCTAAGGGGAAGCATTTTGGAACCCGAAATGAAATATAAGCAGGTTTCAAGGATTCGGATCAATGAGACGGAGAAGGAAGATATCCGGCTTACAAACATTCCCAATTTCAGTTTAGTTTATTTCAGACTGAAGAAGGGTCTCGACTCAAAACGTCACCCATTCCTTCTCTCCAGAGATGTTGCCTGTCCCGCGTTACTCCAGCATTTTGTATCTACCTTCGGCATTGTTTATTAATTCAGGCACCAAGCTAATCTGGGATATCTCTGTGAAAGGAAGTTTATCTTATCGTTTTGCTAGATATCTCTGCAGGTGGACTCCATGATTTACTGCTGCTTCTAAGCGAGTCCAAGCATTTTCCCATGCATCTAATTGTTTTTTCTGGGCTGACCTGCTTGCTTGCCACATGCTGTTTAGTTTAGTTTAGTTTAGTTTAGTTTAGTTCAGTTTAGAGATACAGATACAAAGATACTGTTTAGAGAAACTGGTCCTTCGTCCCACAGAGTCCGCACCAACCAGCAATCCCCGCACATTAACACTACCCTACGCCCCCCAGGGACAGTTTTTCATTGATACCAAGCTAATTAACCAACAAACCTGTACGTCTTTGGAGTGTGGGAGGGAACCGAAAATCTATGAGAAAACCCGCGCAGGTCACGGGGAGGACATACAAACTCCGTACAGACTCGGGATTGAACTCGGGTCTCTGGCGCTGTAAGGCAACAACCCTACCGCTGCGCCAACGTGCCGTGCTTGTCAGCATCTTGGGTGAAAACCCTGTTTAACTCTGACATGGCAGAAACTGTACACACTGTCCATAACTGGGGCGAAAAGAGCGAGGCAACACACCACAAGCTAATAACATTACAAAGATGGCATTGCCCAGACGTTCCATTCAAAAATCCACAGCTTGTGAATTTATACCACACAGCCCTGTCTGGTCCGTGTCACGTTTTTACAGCACCTTAAAGATGTTTTATTGACTTTGAGAGACGTCCAACTGGCACACGTCTATTCTGCACAAAAAAAGACGCAAATGGCTGGAGTAACTGGATAATGTGGGTGGCACGGTGGCGCAGCGATAGAGTTGCTGCTTTACTGTGCTCGCAGCGCCGGAGACCCGGGTTCGATCCCGACTACGGGTGCTGTGCTGTCTGCGCAGAGTTTGTACATTTTCCCCGTGACCACGTGGATTTTCTCCAAGATCTTTGGTTTCCTCCCACACTCCAAAGACACACAGCTTTGTAGATTAATTGACTTGGTATAAATGTAAAATTGTCCCTAGTGTATGTTAGGTAGTGTTAATCTGTGGGGATCGCTGGTCGGTGTGGACTCGGTGGGCCGAAGGGCCTGTTTCCATGCTGTGTCTCTAAACTAAATTCAGCAGGAAAGGCAGCATCCCTGGAGAATGTGAATAGATGACCTTTTGGTCTGAAGACAGGTCCCGGCCTGGAACGTCACCGATCCATGTTCTCCAGACCCACTGAAGTACTCCAGCACTTTGTGTCTATCTTCGGTATAAGCCAGCATCTACAGTTCCTTTCCGCTTGGTCTTTTGTGTTCAACCAGCATCTGTAGTTCCTTGTGTCTAGGTTTTTTGATTAAACT
Source organism: Okamejei kenojei (assembly GCA_035221665.1). Classification (NCBI taxonomy): domain Eukaryota; kingdom Metazoa; phylum Chordata; class Chondrichthyes; order Rajiformes; family Rajidae; genus Okamejei; species Okamejei kenojei. Next base: position 122,630,941 of record CM069134.1, on the reverse strand, counting down.
GCACTTAAAAATATTTAGCTAAGGATGAGGATTTTTCAAGCTTTGACCGGATTCCTTGACTACCTAATCAAAGACCTTGCCTGTAAAAGCATTAAGAAATTATAAGATCGAATTAGCTCAGAAATACATACGGTTTTCCACAAGCGGCATTTTTGACTTTAGATGACAGAAATAAAATATTTAAGCCAGTATTATAGAACATAAACATAGGAAAGTACAGCACATGTGCATGATATCTGTGACAAACATGATGCCAAGGTCAACTGCTAGAAACATAGAAACATAGAAAAATAGGTGCAGGAGTAGGCCATTCGACCCTTCGAGCCAGCACCGCCATTCAATATGATCATGGCTGATCATCCCCAATCAGTACCCCGTTCCTGCTTTATTCCCTGCATATGATCCTTATCCCTTCATTCCCACCATAACCATGTGCCTTTCTAAAAGCCTTGTGTAATATGATCTCTGTTAGAAGATATCTCTCAGAATTAATGCTGTAATATTAGTTGCTGCTACACTTACTTTCTTGTTGTTCTAAGTTCATAGATCGTAGGAGCAGAATAAGGCCATTTGGCCCATCGAGCCTACCTTGCCAATCAATCACAAGTTCATGTTCTTAAGTTCTAGGAGTAGAATTAGGCCATTTGGCCCATCAAGTCTACTCTGCCATTCAATTATGGCTAATCTATCTTTCCCCCTCAACCCCATTCTCAACCCCACACATTGATCTGTTTTGTAGTCATGCCTACTATGTTCTGTAGTGCTGAAGCAAAGCAATAATTTCATTGTCCTGTCAGGGACACATGACAATAAACTCTCTTGAATCTTGAATCTTGAATCTCCTGACTTCTCCCCATAACCCCTGACACCCGTACTAAGGAAGAATCTATCAATCTCCATCTTAAAAATATCCATTGACTTGGCCTTCACAGCCATGTGGCAATGAATTCCACAGATTCACCACCTTCTGGCTAAAGAAATTCCTCCTCATCTGCTTTCTGAAGGAACGTTCTTTGATTCTGCGGCTGGGGCCTTTGGTCCGAGACTCTCCCACAAGTGGGAACATCCTCTCCACATACACTCTATCCAGGCCTATCACTGTTCGATCACGTTAATCATGGCTGATCTAACTTTCCCTCTCAAGTCCATTCTTCTGCCCTCACCCTGCAACAATAAAAATTATATTAGAAAGAAAAAGTTATTGCCTCATGGCATTACCAGTGGGTCAGAGAGTGACTGCATTTCACAAGAACATTATTAAATAACATTAAGAGTTAACCTCCTTTCACCTGAACTGAAAGAACTAATTGCTCTTCAGGGAAGGCGTTGGAATTGGTATGCTTTAGAAGAAAACAGTTCAGTAAATGAAACATAAAAATAGAAAGCCCAAACATCTTCACATTCAGCAAATAACAAAGAATAGGAACAGCATGGAATACCAGGCTTCATGTTGTAAAGTGGTTTTTATTGTGCACTTGCATTTTTAAGCAACATTTCTTTCTATCACAGGAACTGGAGCCTGCAAACTGCAACATCCAGATTCAGGGACAGCTTCTTCCCCACAGCCATCAGGCTAATAAACACTACAACCTCAAATAAGCTCTGATTTACGCAGACTTTTTATGTTTAGGTATGTTCACAAGTTATAGGAGTAGAAGCAGGTCATTCGGCCGAACGAGTCTACTCCGCCATTGATCTCTGCCTCCTAATCCCATTTTCCTGCCTTCTCCCCATAACCCTTCCATTGACACCCGTTCCAATCAAGAATTTGTCTATCTCTGCCTTTAAAAACCCCACTGACGTCCTCACAGCCCTCTGTGGCTATGAGTTCCACGGATTAACTGCCCTCTGGGTAAAGAGGTTCTTCCTCATCTCCTTTCTAAAAGAGCGCCCATTGCAAGGCTCAACAGTGGTGCAGCGGGAGAGATGCCCCCACACAGGGCCAGAGACCCGAGTCAGCGTAAAGACAATGCATGATTACAATCAAGCCATTTGCTGTGCACAGATACATGATGAGGGAATAATGTTTAGTGCAAGATAAAGCAATAAACAATGAACAGTATTTCTTTGCTTATTGTACGATCAAATTACATAATGCTACGAAATTAGCTAAACATAATCCCCAAATTAGTTCATTCATATTTTTTGCTCCCGTTTTCTGTCCAAAGGACAGTGTTCACATTAGGTAGACAAAAGTGCTGGAGAAACTCAGCAGGTGCAGCAGCATCTATGGAGCGAAGGAAATAGGCAACGTTTCGGGCCGAAACCCTTCTCCGAAGACAGTGTTCACATTCTTCTTTATTTAATTGTTCAATGGACACTGTTGCATCTATTCTGGTTTAGGATCCGATCGAAATACAGCTTTTTAACATTATGTAAGAAATGTAGGTGTTGTATCGCGCAAAAGCCGAAATGAGAATCTCAATGTAATTTCCTTTTTCAATTTTCTTTTCAAATGAGTGGCACGGTGGCGCAGCGTTAGAGGTGCTGCCTTTAAACACCAGTGCTGTCTGTACGGAGTTTGTTCGTTCTCTGTAGGGTTGCCCACTGTCCCGTATTAGCCGGGACATACCGTATATTGGGCTAAATTGGTTTGTCCCATATGGGACCGCCCTTGTCCCGTATTTGACTGCTACCACTCGGGTCAAGCAGGCTGTCGATTCGGAGCGCCGCGCCCGGCCCCGCCTCACCCGTCCCGACTTAGTGCAGCCCATGGAGTGCAGCAGCAGCGCCTCGCCCGTGGCCCCGTTGGTTCGCATCCCGGCCAGCTGTCCGATGTTCGGACCTTCGCTTACCGCCCACACCACCACCCCTCCTTCTCATGGCCGATCATCGGTTCATGAGTTGGATGGGGCGCCGGACCAAAAACTCCTCAGCTGGCCCGCTGGCTGGGCTGGGCTTTGTGTGCAATCCAGCACCCGGGCCAACTCATCATTCACCCAGCCACTGCCGAGTGGGTCAACGAATTGCCGTCGGGAATTTGTCCCTTATTTTGACCTTTTGTCCCTTATTTGGGAGTGAGAAAGTTGGCAACCCTAGTTCTCTGTGTCCAGCATGAGTTTTCCCCCAGGATATCCAGTTTCCTCCCACACTCCAAAGACGTGCAGGTTTGTATGATAATTGGCTTGGTATAATTGTAAATTGTCCATAGTGTGTGTGTAGGATAGTGTAAGTGTGCGGGGATCGCTGGCTGTTGTGGACTCGGTGGGCCAAAGGCCCGGTTTCTGCTCTGTATCTCTACACGAAAGGTAAAATCTCCAGATTCAGCTATTACTCTAAAGACACTAATATCATACTTCTAAACTGGGATAAATTCTTCATTAAAGATATGCCCACAATGGCTACTTCATGATAGGAAGGTTCCCTGCCACAGAGGGCAGTGGAGGCCAAATCACTGGAGAGATAGAGCGCTAGGGGCTAGTGGAATCAAGGGATATGGGGAGAAGGCAGGCACGGGTTATTGATTGGGGACGATTAGCCATGATCACAATGAATGGCGGTGCTGGCTCGAAAGGCCAAATGGCCTCCTCCTGCACCTATTTAATATGTTTCTATGAATGGCGGTGCTGGCTCGAAAGGCCAAATGGCCTCCTCCTACACCTTTATTCTATGTTTCTATGAATGGCGGTGCTGGCTCGAAAGGCCGAATGGCCTCCTCCTGCACCTATTTAATATGTTTCTATGAATGGCGGTGCTGGCTCGAAAGGCCAAATGGCCTCCTCCTGCACCTATTTAATATGTTTCTATGAATGGCGGTGCTGGCTCGAAAGGCCGAATGGCCTCCTCCTGCACCTATTTAATATGTTTCTATGTAAGGTTCAACTAAAGGTAGTTAATACAATGGCACCAGAGAATATTCTCCTACCGAGATTTTGCCGTCTGAATCCAAGGCTCAAACGCTTCGATAGCTCAGCAGGTAGAGCTGAGGACAATATTAGCGGAGCTCTAGGGATCCTTATGTCCCTGTCTCGATTCCACTACGAAGAATAATTTTTAGAGGGCGGCACGGTGGCGCAGCAGTAGAGTTACTGCCTTACAGCGCCTTAGACTAAACTAAACTGAACTAAACTAAACTTAACGTGGGGGTTTGTAGGTTAATTGGCTTCTGTAAATTGACCCTAGTGTTTGAGTAGTGAATGAGAAAGTGGGAGGACATAGGGCTAGTGTGAACGACTGATTGATGATCAACTCTCTGACAAGGTTGAACATTTTTAACAATTTCAATTTGTTGGGTACAATGAAAGCACTAGAAACATGGCGACCCTTGTGTACTGCCTCTATGTAGTCTAGTCTTCTTATCGAATCATTAAACCATTGAACCATTGAATCTGTGTTCCATGTGGTCCGAAGGTCCTGTTTCCATGCTACATCTCTAAAATAAAATAAACCAGAAACAGCATTGAAAACATCAAATGTTGTCGGCAGAGGAATAAGGTGTCAGGGATTATAGGGAGAAGGCAGGAGAATATGGTTATGGGGGAGAGATAGATTATCTATGATTGAATGGTGAAGACTTGATGGGCCAAATGGCTTGATTCTACTCCAATCTCTTATGGTCTTATGAGATGTTAGCAGGAAAACACTCTCACTCATCACTCATAGAAACATAGAAAAAGAAAATGGGTGCAGTAGTAGGCCATTCAGCCCTTCGAGCTAGCACTGCCATTCAATATGATCATGGCTGATCATCCAAAATAAGCACCCCGTTCCTGCTTTCTCCCCATATCCCTTGATTCCTTTAGCCCCAAGAGCTATATATAACATTATTCTACGGAAATAGGCAACGAGTGTGGTCGAAACCCTTCTTCAAAGAGTCTGAAGAAGGGTTTTGGCCCGTAACGTATACTATTTCCTTCGCTCCATAGATGCTGCCTCACCCGCTGGGTTTCTCCAGCATTTTTGTCTACCTTCGATTTTCCAGCATCTGCAGTTCCTTCTTAAACAAAATAATTAAGTTTAGGTTAGTTTTAGTTCAGTTTCAAGATACAGCGAGGAAACAGGCACTTCAGCCTGCCGACAGTCTACTGCAGTTGTACAGGGTTTTGGTGAGACCACACCTGGAGTATTGCGTACAGTTTTGGTCTCCAAATCTGAGGAAAGACATTCTTGCCATAGAGGGGGTACAGGGAAGGTTCACCAGACTGATTCCTGGGATGTCAGGACTTTCATATGTGGAAAGACTGGATAGACTTGGCTTGTACTCGCTAGAATTTAGAAGACTGAGGGGGGATCTTATAGAAACTAACAAAATTCTTAAGGGGTTGGATAGGCTAGATGCAGGAAGATTGTTTCCGATGTTGGGGAGGTCCAGAACAAGGTGTCACAGTCTAAGGATAAAGGGGAATTCCTTTAGGACCGAGATGAGGAAAACATTTTTCACACAGAGAGTGGTGAGTCTCTGGAATTCTCTGCCACATAAGGTAGTTGAGGCCAGTTCATTGGCTATATTTAAGAGGGAGTTAGATGTGGCCCTTGTGGCTAAAGGGATCAGGAGGTATGGAGAGAAGGCAGGTACAGGATACTGAGTTGGATGATCAGCCATGATCATATTGAATGGTGGTGCAGGCTCGAAGGGCCGAATGGCCTACTCCTGCACCTATTTTCTATGTTTCTATGTTTCTCTGACAAACAATCCCCGTACATTAACACTATCCTACACATAATAGGAACGATATACAATTATACCAAGCCAAATAACCTGCAAATCTGCATGCCTTTGGAGTGCGGGAGGAAACCGGAACACCTGGAGAAAGCCCATGTGGTCACAGTAAGAACGTGCAAACTCCATCCAGACAGCCCCCTTAGTCAGGATCAAGCCTAGGTCTCGGGCCCTGTAAGGCAGCAACCCCACCGCTGCTTCACCATGCAGCCCAGTTCTATGTTATTCCACTTTCTCATTCATTCCCTACAAACTTGAAGCAATTTACAGAGACCCAATTAACCTACAAACCTGCACGTCTTTGTGATGTGGGAGGAAACCGGAGAACAAAGGTCATAGGTCACAGGAGGAATGTGCAAACGCCACATGGACAGTAACTCTGGCCCTGTATGGGGGCATGTCTACCACTGCACCACTGATGAGCCTTCAACTTAGACCACTTAAAATGTAACTCAATTATTTTACATCATAGTCCTTCATAAAAATATCAACAAAACTATTCCATTATATATTTAGAACTGGCTTAAAACAGCGATTATCTTTAAACATAAGCATTTGTAATCAGTAATTCACTGACTGTGGGTAATGTGAAACATATCAATGTACCAGATTAGTAATATTTGTGTGCGTGAGGCAAACTCTTTGAATGTTTTTGAGAAACCCTGAATTTGAAAACATTTATAATTGGTCTTTTAGTGTGTTTTGCCGCAGGAGAAAATAGTTTAACGTTCAGATCTTCTCAAAGACCCAGGAAGTGGGTAAGTTAATGTAAACTGGTCACAGTGGTTAGTTTAATTTGGGGTCATGATCAATTTTGCGTCCAGGTGTGGCTTCCCGTGCAATGTTTTCAGAAAAGTGCAAAGTCTGTTGGAAATTTAACTTATGTTCTGCATAATTAGAACCACTTTCCTCATTGGGAGTTTGGTTGAATTTGGGTGAATCAATCAGAAACTCCACGTTGAAGTGAACTAACTGGTTACCTGGTTACCTACATTGGTTCCTACCTGGTGTTCAGTGCTTGTGTGTTTTGATGCCCCCTACTGGATAATATCAACTGGATTTCTTTTAGTTTAGGAAGGAGCTGCAGATGCTGGTTTAAACCGAAGATAGACACCAAAAGCTGGAGTAACTCAGCGGGACAGGCAGCATCTCTGGAGAGAAGGAATGGGTGACGTTTCGGGTCGAGTCCCACAACATCGCCCATCCCTTCTCTCCAGTGATGCTGCCTGTCCCGCTGGGTTACTCCAGCATTTTGTGTCTACTTTTGATTGAAACCAGCATCTGCAGTTCTTTTTTAAACTAAACTAAATTAAACTAAACTAAACTAAACTACCTGCACATCCACAGGCCTATGCAAAAGTCTCTCAATGCCACTATCGTATCTGTCTCGAACGCCAACCTCAGCAGCATATTCCAGGCACTCGTCACCCTCTGCTTTTAAAAAAATAGTTGCCCCGAACATCTCCCTTAAACTTTGCCCCTCTCAGCTTGATGCTTAGTCCCCTAATATTTGATTTTTCCATCAGTAGTGAGATTGGTCGCTTTAGATTGTAGCAGGACAATGTTCACCTGTTATAATACATTTTTCCTCTGAACTTTATTACCCGAACTGAAATAACTTTTAAGGAGACCCTGCTGTCAATGTGACAAGAAATAAAAAGGGTGTCCAACACCAAGCCACAAATGATTCATTGGCAGACCTCTACAGTACTGCAGCTGACTCAGTGAAGTCAGAGGAGAGAGTTTTTACAGTGTCTGCAGGCTGAAAATCCCATTCCAGCCCAGGTGACTCTTCATATCCTTGCCACAGAAGTGAATCTGCAACACACATTACAATAGTTACACTCTTTTAAATCACTGCTCCGACAGCAACATTTCTTACTAAACGTCACCCATTCCTTCTCTCCAGAGATACTGCCTGTCCCGCTGAGTTCCTCCAACATTTTGTGTCCATCTTTGGTGTAGACCAGCATCTGCAGTCCCTCCCTACACATTTCTTACTTTAACCATGTTATTCACGTTATTCCCCGTTATCATGTATCTGGTTCGATTGCAATCATGTATTGTCTTTCCGCTGACTGGTTAGCACGCAACAAAAACTTTTCACTGTGCTTCGATACACGTAACAATAAACTAAACTGAAACTCGCATTATTATTGACACATCATAATTTGAAACTCATCTGAGTTTCTAGGAGTATCTATTCAGTGATGACTCCTTAAAGAATAAGTCCAGGTTCCGATACATAGACTGGTTAACCAACCCTCCACATCCTTTCCTCTCTGCCTTCCCCGTTTTCTTTCGGTCGACTTGAGTTAAATTTAATTGAAAGACCTATGTTTTTCCCACTTTCATCCAAACCCCCGACACACTAAGGGCAATTTATGGTGGCCAATTAACCGACTAACCTGCACATCTTTTGGATGTGGGAGGAATGATCAGCCATGATCACATGGAATGCCGGTGCTGGCTCGAAGGGCCAAATGGTCGCCTACTCCTGCACCGATTGTCTATTGAAACCCAGTGGAAACCCACGCGGTCGTAGAGAGAATGCGCTAACTTCACACATGCAGCAGCCAAGGTCAAGATCGAACCTGGGTCTCTGATGCTGCTTTGCACTGTCAGATGTAAACCGTAGAAGGATGTATTTACAGACCGATATTAGGGCCGTAGTTCGAACATGAAGGCTGTAAATTGGGGGATTCTATTGGTCAATTTCTGAACCAAGTTGATGTATGATCCAAAGCAGATCCTGTTTGGTTTAGTTTGTTTTAGAGATACAGCACAGAAACAAGCCCTTCGACCCACCGTGTCCACACTGACCAGTGATCCCTGCAAACTAACTCTATCCTACACACATTAGGGGCAATTTACATTTATACCAAGCCATATAACCTACAGATCTGTACGTTTTGGAGTGTGGGAGGAAACCGAAGATTTCGGAGAAAACCCATGCAGAGAACGTACAAACTCCATACAGACAACATCCCGTACGTGTATGTGATAAATAAACTTGACTTGACTTGACTTGACTTGACAACCCCCATAGCTAGGATCGAACCCGGGTCCCTGGTGCAGTCAGGCAGCGACTCATGCTGTCAGACAGTAGTAATCTAGCTAGAATTTAGAAGATTGAGGGGGGATCTTATAGAAACTTACAAAATACTTAAGAAGTTGGCAGGCTAGATGCAGGAAGATTGTTCCCTATGTTGGGGAGGTCCAGAACAAGGGGTCATAGTTTAAGGATAAAGGGGAATTCCTTGAAGACCGAGATGAGGAAAACATTTTTCACACAGAGAGCGGTGAGTCTCTGGAATTCTCTGCCACAGAAGGTAGTTGAGGCCAGTTCATTGGCTTTATTTAAGAGAGAGCTAGATGTGGCCCTTGTGGCTAAAGGGATCAGGGGGTATGGAGAGAAGGCAGGTACAGGATGCTGAGTTGAATGATCAGCCATGATCATATTGAATGGCGGTGCAGGCTCGAGGGCTGAATGGCCTGCTCCTGCACCTATTTTCTATGTTTCTATGTTTCTACAGTGTAAAGATGGTGTACTAAGTGAATACAACAATGATGAAGGGACTAGCTCTCTAGGTTTGGGAATGTTCAATGCACCAGGGAAAGCAATGCTTTTGGCTGCATGCTTCTGCCAAAGTTCGAAGGACAGGAAGACATTCAAGGAAACTCATGTATGTTAACAAGGAAAATACTCCAGTCTTGTCAAAATCCTGACGTTCCCTTGGAGCAAAGAATATTTGGCAGCATTAAAGTGACAGGAAGGTGATAAGCAAAAAGAAAGAAATTCCTTCGAGAGGAAATCGCACGTTTGAGATTGAGCATTTCATCTTCTGACTCGTACGATTTATAAAATAATGATTCAAAGGGGTAAGAGAATGAGAAAAAAAGCGAGTGAAAGAGAAAGGGGAGAGAAAGAAATAACGGCACAAACAAATAAGCAACGTAAATGAACACCGAAGATAGACACAAAAAATGCTGGAGTAACTCAACGGGACAGGCAGCATCTCTGGGGAGAAGGAATGGGTGATGTTTTTCAGATTGAGAGTCAGGGGAGAGGGAAACGAGATATGGAAGGGCACAAAGAGCATGTAATAAAATACGTAGAGATCCAGCTGTGGCACAATCCAAAGTAGTTTAGAATAAATAGGGTGGCACAGTGGCGCAGCGGTGCAGTTGCTGCCTTACAGCACCACAGAATCAGGTTCAATCATGACTACGGGTGCTGTCTATATGGAGTTTGCATGTTCTCCCCGTGACCGTGTGGGTTTACTTTGGGTGCTCCTGTCTTCTTCCACATTCCCAAGATGTGCAGGTTTGTAGGTTAGTTGGTTTGCATAAGTTGTTCCTAGTGTGTAGGATAAGACTAGTGTACGGGTGATCTTAGGTCAGCACTGACTAGGTGGGCCGAACGGCCTGCTTGCTCACTGTGTCTCCAAACTAAAGGAAATAAAGTATTTTCAAAACATTATCTGCAAGGAGATGTGTCAGGCAATTTGGTTACGGTGAGTTCTCTTTAAAGAGTGCGAGATTATGATCAGGTTTACTATTTTTGATGGCACAGATTAGTGGCAGATAAATGAACGTTGGATAAGCTCCGAGGAAGGCTTCACTACTCTTCCTACCATGTAATCTTCTGTGAACAAGCTAAATGTAGAAGTTCTCTGTCAATTACACTGTTGCAGAATGCAGCATGTAAGCTCACCCAGGCACTCCCCGTTCAATAATACAAATCGAAAATGTTGGAGATATCAGCAGGTAACGCAACATCTGTGGAGAGTGCAACACAGGAAGGACTGGGTTAACACATAATGAGCGTTTGAAGGCACTGGGCCTGGATTCGTTGGAGTTTAGAAGGATGGGAGGGGACCCCATTGAAACTTACTGAATAGTGAAAGGCCTGGATAGAGTGGATGTGGAGAGGATGTTTCCACTGGTGGGAAAATCTAGGACCAGAGGTCATAGCCTCAGAATTAAGGGACGTTCCTTGAGGAAAGAGATGAGGAGGAATTTCTTTAGTCAGAGGGTGGTGAATCTGTGGAATTCATTGCCACAGAAGGCTGTGGAGGCCAAGTCAATGGATATTTTTAAGGCAGAGATAGATAGATTCTTGATTAGTGCGGGTGTCAGGGGTTATGTGGAGAAGGCAGGAGAATGGGGTTGGGAGGAAAAGATTAAGCAGCCCTGATTAGATGGTGTAGACTTGATGGGCCGAATGGCCTATTCTCCTCCTATCAATTATTAACATGAACATGAATATTTCAGTTCAATGACCTTGACATCAGATCTGAGGTGGGGTCCTTTGAACTATCTTTAATCAGACGTTACTGGAGTTTTACTTGGACTAGACCTTATACCCTTTATCTTGTATGTATACACTATGTACGGAATAATTATAATCATGCACAGTCTTTTCACTGACTGGATACTTGCAGCAAAAAGCTTTTCATTGTACCTCAATTAATTGTCATGTTTCTCTGGGTTATGAACTTCCATGTCCTGTAAATATGGTCTACCATGCTGACGTGACATGAAAGATCTGGGCCGGTCAGTTTTGGAAGGATTATTGCTCTGCATTTTCCTAAACTGTATCGCTTTCTAGTTAACTTTAGCCTTAGTAAATAGCAGTTTATAGTTTAGGTTAGTTTAGAGGTACAGCACGGAAACAGGCCCTTTGGCCCACCGGGTCCGTGCCGACCAGCGATCCCCAGCCATGGTCACAATGAATGGCGGTGCTGGCTTGAAGAGCTGAATGGCCTACCGTTGGGTCCCATGTTCACACGGGAGGGATAGTCCCTCAACGCAATATTCCACCTCTCCACTAATTCCAATATTGTTGACCAGTGGGGGGGGGGGGGGGGGCTTTCTTTAGCGCTAGTATGGGTGTTGTGGGCCATAGGGACTGGTTTCCAGAGGGCTAGTATGGACTGTGAGCCGAATGGATTCCTAGGCTCACGGATAGACTTTCCTCCTTCATTGCTGTGATCTGCATAAAACAATGACAAATTTCTAAATTTGATTCTCCACCCTCTCCCCCTTCTCTCTCACCTGGTGGGCTGGCAGCTCAGTCACGCAGGCCTAGTGGGCTGGCAGCTAAGTCACTCAGGCATGGTGGGCTGGCAGCTCAGTCACTCAGGCCTGGTGAGTTCCCTGTGAAATCAAGCACAGGGAAGGCCAAGCCAAGCAGCTAATTGCATTTTCATTTCATTTCCATTTCCATTGCAGTTTCAAGCACAGGGCAGGCCAAGCCAAACAGCTCATTGCATTTTCATTTCATTTCCATTGCCACTGCAGTTTCAAGCACTGGGCAGGCCGAGCCAAACAGCTCATTGCATTTTCATTTCATTTCCATTGCCATTGCAGTTTCAAGCACAGGGCAGGCCAAGCTATACAGCTCATTACATTTTCATTTCATTTCCATTGCCATTGCAGTTTCAAGCACAGGGCAGGCCAAGCCAAACAGCTCATTGCATTTTCATTGCATTTCCATTGCCAATGAAGTTTCAAGCACAGTGCAGGCCAAGCCAAACAGCTCATTGAATTTTCATTTAATTTCCATTGCCATTGCAGTTTCAAGCACAGGGCAGGCCACGCCGAACAGCTCATTGCATTTTCATTAAAGGCTAACAAATCATTTGTTGCATGTACATTGCAGACTCACAGTTCAGTTGATTTACAGCTTAGAATGAGAGTCGTGGACTCTCCCTCGCCCCTCGGGAGGATCTCAAGGTTTTTTAAACACTCAGAACTTTTTTATTTAATTGATGGGAAAAATCCTCAGGGCCTGCTCAGCAGGTTAACAGAAGGAATTAATCAACAGGCACAGTGGCACAGCTGCCTCACAGTGTCAGGGATGCGGGTTCGATCTTGAACGGGCATGCTCTATTTGCGGAGTTTGCACGCTCTCCCTGTGACTGTATAGGCTGCTATCAGTAGCTTCAGCTTTCCATCCCAAAGACCTGCGGTATGTTAACTTGAGAGTTGCTCGAGTGTGTAGGTAGTGGATGAGAAAGTGGGATAACATAGGACTAGTGTGAGTGGGTGATTGGTGGCCAGTATGGACACGGTGATCCAAACTGCCCATCTCCATGCTGTCCCTCTAAACTAAACAAATTCCATATTTTTCTGGATATTAGGAAAAGTCATCTTACTACCATCTTTGAAAAGAATACAATTTCCTAACCAAATTAAACTGCAATTGAAGCAGTTTCATTTTGAATCACCTGCTTCGTGTTCATTATTTCTCCTACTATTTCTTATCATGTGAGCATTTGTGTTTCTTTGTTGGTTATTTCCAAGCATAGAATTTATTGCAGAAGGTTAAGAACAGATTTTGCAAAACAAAAGAAAAACAATTAGGGAGTATTGGAGCTAATGCATGTTCTTTTGGTTAAGGTACATTTTAAGTGTTATTTTCCACTTTGGAGTAAAATTTAATAGTGCAGGACTGATTTGAGCGGAAGGCAAGGCTACGCAGACACAGAATAACTCATGCATTGCTTGCTGAGTTATCTGTCCATATGGATAATGTGTATCTGATTACAGCTACATAATGATCAATTGTTAGCCCAAAGATAATTTGCCTCTCCCTGCAAAAAAACAAATTGTTTGTGTATACAAAAATGAGAAAAAAAGTTCCTTTTTTAACACGAAGAAAATATAGAAACATAGAAACATAGAAAAATAAGTGCAGGAGTAGGACATTCGGCCCTTCGACCCAGCACCACCATTCAATATCAATCAGTGTCCTGTTCCTGCTTTTACCCCCATACCCCTTTAGCCCTAAGAGCTAAATCTAACTCTCTCTTTAAAACATCCAGTGAATTGGCCTCCACTGCCTTCTGTGCAGAGAATTCCACAGATTCACAATTCTCTGGGTGAAAAAATGTTTCCTCATCTCAGTTCTAAATGGCCTGCCCCTTAGTCCAAAACAGTGACCCCTGCTTCTGGACTCCTCCAAAATTGTTACTGCATAAGAAATTGTTTAGCTCTAAAAGATATTAATAATAACTTACTTTTAGGGAATTCTTCTGCCTCCGAATTTATTGAAGGGAGGTGTGCGTTTAAAGGAAATCTGATACAGACTTTATTAAGATGGTGCACAGTGACATATGAAAGAGAAGATTTCCATTTATTCCTAGTGTAGTTGCAGATGCTGGTTTAAACCAAAGATAGACACAAAATGCTGGAGTAACTCAGCGGGACAGAGAGTATCTCTGGAGAGAAGCATCATCATCATCATCATCGTTGAAAAAATCAACGGGCACAGTGCCTTACAATGCTACGCACGACAGTGATCACAACGTCTACTGAAGTGTGGATCGCTGTTGGCTCGCTAGGAGCTCATCCGCCCTTTGACGGGTCTTGTTTTTGGTCCTGCTGGGGGTCCACAGCCCCCTCCTCACCTGGAAAACCAGTCGCCGACTATCCGACCATGGAGCAGGTAGCACGGGATTACATTGTACCCGTGGCGGGGGGAACTACCCTACCCCGACCTGCTCCATGGTCAGAAAGGTGATATTCCAGGTCGGAAGAAGGGTCTCGACCCGAAACGTCACCTATTCCTTTTTTCCAGGCATGCTGCCTGACCCGCTGAGTTACTCCAGCTTTTTGTGTCTATCTTCCCTTCATTCCTTGGTGTTCCCAGGAATCACCTGTGCCAATCCAATAGCTGTCAATGATCACCTGGTCTTTGTCTTCTTTAGTAACATTCTTGGCCACTTATCCACCTACTTCAAACGTAGCGTTCATCTCCGGTAGCGGCTTCCATTTCCCTCGCACTTTCTTTTTCACTATTTCTATGATTATCTTCTTAGTTCAGTTTAGTTTAGTTTAGAGATAAAGTGCGGAAACAGGCCCTTCGGCCTACCCAGGCCACACCGACCAACCATACCCGTAGACTAACACTAGTCTACACACACTAGGGACAATTTACAATCTTTACCAAAGCCAATTAACCTACAAATGTGTACGTCTTTGGAATGTGAGAGAAAACTGAAGTGCCGGTGAAAACCCGCGCAGGTCACCGGGAGACCGCACAGACACCACCCGTAGTCAGGATCGAACCCGGGTCTCTGGCGTGGTAAGGCAGCAACTCTACATCTGTGGCACCCAGTTCTGATAAAGGTTCACTGGTTATTAAACTTTCCTTTGACTTCCAAGCCCTTACGCACTTTAAGTGATTCTGCTGTCCACAAGGCGGGGTGGAGTGTAGATGGAGGAGACGGTGGTTAGGGAAGCCTGGTTTTGTGTGATGGGCTGAGCTGCATCCACAATTCTCTGCGATTGTTTGCAGGCTTGGACAAAGCAATTGACTAAACCAAGCTGTGGTGCATCCCGATCGGATGTTTTTTTTATGGCGCTTCTGTAAGGATTGGTGGGATTAATTGGGGACATGCCAAATTTGCTTGGTCTTCTGAGGAAGTAAAGGCGTTACTATGCCTTTTGTGATTTCCTGGTAATCACAAAATATGCCCAAATACTTCCAGATTTATTACTTCTTTTTTATTTCATTGTTCTAGGCTTAAGGATTTCCCTTTCGGTAACATTTACCGAGCCCTTCACTTCCTGACCACTACGTCAATATCTCTGTGTACCAACGTGTCTTTTCCAACTTTAGTTTAGAGATACAGTGTGGAAACAGCCCTTCGGCCCACCGATCCCCGCACATTAACACTATCCAACACACACTAGGGACAATGTTACATTTATACCAAGCCAATTATCCTAAAAACCTGCATGTCTTTGGAGTGTGGGAGAAAACGGAAGAACTGGGAGAAACCCGCACAGGTCACGGGGAGAAAGTACAAACTCTGTACGGACAGCACCCGTAACCAGGTTCGAACCCGGATCACTGGAGCTGTAAGGCAGAAGCTCTAGCGGATATGTTTAAGGCAGAGATAGGTGGATTCTTGATTAGTACCGGTATCAGGGGTTATGGGGAGAAGGCAGGAGAATGGGGTTAGGAGGGAGAGATAGATCAGCCATGATTGAATGGCGGAGTAGACTTGATGGGCCGAATGGCCTAATTCTACTCCTATCCCTTATGACCTCTACCACTGCGCCACCTTGCCGCCCCCACGGTTCATTTATATACATCTTCCCTTCTTGCAAAACTAAAACAAGAATTCCAGCATTTAAACAAATGAAATAAAACTGAATACTTAAATGGAACTGATTGACAAATATACATTTGATTAACACATGGGAAACTGGTCATGAATTTCGGATCAAAAACAACCACATCAAGGAAGGTCTTGACGTGTAGGAAGGAACTGCAGATGCTGGTTTACACTGAAGATAGACACAAAATGCTGGAGAGAAGGACTGGGTGACGTTTCGGGTCGAAACCCTGCTTCAGAATGAGAGTCTGACAAGGTCTTGAGTCAGGTAGGAGCTTCCTGCCCACAGATTCAACTTCCCGCTGTCTTGATTTATGCAATTATTTTCTGTCAGCATTTTCCTTTGTTAAATTGTTGATTCAATATTTCCCATTGTAGGTCAATTGTCAAGATGACGCTTTAAGAACTTCAACTGTGAATCACGATTGTGAACTCTTCGAACATTGTTCTCATTTTGCGCATTACAAGGCAGAAATAAATTTGCAGACCCAAGAAAAATGCCTCTTTTATAATCGTTATAAACGTGTTGCAACGGTACGAGATATTATAAAATGCCCAAGCAACTACTACTGGAAATTCATTATTACAAAATAAATATTCTCCAGTGTGGGCTTCGGTTCGTTTCGCTGAACACCTCCACTCAGTCTGTCGTAACCTATCTGATCTCCTGGTTGCTCAGCACTTCAACTCCCCCTCCCATTCCCAATCTGACCTTTCTGTCCTGGACCTCCTCCCTTGTCAGAGCAAATTGGAGGAACAGCACCTCATATTTCGCTTGGGCAGCTTAATGGTATGAACATTGACTTCTCTAACTTCAGATAGCCCTTGCTTTCTCTCTCCTTCCTTCCCCTTCCCCTTTTCTAGTTCTCCCACTAACCTTACTGTCTCCGCCTACATTCGATCTCTACCCCGCCCCCTCCCCTGACATCAGTCTGAAGAAGGGTCTCGTCCCGAAACGTCGCCCATTCCTTCTCTCCATAGACGCTGCCTCGCCCGCTGAGTTACTCCAGCATTTTGTGTCTACCTTAGATCAAAGCACACGATGATCAAGGACATTTACAATGGTTCATTGTTGGATGAGGGAAATGTTTTTACAAACATTGTGATAGTACCGGCCTCAACTACCTCCTCCGGCAGCTCGTTCTACGTACCTACCACCGTTTACGGGAACAAAAAGTTGCCACGTAGGTTCCTATTAAATCTTTTCCCCCCTTGCCTCAAAATTTGTCTTTAAGATCACAGGAAATCTGAATTAAACGCAACGTATGCTGCACATGCACAGTGTTATCTGTAAAGTGACGGCTGGAGGACGTGATGGAGCGCTCAATTTTTTCTCATTAGGACGAAACACTGGAAAAAGAGGGTGACCCTTTCTAAAAATATTAGATAGCCGCGCTTTCACCGCTTTCACGGACCACAAACCGCTCACTTTCGCGTTGGGTAAAATCGCCCACCCGTGGTCCGCCAGGCAACAGGGGCACCTCGCCTACATTACCGAGTTCACTACTGACGTTCGGCATGAGGCGGGGAGTCTCAACGTAGTGGCCGACGCGTTGTCCCGTCCGGCCATCCCGTCGGTCTCGACTCTGGACCTGGGAGTCGACTGTAATTTCGGATTGGCAGCGGATTATCGTACTGTCGAGTCAGGCCGTAAGCTAAGCATAGGGCTCTGGTGAGACCACATCTGGAGTATTGTGTGCAGTTTTGGTCTCCTAATTTGAGGAAGGACATCCCTGTGATTGAGACAGCGCAGCGTAGGTTCACGAGATTGATCCCTGGGATGGCGGGACTGTCATATGAGGAAAGATTGAAAAGACTAGGCTTGTATTCATTGGAGTTTAGAAGGATGAGGGGGATCTTATAGAAACATATAAAATTATAAAAGCTAATGCAGGAAAAATGTCCCCAATGTTGGGCGAGTCCAGAACCAGGGGCCACAGTCTTAGAATAAAGGGGAGGTCATCTAAGACTGAGGTGAGAAAAAACGTTTTCGCCCAGAGAGTTGTGAATTTGTGGAATTCCCTGCCACAGAGGGCAGTGGAGGCCAAGTCACTGGATGGATTTAAGAGAGAGTTAGATAGGGCTCTGGGGGCTGGTGGAGTCAAGGGATATGGGGAGAAGGCAGGCACGGGTTATTGATAGGGGACGATCAGCCATGATCACAATGAATGGCGGTGTTGGCTCGAAGGGCCGAATGGCCTCCTCCTGCAACTATTTTCTATGTTTCTATGTTTCTAGCCGAAGTACCTTGTGGCATGGCTGGTGTTAAGGTCCTCTGTGATGTCTCTACAGGTCGAGCCCGCCCGGTTATTCCAGTCAGTTGGAGATGACGGGTTGTTGACACGGTCCAGGGTTTCGCCCACCTGTCCATTCGTGCCACGTTCGCCCTGGTGGTGTCCAAGTTCGCCTGGCTTGGGCTGCGCAAGCAAGTGGCCGCCTGGGCCCGTGCTTGCACTCCATGCCACACTTCTAAGGTTCAGGGCCATGCGTGGCCGCCCGTGCAGGATTTCGCTGTGCCTGTCGGCAGGTTCCAACGTATTCATGTGGACCTTGTCGGTCCCCTCCCGAGTTCACTGGGTGCCACACACTTGCTTACCGTAGTGGACAGGTTCACTCGGTGGCCAGAGACTATCCCGTTATCGGACGCCTCCGCAGAGTCTTGGCATCGGAATGACGCCCAAGGAGGACCTGGACATCTCCTCGGCCGAGCACGTCCACGGCGCGGCCTTACGGGTACCTGGGGACTTCCTACCAGGGGGTTTCGGCTCCGGCGGTGCTAGCTGAGCTTCTTGAACGGGTGCGCGCGTTGGCCCCCATCCCCCATCCCCACTTCCAGGCCCGGGTCGGCCTCGGTGCATGTGCCAGCGTCATTACACAATTATGCTTATGCTTTCCTTCGCAGGGACGCTCACCGCTCGCCACTGCAGTGGGTTTATGAGGGGAACGTATCGGGTGCTTCGAACCAGAGTCGCCACGTTCACGTTGGACGTAGGTGGCCGGGAGGAGTTTGTCTCCGTGGACGGGTGTAGTGGCTACACCGCGGTGTAGAGGGCATCCACCGGCCATTCGGTTTTCCCCTGGCCCTACTGTCCCCTGCTCTGTTTCGCTGGCCCTTTGTTACACCCGCCCCTTGTTCGCAGGTTTCGCGCCCCCCCCCCCCCCCCCCCCCCCCACCGTTCTGTTCTGCCAGTCCCTGTTGTTACGCCCGTCCCGCGTTTGAGGACCATGCGTTCAGGCCGTACCGTTCGTCTCCCGGTTCGTTTCCGTACCTCGGTTTCTGGGGGGGGGGAAGGCATGTGGGGGGGAAGCCGTGCACATGTGACTGGGAGGGGGGGGGGTCGTGTTTTCGCGCGGTTTCTGGGCTCTGCCCACCAGTCGTTGTGAGACCAACGTTGTGGTCGGTTGCATTTCAATGACAGAGTGTTTGATCGGTGAATCTGATTCTGAATAAATTTGATTTGAACCTACCGACTATTGTCTTTGATTCGCCAACAAATAATAAATAATGTCCCAAACATTATGGAGGGCACTGTATATCATAGCTGAGGACTTGGAATTCAATAAAAGGAAGGAGGTGGGGTGGTATTAGACAAATTCCTTTCCACCGAAGAAAATATAATACTGGACTGTGATAACAATGAATTAAGGCTGCCTTACTCCAGCATTTTGTGCCTATAGTCGGTGTTAACCAAAGACACTAGAGGATCTTTGGTGTTAACAGCCAACATCTGCAGTTCCTTCCAACACAATGAATTGAGGATTGAGCTTCTAGTTAAAGATCAGTGCCAGTTTTAAAAAAAAACACTGTTGGGATTTAAGACGTTTTTATCACTTGGGCGAGAGCTCAGCTTTGCATTTGTTTTAACCAGTGGAAAATAGACCATTCTTTCGCCTCCCGGAGCACTGGGCGAGGCATTCCGAGTAATCTTCTGCTCAGCTTCCGTCTGCATAATGACCAGAGGACTGAGTGTGTCTGTGGCAGACTTTGAGCTCTCCGGGGGGGAGTTTCTCTCTCTCTCTCTCTCTCCCCGCGTAGTGAAAGGGGAGGAGGACTGTGCCAGTTGGACGGGGTAAAAGCTGGTTAGCGAGTGCGCAGGCTCCTCTTGGAGCTGTTACACACAGTGGGAAGCGAGAGGTTGCAGAGAGTGGAACCGCTCCCGGGGAATGAACAGCGTCAGTAACAACAGCAGCAGCTCAAGCTCGGCGCAGCTCCCCGGCTCCAGCCACACACACACACACACACCCACGCTCCGCCGCTCCAGACCCAGCTCAGCTCTCCTTACAAATGACCTCCTCCTTCTCTGAAAGATGGCAAACGGGTTCCCCAAACCTTTAGACACGCTGTACAGAGAGAGGCTACTCGCGGCTGTATATTCCGGGGTTTTCTATTTGCAAACCTTGCTGTGGATTGTTTGTTTCGTCTGTGGCGAAGAGCACCCGTTCAGCGTGGAGGTAAGTTTGTAAGACTTGATTTTTTTTTCTCTCTCTCTATGCTTGCTAATATCTTGCTGCCTGCACAATGCATTTTGAATCCGCTGACGCTCCTATACCGAACACACACACACACACACACACAGGCTTCTTGCCCATTCATTACTGAATGAAATAAGTAGGCAAACGTTCTTCCCGTTGCATCCATGCCTGGTTTTCATTTGATTGGGGCTATGTTTATTTTTGTTTGTGAATTAGAAGAGCTAAGAACGAAGGCGGTGGTGCCTGCTCACTGTGTGTGTGTGTGTGGAAGGACTTGTATTCCCCTATTCAGCCCATATACCATGACTTCGTGAATGCCTCTATCTTGAGCAATTCTGTGCACATGTGGGGTGGGGGGGTTCCAACGGATTTATAATTCAATATTCCTCTAATGAGAATAAACCGGATTCGGGAATGGGTGCAATACTATATGAGGAAGACTGTAAGAAGGAACTGCAGATGCTGCTTGAAACCGAAGACTGGAGTCTAAAGAAAGGTCTCGACCCGAAACGTCGCCCCTTCCTTCTCTCCAGAGACGCTGCCTGGCCCGCACAGTTACTCCAGCGTTTTGTGTCTAACATCTACATGGGGAAGAGTCGCGTTTTTGAACCAACAACTAACTCCACTACAATTACACTTCAACCCTCTCCAGAATCTGTGGGGTTTAGGATACCCTCCCAAAACCAGTCTCCTTGTGTAACTTCGAACGATTTGGCAACCCTCAACCTCCTTCAAGAACTAACCGCTTTTTAAAAAAAAATCACCTCGCCCCCACCCCAAAAAAAAAAACACTTCAAAGATTTCTTAAAAGTTGTCACAGTAAGTGCCTTTGTAACTACCGTGCACGTAATGCTAATTGTTCAGTTATTTGGCTCTTCTGTCGAGTCCTTTTTTAAAAACTAATATCACCCATTTGTAGGGTCAAATCCAATTGGCATCAAGTCCTTAATGTTGTCACGTTGTGTCCACAGTGTTTAAAGCGACGGTTGATAATAAATATATATATATATATATATATATATATATATATGTATATATATGGCAAAGTGACGGGTCACTCTGAGTTCAATATCTTGGCGTGTCGTTTTTCTAGAGACCTCGATAATTGAAGCCAGATGTATCGGTCTTTTTTTACATCATTACCCCCTCTATCTCCACCCCACCCCCCACCCTCCTCCACTTTGGATCTCCCAGTCTTACTACATTGAGTAGGAACAGTATCCCTCTTCCCATCAGAACTGCCCCCTCCATCGACTCCTTTAAGTCGAGACTTAAAACTAATCTTTACTCTCAAGCCTTTCTTGACGTCTCCTGAGTGAGGGCTATATGCATGTATTTATGTACGCACGAAATCTATGAACCACTGTTGTATAACGTTCGTACCTCCACCACTTTGGCCAACGAGAGTTGTTTTTTAAATGTGCTAAAGTGACTTGACTTGACTCGACTAGGAAGGAACTGCAGATGTTGGTTGGGACAGACACAAAAAACTGGAGTAACTCAGCGATACGGGACGTATCTGGGGCAAGGGAACAGGCGACGTTTCGGGTCGAGACCCTTCTTCAGGCTGAATGGTCACCTACTCCTTTTGTCCAGAGATGCTGCCTGACCAGCTGAGTTACTCCAGCTTGTTGCGTCGGTCTTGCTACATTCAGCTCTCTCTGAAAGGGAATAATGACTGGTGATTCTGAACCTGCCCCCCCGGGGCAACTGAACAACAGTTTGAACTGTTTGCCTCCCAAGTTTCAGCGGACAGCGTTCTCATAATACATATGCCAAGCAGCTCGGAGTATCCGCTTTCCACTGTTATTTATCGTAGTGTAGAGATACAGCGTGGAATTTGGTCCCTCGGCTCACCGAGTCCACACCGGCTATCGATCACCCATCCACACTCGTTCTACTCGTATATATTATCTCACTTTCTCACCCAGTACTGGTGGGGTGGGAGGGGGCAATTTACAGAGGCCAATTAACCTACAAAGCCGCAGGAAGGGACTACAGATGAGGTAGGCACAAAACGCTGCAGCAAGTAACTCAGCGGGGTCAGGCAGCATCTCTGAAGAAAGGGACTGGGCGACCCTTCGTCAGACGTCTTCGGGATGTGGGGAGGAAACCGGAGCACCCGGAGGAAACCCCTTGCGGCCACGTGGAAAAGGTGCAACCCCCACAAACAAGAGAGCGCCCGAGGGTGGGGCTGTGGAGCTGACTCAGCAGTCCCAACATAGTTGGGCGCCACTACTCCAGAACCTAAAAGTTGTCAAGAGGCGATCTCAGTGGAGTCTGGTCATAGATCAATATATCTTTATTGGTGAATTCAGACATGTCTGGCTTTTTTTTTTTTGGGGGGGGGGGGGGGGGTTGCTTGCTTTCCATTCACGAGAGAATGAGGGTTGGGAAGAAGGGTCTCGACCCGAAACGTGGCCCATTCCTTCTCTCCAGAGACGCTGCCTGTCCCGCTGAGTTACTCCAGCTTTTTGTGTCTATCTTCGGGTTAAACATAGCGTCTGCAGTTTCTTCCTACACAATAGAATTAACGCGAATTCCGCGTGTAATGTTACTGGGGGTGCTGGGCATGGGGAAATATATCCACCGAGGGTTTTCCATTATGATGAGTGCCACCTTCCGTCCCTATGTGTCACTATCGGACCATTGTCCTGTGCCATTGCCAAATAAAGGAAGCAAATTCATCGTGTTTTAAACTAAGCTTCCACCATCAGTATTTTCTGCTAAATTATAAAATTAATTTATAATTTAAATTTAACTTGTCGACAACTTGACAATATCGAATGTCCTCGGGTAAATGGCGATGAGCTGCGTTCCTCCGGAGCTCATGTGGTCTAAAGTAATTTGGATGGTTCTGGTTCCCTGTCGACCTTGTGTGAGAGGGCAGGAGATTCAGCGGCTCGGGCCGCATTCCTGGGGAACATGGACAAGTGATATATAACATTCTTGAGGGAATTGGACAGGCTAGAGGCTAGATCGAGGGGGAGTCCAGAACCAGGGGTCACAGTTTAAGAATAAGCAGGTAGGCAGGCCATTTAGGACTGAGATGAGGAAAAACTGTTTCAGCCAGAGAGTTGTGAAGCTGTGGAATTCTCTGCCCCAGAAGGCAGTGGAGGCCAATTCACTGGATTTATTCAAGAGTTAGATATGGCTCTTACTGGTATGGCTGTATGGCAAATGAAATTCCTCATATGTTTCAAAACATACTCGGCTATTAAAATATGATTATGATTAGGGCTACAGCAATCAAAGGGTATGGGGAGAAAGCAGGAACAGGTTACAGATTCTGGGTGATCTGCCATGATCATAGTGGATGGTTGTGCTGGCTCGAAGGGCAGAATGGCCTACTCCTGCACCTATTGTCTATGTTTCTATGTGATGTCTCGGGTTGAGACCTTTATAACAACCGGGCAGGCTGGGGAAAACAAAGCAGGTGAACCGGACACAGTTGAATTGAATGGAAGACTTTATTGTTACCTATGGCAGGTCACGATGCAAAAAGCAATGATAATCACGGAATCAATAATAGGCCATTGTGGGCTATGGGGCAGGTGATAACGAGTAATCAGAGGAACTCAACCGGACCAAAGATCCTATCGGATCTTTGAACAGGACGACAGTAAAACGAGTTAGACGATTAGGGTGGGGAGGGACGGAGAGAGAGGGGAGGGATGCAAGGCTTACTTGAAGTTCGAGAAATCAATATTCATCAATGGTCTGAAGGAGGGTCTCGACCCGAAACATCACCCATTCCTTCTCTCCAGAGATGCTGCCTGACCCGTTGGGTTACTCCAGCTACAATTGTTCTTTCAGCGTTATCAAGAAAACCCTTCAGTGTTGTTTCCATAATTTATTTAAATGACTTGCGTGTCACTGAAAAAGTAAACCATGCTAACATGATATTTTAACAACAATTTGCTAGATTGTTTACTTATTCATAATGCATGGTTTAACATTTTCTGTCACAGTTGTATTTAAGTGAGTATCTTTCTTGAGTGTAGCCAAGTAGTATTGAAGATTGCCAACTTTGCCTGGAGGTAATGATGACACTTTGACCATGTGCCATTCTGATAATCTAATAACAGAGCACTCGTGGCCTGACCACATGACATTTGACTGCCCTTTCACCTCTGAGTTAAAGGTTTTGGGCTCCATTTCCAAGAGGCAAGCACGACAAAACATGTCAAAGTCACACACCAGTGAAGTAATGAGACGGTATTGGATTGCCAATGGTCCTGCCTTTTGGATGGAGGGTTAAGTCTATCTCTTGTCCTCTGGCCAATCCTTCAGATGAGAAGATTAACTGTATGTAATCACGTTTCTGCATGTGGTCTGTGGTAAAAAAAGTCCGAATTGCGCACTGCTAGAGGCAGAGTTTGGGTAAGACATCCTCAACCCAGATGTGCTGGTTATCTCCAAGAGAGTTGGGAGTTCTACGTGCCAAGTGGTTTAGTGTAGCTTTGAGATACAGTGTGGAAACAGACCCTTCGGCCCACCGAGTCCATGCCGACCAGCGATCCCCATACACAAACGCTATTTTACACGCACCAGGGTCAATTTACAATTTTAGCAAGACAATTAGCTTGCAAACCTATACATCTTTGGAGTGCAGGAGGAAACTGGAGATCCCGGAGGAAACCCAACGCAGGTCATGGGGAGAACGTGCAAACTCCGTTGAAAACAGCACCCATAGTCAGGATCGAACCGGTGTCCCTGGAGCTTTAAGGCAGCAACTCTACCGTTGCGCTGCGTTTGATGGCAGTGGGTAACTTGCTGCTGGGCAACAACCAATGCTGAAGGCAGAGTGGTTCATAGTGGCGCCTCCTTTTACTTTCCCTCTGCCGTTAGCTTGTGCAAACCAATTTTAGGCTCTTATCCATGACACACATCAGAAATTCAATGAAGTGAACAATTTGAGCATAGTTTTATTCCTTAATGTTGTAACACACCATGCTACAAGAGTGGTGTAGCTGGTAGAGCTGCAGCGCCCTAGATTCAGGTGTGATTCTGGCATTTTGGGTCGAGACCCTTCTTTAGAGCCAATCAATATTGCAACTTTAGATTCTCTGGCTTGTGATCCAGAAATATCTTAAAACAAATCCTAGATAGTTTAGCATTGTATTCTGTGGACAGATTTAACTTTCCCTCATTTTAATCTCACTCGCAATAGCAAAAGTCCGTTCAGGGCCTGTCCCACTTAGGTGATTTTTTTTTTTTTTTCGGCGACTGCCGGCACCTGTCATAGTCGCAGTGGGTCGTCGAACGTTTTCAACCTGTTGAAAATCCAACGGTGACCAGACAAAGGTACGACTCTTTGCGCGACTACTCACGACCATACGGGCGACATCGCGGGGCGACACCTGTATGGTCGTGAGTGGTCGCCCAAAGAATCGTCCTTTTTCTGGTCGCCGCTGGATTTTCAACGTGTTGAAAATTTTCGCCGACCTGCTGCGACTATTGACGGGTGCCGGCAAAAATCGCGCAAGTGGGACAGGCCCTTTAGTGCTTCATTTAACGTGTCTTCCTTTACATGGAAGACATGGAAATGGTGTCAGGCTGCACAATGTTTAAGTTTATAGACTGTCACATTCAGCATCCTGTATGTGCAGTGAGAGATAAGGATGTCACTGGTAGGTGATTAGAGACAGGAACTGAGAGTCCTGAATACAACACTGAATCAACATGCTTCCTGGCCTCAATTGCTGATTGCAGTATCTGTTGACAGTGCTAATGGGTGACACCCAATAATTCAGGGATTTTTTTTAAATTCTCCTCCAGGAAGTCTGATGACTACCATGTCATTAACAGGCACTTGGTTAATTGCAGACTTCCCACTGAGCTGTATTCTTTGCTTACCATTGCATGACCAGAGAGATAAATCTTTTGACCGGAAATGTAGTGCAAACATGTGGAATCTATTAAACGGAGACTATTGTTTTAACAGCAATAGTTGGAGCTGTAGCCATTGCTAATTAAACAGAAGATAGACGCAGAATGCTGGAGTAACTCAGCGGGAGAGGCAGCATCTCTGGATAGAAGGAATGGGCGATGTTTGCGGTCGAGACCCTTCTTCAGACTGAGAGCCGGGAGAGGTCATGTTGCAGTTGTAAAAGACATTGGTGAGGACACATTTAGAGAATAGTGGTCAGTTCTGGGCACCATGTTATAGGAAAGGTGTGGTCAAGCTGGAAAGGGCACAGAGAAACCTTACGAGGATGTTGCCAGGACTTGAGGGTCTGAGCTACAGGAAGAGGTTGAATAGGCTGGGACTCTATTCCTTGGAGCACAGGAGGATGAGGGGTGATCTTATGGAGGTGTATAAAATCATGAGGAATAGATCTGGTAGATGCACCATTCCTTGTGAATCGAGGACCAGAGGACATAGGTTTAAGGTGAAGGGGAAAAGATTTAATTGGAATCTGAGGGGCAGTTTTTTCTCACAAAGGGTGGTGGGTGTACAGAACAAGCTGCCAGAGGAGGTAGTTGAGGCTGGGACTATCCCAACGTTTAAGAAACAGTTAGACAGGTACATGGATAGGACAGATTTGGAGGGATATGGACCAAACGCGGGCAGGTGGGGCTAGGGTAGCTGGGACATGTTGGCCGGCGTGGGCAAGTTGGGCCGAAGGGCCCGTTTCCACCCTGTATCTCTCTATCGCTCTATGAGAGGGAGACGCGGAGAAAAGGAAGGGTAAGGTGTGAAAACGGGACATCAAAGGGGATGTGGATGAGGGAAAATGTTGAATAGATCAGTGTTATGGAATCTTTTAGCTTATAAAAAAGTTTATAAATGAAATGTCTCATTTGTGAAGGTGCTTTGTTTGCCTACATTGGGAAAAATATTGTATATTCAGCACTCCCGCTCATTACTTGAATCAAATTATAGAGGCTTCTTTGTTGGCATAACGCTTGCCTTTCTGCAGAAACATCGTTAGTTGTATTCAGTTAAGCGTTCATGAAAACAAATTCCAATTAAACTGTATTTATTAGCATAATAGAATTAAGCATGGTGCCATTCGATAGCCAAGCTTTCAAATGGCACAATCATCAACATTAATTCAGATATTTGTTATTGTGAAACCAATAACAGCAAGTCTGGTCTAGCCTGATTTCTGTATTTTGTTGCTTATCTGATTTATAATTGCATTAAATAGATGTGGGAAGTAATGTAAAATATACATGTGCTCATTCAATTATAATCCAATTGAACGATTCAATGATATTTTGTTATCATATGTGCCTAGGGGTGGTGAATGCTCCGTCTTGCACGGTAAACTCGTACAACAGACCTCGCCACGTTTCTGGTCCCGACAACGTTACAAAAGTTCATTGAACGTTCCTATCTACTGCCTGCCACCGCCTGTTCATAAGTGATGGGAGCAGAATTTAGGCCATTCGGCCCATCAATTCTACTCCACGTGGCAGCAGCCCCTCCTCGCAATCCCTGCATTGTCCCCCCTTGGATCTCAGTGTCCCCTTTGTCCTCGGCAGCCCCCCACCCCCCTCCCACCGGGTTCTCCTTTGGATCTCGGCGACCCCCATTACGGGTCCCCCTTCGTTTTCGGTGACCCCCATTCCGAGTCCTCCCCGTTCTCGATGGCCCTCCTCGCTCCCCTGCCGGGACCACCCCATTGTTCCCGGCAGGTCCCCCCCCCCCCCCCCCCCCCGCCAAGTCCCCCTTCATTCTCGGCAGCCCCCATTCCAAGACCCCCTTCGTTTTAGGTGGCCCCCATTCCGGGTCCTCCCCGTTCTGGATGGCCCTCCTCTTTCTCAGGCACCTCCTCACTCTCCACAGCGCGGGTCTTCTCCACGCCGGTGGCTGGGGGCCGGGTTCTGAGTCCGCGGTGGGAGAGACGGGCCACATGGCGGGTCCTCCATTGTCGGTCCGTATCGGGCGGGTCCTTCTATCAAATTAATCTTGTGGACATGCAATATTTTATATTTCACCGCACTGACTGGAAACTTCACAACTATTACGCAAAATAGAACATTCACATTTCTGGAAATTGAGTTAGAATACGATACTTTGTTTTTCGTTTCATTTAGAGATACAGGGTGGAAACAGGCCCTTCGGCCCACAGAGTCCGCGCTGACCAGTGACCCCTGCACATTAACACCATCCTACACGCACCAGGGACAATTTACAATTATACAAAGCCAATTAACCTACAAACCCACAAGTTTTAGGATTGTAAAGGTGACTGATAGTCAATCAAGTGAGAAGAGAAAGTTCTAGAAGTTATCAGCCGGGCGGTTGGTGACCGTGGAGAGAGAAACAGCAATAACATGTCAGGTCAATGACCTCTCATCCAAACTAATGATGGGTATTCTGATATGCAAATGAAAAGTTGTCAGCCTGTATTGTTAATGCAGCTATCTCTCCGCAGATGCCGCCTGACTTAGTGTATTTAAGCATTTTCTGATTTTTATTTTAAGGTTTAAAACATCATAGTTTTTTGTTTGTGTTTCAAATGTAGAAATCCTTCCTGCTGTGTTCCTGCTTTAATTCCCAATAAAAAAGCAACTTGCAGTATAGCAATTATAT
This sequence comes from Okamejei kenojei, assembly GCA_035221665.1. Taxonomy (NCBI): domain Eukaryota; kingdom Metazoa; phylum Chordata; class Chondrichthyes; order Rajiformes; family Rajidae; genus Okamejei; species Okamejei kenojei. The sequence goes on along the minus strand of CM069134.1, from coordinate 122,602,128 downwards.
TTCCAACAGATAGCTTATTCATAAAAATAACATTAATCTATACCGAGTTATATATGCTGTAAACACATTTAGGATGATGCCGAGATGTGTTTGAATTAATCAAAACATACAGCTTGAAAACAGGTCCTTTGGCCCACCGAGTCATAGAAACATAGAAAATAGGTGCAGGAGGAGGCCATTCGGCCCTTCGAGCCAGCACCGCCATTCACTGTGATCATGGCTGATCTTCCCCAATCAATAACCCGTGCCTGCCTTCTCCCCATGTTCCTTCATTCCACTAGTCCCTAGAGCTCTATCTAACTCTCTCTTAAATCCATCCAGTGATTTGGTCTCCACTGCCCTCTGTGGCAGGGAATTCCACAAACTCACAGCTCTCTGGGTGAAAACGTTTTTTCGCACCTCAGTCTTAAATGGCTTCCCCTTTATTCTAAGACTGTGGCCCCTGGTTCTGGACTCACCCAAAATTGGGAACATTTTTCCTGCATCCAGCTTGTCCAGTTCTTTTATAATTTTATATGTTTCTATAAGATCCCCCCCCTCATCCTTCTAAACTCCAGTGAATACAAGCCTAGTCTTATCAATCTTTCCTCATCTAATCCACGCCAACTATCGATCAACTGTTCACACTAATACAGTGTGATCCCATTTTCGTATCCACTCACTGCGCACTATGGGTAATTGAAACATACAGCGTGGAAACAGGCCCTTCGGCCCACCGTGTCCGCGCTGACAAGCGATCACCCCTACACTAGTTGCGTCCTACACCCGAGGACGATGTACAGAAGACAATGAACCTACAAACGTGGGGCAGCGCGATGGGAAGGTGGCCGAGGTGGGCATTACTCCCTCTGGGAGAGGCCATCTATGGAGACCTGCAATTCCTCCGTTGATCGCAGAGCCTCGGGGATTCGCAACGCCTATTCCTCGCTGGTGATCCCGATCCCACCTGGTGATCTGTGGCCATCACGGGGGACTACCTCCTCTCCGTCTCCCACGCCCGATCGTCTGTCACGCGGGTGGGTCGGCTTCCCCTCACGGAAGCCACGATCGACTGGGCCTCCGCTGCATTTGACCGTCCTCAGATCGTGCCCGCCTCGCAACCTGCAGCTCACTCACCCCTCTCCCGCCCTCCCTCCCCCTCCCCCCCTGTGTGTGTGGAGGGTGGTCAGTGTGTGTGTGTATGTGGTGCCGCAGGCTGCCCCCCCCCCCCCCCCACAGGCCGCCCCTCCCCATGGGTCCCACTGGTCTTGTATACTTATAAAACTCTGATCTTGTGTGCGTGTGTGTGTGTGTGATGTTCATGTGCGTTTCACAACTCCTCGAAACCACGACTTGCTAACGGTCAAATTTACATATTCCGATAGAGATTCACGCCATGATGTCAAAAAAGGCCTTATCTGAAAATTGAATGCATTATTTTTCGAGTTATTTATGAAAATGTTCACAAATGTGCAGAAACTTGGAAAAAATTATTGTTTTTTCCCTGTGCTAACAGTTGTGACGTCACAATGGGATTGTAGCCCTGCTCGCAACGTTGCTATCCAAGTACACGGCGTTCTGCTCGCCCTCGCAAGTGCAAATGCATTATTTTTTTATTTTAAAAATGAGGGAGGGTGCATAAGGCAAAATGAGCAGCCCCCTGCGCAGTTGTCGGCTATGGGTGAGTGGTGGAATATTGCGTTGGGGAATGGGTTGCGTTGGGGGACCAGGCCTCCCGTGGGGGCTATGTGTGAGTGGTGGAATATTGCCTTGGGGGACCAGGCCTCCCGTGGGGGCTATGTGTGAGTGGTGGAATATAGCCTTGGGGGACCAGGCCTCCCGTGGGGGCTATGTGTGAGTGGTGGAATATAGCCTTGGGGGACCAGGCCTCCCGTGGGGGCTATCTGTGAGTGGTAGAATATTGCGTTGTGGGACCAGGCCTCCCGTGGGGGCTATGTGTGAGTGGTGGAATATAGCCTTGGGGGACCAGGCCTCCCGTGGGGGCTATCTGTGAGTGGTGGAATATTGCGTTGGGGGACCAGGCCTCTTGTGTGACAGGGACCCTACAGGTCCCACTTGGTCTAGTCTATCAATAAAGCTATTGGTCTCCAGTACCATTACCAATTACTGCTTAACCCAATGTGTTCAATAGTTTCTATTTTAGTCAAGATTCCAGCATCTGCGGTCTCTAAAGCCAATACTAATATACAAATTGAATACAAAGTATAATTTCTTGCACTCTGCATCAACTATTTAAAATGTATCAACTATTTTGTATCACTCTGCATCAACTATTTAAAAGCATTCAAAATATTTAGTTTCTAATAACCAATGCATTATAGAATTTGATTTGGCAAGGTTCTGCATGGTTGGCTGCTCTGGAAGGTTAGATCCTATGGGATTCAAGGAGAGATAGCTGAATGGATAGAAAATTGGCTTCAGGGAAGGAAGCAGCGGGTGATGGTGGAAGGTTGCTTTTCGGACTGGAGTGACAGGTGGTGTGCCTCGGGGTTCAGTGCTGGGCACATTGCCGTTTGTCATCTATATCAATTATTTGGATGAGAACATATATGGTATGGTTAACAAGTTTGCAGATGACACAAAAGTGGGTGGTATTGAAGATAGTGAAGATGGTTGTGAAAAATTGCAGCAGGATCTTGATCGGTGGGCAGGTGGGCTCAGGAATGGTTGATGGAGTTTAACACAGAGAATTGTGAGGTGGACGAGGTAATTCAAGAGTTTCTACCGAGTTTCCCCTGATTCGAACTCGGAGAATTACGGTAACAGCCGCTCCTAGGTACTCGGGGGCTCTCATGGACATTTTTCAACATGTTGAAAAAACTTCACGAGCTTACCGCGTTTCCCGAGTACCCGCCGTTAGCGTTGCGAGCCGCTAAGAAACGTCCCGAGCTCCGACGTACATTCTACGTACTTACCAGGAGTTTGATTTTGTTTTTAACTCGGGAGATCTCTTGGGTAAACTCGTATAGTAGGACAGGCCCTTTACACGGGCAGAACCTACACAGTAAACGGTAGGGCTATGGGGAGTGCAGTAGAGCAGAGGGATCTAGGAGTGCAGGTACATAGTTCTTTGAAAGTGGCATCTCGGGTAGATAGGGTGATGTTCCAATATATAGAGTTTCAGATTGAAATGTTGTCAGAACAAAATGTAATGATCAATTTGAAATAAATAGCCATGGAATCATTGAGTCATCAAGTTATTCAGTGTGGGAACAGGCTCTTCAGCCCAACTTGCCCAGGCCGACCAACATGCCACATCTACACTAGTCCCACCTGCCTGCATTTGGCCCAAATTCCTCTAAGCCTGTCCTGTCCTTGTACCTGCCCAAATGTTTCCTAAACGTTGCAATAGTACCTGCCTTAACTACCTGCTCCGGCAGCTCGTTCCATTCGTCCACCATCCTTTCTGTAAAAAAAGTTATCCCCCAGATTCCTATTAAATCTTTCCACCCTCGCCTTGAACCTATGCCCTCTGTACCCATCTACCTGTCCAAATGTTTCTTAAACATTGCAATAGTACCTGCCTCAAATGTTTCTTAAAGAGCTGGGATCCTTCAGCAGATAAATCAAATCCAATCTATAATATATTATTGCATAACAATATCGTAATATATTTTAAAACATTCAAGTTGAGAACAACCGGTTTTGTTTATTCCTACCCAAATGGGCTTATATTGGCAGACGTGAACTCAATGAGGGCAAAGTAATAGTCACGTTGCTGCAAGTGGCTGTCTGACCCGCTGAGTTACTCCAGCTTTGTGTGTCGAGTTTCATTGTCTGTAACTCGTTTTCACCTAGTCCACAGCTAACAAAAGCCTGTTTCCTTCACCACTGTTACCTTTTTCCATATCTCTCATTCATTTGTTCTATATCTCTCTACATCACCATCTATATTTCTCAGAAAATGCTGACAGAAAATAACTGCATAAATCACGAGAGCAGGGAGTTGAATCTGTGGGCAGGAAGTTCCTCCCTGACTCGCCTTGTCTGACTCTCAGTCTGAAAAAGGGTCTTGACCCAAAACGTTACCTATTCCTTTTCTCCAGAGATGCTGTCTGACCCGTTGAGTTACTACAGCTTTTTGTGTCTATCTTTGGTGTAAACCAGCATATTAGTTTTAGAGATGCAGTGTGGAAATAGGCCTTTCAGCCCATCGACCAGCGTTCCCCGCACATTATCACTACCCTGCGCGCACTGGGGACAATTTTACATTTATGCCAAGCCAATTAGCTTACAAACCTGTATGTCTCTGGAGTGTGGGAGGAAACCAAAGATCTCGGAGAAAACCCATACAGGTCACGGGGAGAGGGTACAAACTCCGCACAGACAGGCGCCCGTAGGCAGGGGTCTCGGGAACCCGGGTCTCTCGCGCTGTAGTTCTAGAGCTACACCATCATGCCACCCTTCCTGCACATCCAGTACATTGGCAGTAAGATGTAGAGCCTTGACTAAGAGCAGTCGGCTAATAGCCAAATAACATTTTGTTAAATCTTGTTCTTGTGTCTATCTTCGTTCTTTCCTGCACATTTATGAAGCAATCAATGGCAGGCCGTTGGGTTATAAGACTGCTTTAAGGATCAAATGTTACGAGTTAAGTTCGGACCCCATACAACGAAAAAAAAAAAGTTGGAGAAGATGCAATACATAATGCCCAGGGTTTAGTAATGAAGGAATTCCAAATCTGACATATCAGCTGTCATGTCATCTCATAGAGACTTACAAAATTCTTAAGGGGTTGGACAGGCTAGATGCAGGAAGATTGTTCCCGATGTTGGGGAAGTCTAGGACAAGGGGTCACAGTTGATGGATAAGGGGGAAGTCTTTCAGGACCGAGATGAGAAAATCGTTTTTCACACAGAGAGTGGTGAATCTGTGGAATTCTCTGCCACAGAAGGTAGTTGAGGCCAGTTCGTTGGCCATATTTAAGAGGGAGTTGGATGTGGCCCTTGTGGCTGAAGGGATCAGGGGGTATGGAGAGAAGGCAGGTACAGGATACTGAGTTGGATGATCAGCCATGATCATATTGAATGGCGGTGCAGGCTCGAAGGGCCGAATGGCCTGCTCCTGCACCTAATTTCTATGTTTCTATGTTTAGCATCATTCACTTTAAAGTAAAAAAAAAAGCACTACCTTATTTTAAGCGCTTTATTATACTTGAGTACTGTCACCATGATTAGTACTAACTCTGGATTAACCACAGTTTCTGTCGGAGATAAATCACTCCGTATCATGGACCCAATGGCCTACATATTGGAGCACAAGATCATTCATTACCATCGGTAACTCTCTTGTGGCGAAAACAAATTCATTTTAAGTGATTCATATTTTAGCCATTCAGAAATCCAGCCCCAGGGTCCAATAAACTATTGTTCTATAAACTAAATGTACGCCAATCCTGCCTCGAGTGAGTAGTAGCGATTGTTTGAAGTGTGGCTGAATTTCTGGCGAAGGATAGTTGACCGGGACGGCACGGTGGCGCAGCGGTGGAGCTGCTGCCTTAAGGGCCTGTTCCACTTTGGCTATTTTTTTGGCTGTTGCCACCAGGTCGCCGGTGGGTGTCGCCTGCGTGATCGTGAGTCGTCTCCTCAGTCGCCCAAAGAGTCGTAGCGTCTTTCTGGTCGCCGCTGGATTTTCGACGTGTTCAAAAATATTCAGCGACAGTGGGTTGACGCCAATGGACGTAGCTTGACGTCTCCTGACGTAGGAGCTGTCGTAGGTTGTCGCCAGGTGAATTTAGGTTGTCGCCGGTGCTGACCGGTAAATTCCATTGGCGACTACCTACGTCAACTGGCGACGGGTTCCGGCAACTGAATTGTCTTCAGTTGTCGCTGACAGGGTCGTAGCTTGTCGGGGGGGGGGGGCGGATGTAGGTTGACTTTGGTTGTCGTAGGTTGTCGCCTGTGTGGTCTTAGGTGTGGTCGTAGGTGGACGTCCTAATGGGTTGCCAGTTGTCCGTAGCTTGAACTAGGTGGTAGGTTGTTGTCGCTTGTCGTAGACATTGTCGTAGACGGGTACAGTCGCCGGTTTTTCGGCGACCTGCTGCGACTATGATAGTCGCCTAAAAAATTGCCTAAGTGAGACAGGCCCTTTACAGCGCCACAGACCCAAGTTCAGTCCTGACTATAGGGTGCTGTCTGTACGGAGTTTCCACGTTCTCCCCATGACCTGCGCGAGTTTTCTCCGGGACCTCTTGTTTCTGCCCACACTCCAGGGACGTACGGGTTTGTAGGCTAATTGGCTTGGTATAATCGTAAGTTGTCCCTAGTGTGTAGGATATTGTTAGTGTGTGGGAGATCGCTGGCCGGCAGGGTCTAGATGGGCCAAAGGACCTGTTTCCGTGCTGTGTCTATAAACCAAACTGAACTAAACTATATTGTATGGAGGTCAAACCAAAACATGGAAACATAGAAAACATAGAAAATAGGTGTAGGAGGAGGCCATTCAGCCCTTCGAGCCAGCACCGCCATTCATTGTGATCATGGCTGATCGTCCCCAATCAATAACCCGTGCCTGCCTTCTCCCCTTATCCCTTGGCTCCACTAGCCCCTATCTCTATCTAACTCTATCCATCCAGTTATTTGGCCTCCACTGCCCTCTGTGGCAGGGAATTCCATAAATTCACAACTCTCTGGGTGAAAATGGTTTTTCTCTCCTCAGTCTTAAATGACCTCCCCTTTATTCTAAGCCTGTGGCCCCTGGTTCTGGACTCGCCCAACATTGGGAACATTTTTCCTGCATCTAGCTTGTCCAGTCCTTTTATATTTTTATATGTTTCTATAAGATATCCCCTCATCCTTCTAAACTCCAGTGAATACAAGCCCAGTCTTTTCAATCTTTCCTCATATGACAGTCCCGCCATCCCAGGGATTAATCTCGTGCACCTACGCTGCACTGCCTCAATCACAAGGATGTCTTTCCTCAAATTAGGAGGCCAGATGTGGTCTCACCAGAGCCCTATACAACTGCTGAAGAAACTGCAGACAAAAAGCAAGATGGTTGTTATTTCACATGGGGTTACACCCATAGTTTGTGGGGAATGTTACAAAATTGAATCATTATGTGGTTAACAGGTTAAATAAATAATGAACTTGAATTCTATGGACTCAAACTAAGTCGTAGTAACAGATTATGTGTATACTGCCCGTTCCAATAGAGGATTGCCTGAATGGTTGATGGAGTTTGCCTGAAAGATTGATGGACTAAATCTTTAGTCCTGTCCTTCAGCTGGTGGTCTGTGCTCAATTGGGCAAACTGCACACAGACGCGTCCATTAGTTTTGAGATAATTGCTGCCAAACAGAGTAAAGCATTGCCTCTGGTATGATCCACCGAGTGCAGATTAAAAACTATCATTTGTATTAGCGAAAGATCACTTTGAGGGTCAATATTCTGCTGCAAGACTAATCTCGCTTTGGAAAATGCGGCGCTCCTCACAAGATCAACACCCTAAGGAGCACGTGTAAGGTCAACTTGATTATGGATTTGCAAAGGACGATCATTACAGTCAGTACATCAGTGAGATCAAAGCAATAGACTACTAAGATGTAGAGTGAAGTTACCTCTGGGATCATAAACATTTTCCAGGAATAGTCGTACCTCTTTTAGAATATACACTGTGCCTCGTCGCCCAATGATGCTGAGGATACAAGCTCGGCGTGTATCCTATTTATTCACATCACTGCATGTCATTTACATTCAAATTCAAAATTAGGAGAGCCAGGAAAATTTCTGTCAATTTACATATTAAAGATCTCCCCATCGACTTCAGAGATTTAACTCTCAAAGATGTCTTGCTGAGGTAAAAAAAAAAAACAGCGCGTGTATAAAGAATTTATGGTTTGTTTTGGTACTGAAGGTCGAGGATATGCTAACAATAACCTTAAGTCTGCCCGCTGGTAAGTGTAGGAGGGAACTGCAGATGCTGGTTTAAACCGAAGATAGACACAAAAAGCTGGAGTAACCCAGTCTGAAGAAGGGTCTCGACCTGAAATGTCACCCATTCTTTCTCTCCAGAGATGTTGCCTGCCCCGCTGGGTTATTCCCAGTTTTTTTGGGTCCATCTTCTGTCCACTGGTAAGGTTGCTCACGGAAAATCAAGACCTTGCGTCAGGAGCTCAGGAAACGTTGACCAATGCACTCTTGAGCCAAACACAAGTAACTCAGCGGCTCTGGCAGCATCTCTGAAGGACATGGAAAAGTGCCGTGGTCCACTGTTGTATTACAACAGGTGTATACTTCCAAAGTTCCTCGTCGAAGATAAATTAATTGGGATTACCTGAAAGATCGTATAAATGCAGGACTTTCTTTCATTTGCTACTAATACCCCCCAGTTTCATTTGTTCAAATATTAGCAATCGGACTTCAGCCAACTTTGCCCTATGTCTCTATGATTCACTAAACATTATATCCAGTCCAGAAAGACAATACATGATTACAATGAGCCATTTACAGTGTGCAGGTACAGGTTATGGGAATGACATTTAGTGCAAGGTAAAGCCAGCAAAGTCAGATCACGGATAGTCCGATGGTCACCAATGAGGTAGATAGTCGTTCAAGACTACTCTCTGGTCATGGTAGGATGATTCAGTTTCCTGGTAACAGCTGGGAAGAAACAGTCCCTGAATCTGGAGGTGTGCGTTTTCACGCGTGGTTTATTGTCACGTGTATCGAGGTACAGTGCAAAGCTTTTGTTTGCGTACTTTGTTTAGTTTGGAGATACAGAGCGGAAACAGTGCCCTTCGGCCCACCAAGTCCACACCGACCAGCGATCCCCGCACATGAACATTAATCTACATACACTAGGGACAATTTACACTTATACCAAGCCAATTAAGCTACAAACCTGTACGTCTTTGGACCGTAGGAGGAAACTGAAGATCTCGGTGGAAACCCACGCAGGTCACGGAGAGAACACACAAACGCCATCCAGACAGCACCCGTAGTCGGGATTGAACCCGGGTCTCTGGCGTTGCAAGCGCTGTAAGGCAGCAACTCTACCGCTGTGCCGCTCTGTCCAATTAAATCGGAACAAACTACACATAAATACAATCGTGCCATACCCAAGGGCGAAAAGAAACAAGATGTCTGCAAGAAAGATGTGGAACAAATCCAAGATATTACTATTTAAACAATATTCCTCATTCCTCATTTGTGTGCTAAGGTTATATCATACAAGTTCTTCAATTACACCAGTTTCACATAAGGAACATTTGAAATAAGAGCCATTCATCAAAGTAATGGCTAATGCTCTCCACTTCAGTTTTCTGCACTATTCCTATATTTCTGGATTGCCTTGATATCCAGAAGTCTATCAATCACTTAACTCAATTATTAAGGCTTTGCAGCTCGGGTGGGATGCAGAATTCCAAAGATTCACCGCTCTCTGAATGAGGACATTTTCTCCCTGTCAGTATACCCTTCATGCTGAGACCAGGAACCCTGGTTCTGGGTTTCTCAACTAAGGGAAACATTTTCAGGGTGGGTACAGTGGCGCAGCGATAGATTTCCTACCTTACGGTGCACGTGAGCCGGGTTCGATCTGGACGCTGTGTGCCATCTGTGCGTAGTTTGCGCTTTGTCCCTGTAAGCGCGTGGGCGCTCTCTAGCTGTTTTGTTTAGTTTAGTTTCGAGATACAGCGCAGAAACAGGCCCTTTGGTGCACCGACCCTGTGCTGACCAGTGATCCCCGCACACTAACACTAGCCTACATACACTACAGACAATTTGCATGTACACCAAGCCAATTAGCCTAAAAACCTCTATGCCGTTGAGTGTGGGAGGAATTTCGTTTTGAGTGTGCAATTCAGGAAAATCTTACCGTTCATGACACGTGTTAGCATCTTATGGACATTAAGTACAACTTGTGCCAATTAACTATATTGGGCGGCCCGGTGGTGCAGCGGAAGAGTTGCTACCTCACAGCGGCAGAGACCCAGGTTTGATCCTGACTACGGGTACTGTCTGTACGGAGTTTGTACGTTCTCCCTGTGACCACGTGGTTTTCTCCAGGTACTCCAGTTTCCTCCCACATTCCAAAGACGTATAGGTTTGTAGGTAAAAATTGTAAATTGTCCCAAGTGTGTAGGATAGTGCTAGAGTACGGGGTGATCGTTGGTCAGCCCGGACCAAGAGGGCCGGAGGGCCTGTTTTTACGCTGTATCTCTAAACTAACCTAAACAAAAGGAGGTTATTTGCCCATTAAATCCATGTTGGCCCCCTGGTTGAGCAATTTCATCAGAGCCTTTCCTCTTTCTGTAGCCCTTCAAATTAAACTCTCTCACTCACCACTTAACTCTCCGTGGATTATATTGCCACTTCACCACATTAAGGGTTGTTTAGTTTAGTTTAGTTTAGAGATACAGCGTGGAATAGGGTTGCCAACTTTCTCACTCCCAAATAAGGGACAAAAGGTCAAAATTAGGGACAAATTCCTGACGCCAATTCGTTGACTGACTCGGCCGTGGCTGGGTGAATGATGGGTTGGCCCGGGTGCTGGACTGCACACAAAGCCCAGCCGGCGGGCCAGCTGAGGAGTTTTGGCCTGGGCGCGACATCGTGCACAAGGTCCGGCGCCCCATCCAACTCATAGACCGATGATCGGCCATGAGAAGGAGGGGTGGTGGTGTCGGAGGTAAGCGAAGATCCGAAGGTTGGACAGCTGACCGGGCTGCTGACCGACAGGGCCACGGACAAGGTGCGGCTGCTGCACTCCTTGGGCTGCACTACGTCGGGACGGGTGAGGCGGGGCTGGAAGCGGCGCTCCCACCCGACAGTCCCCTAGACCTGAGTTTATAGCAGTCAAATACGGGACAAGGGCGGTCCCGTATGGGACAAACCAATTTAGCCCAATATACGGGATGTCCCGGCAAATACGGAACAGTTGGCAACCCTAGCATGGAAACAAACCCTTCGGCCCACTGGGTCCACGCTGACCAGCGAACCCTCCCCCCCATTCTAACGCTATCCTGCACATAAGGGGCAATTTACAATTAATATCCACGCTGATCTGTTTGGATAGCATGTAAACCAAAGCTACTGTACCTCGGAACATGTGACAATAATAAACCCAAATACGCTGACAGCATCCAAGTATGAGAATGGAACCCAGGTTGCTGGAGTCTCGGAGTCACACATCAGATGAGATCAAGTTCTTGGAAGTTCTCAGGATTAATCATTGTTTCTTGCCTGTGTGATTTTTCCAATGGAATCAGTGTAAGAGGGGATATTACAAAATTCTGGGCACAAGGGCAAGCTTAAGGAGGGGGGATTCCACAGCAAAATCAAGGCAGGTAGGCTGAGTTGGATGATCAGCCATGATCATTGAAGTGCAGGCTCGAAGGGCAGGTGCACCAAAATGCTGATGCAAAGCTTTTGTCGATTTTTACCATTTTCCACGTGTACTTTGTAGCTCAGTTTAGTTTATTGTCAGGGGTACACAAAAGGCTGGAGAAACTCAGCGGGTGCAGCAGCATCTAAGGAGCGAAGGAGATAGGCGACGTTTCGGGTCGAGACCCTTCTTCAGCTAGCTCCTTACATGCTGCTGCACCCGCTGAGTTTCTCCAGCCTCTTGTGTACCCTCGATTCTCCAGCATCTGCAGTTCCTTCTTTAACACATTAGTTTATTGTCACGTGTACTGAGGTACAGTGTTGCGTACTAACCAGTCAGTGGAAAGAGCGTTCAGTTACGTGATAAAGGGAATAACATTTAGCGCAAGGAAAATCTAGTGAAGATAGTCTGAAGGTCTCCAATGAGAAAGATGGTAGGTCAGGATCGCTCACTCGGTGTTGGTAGGATGGTTCAGTTGCCTGAAAACTGCTGGGAAGACTAGTATCACTAGTCTAAACTAAACTACCTGTCAAACAGCATATAAGAGAGAGAAGTGCTTTACTCCAAAGATGTTCGGGTTTGTAGGCTAATTGGTTTGGTAAAATTGTAAATTGTCCCGAGTGTGTATGATAGTGTCAATGTGCGGGGATCACTGGTTGGCGTGAACTCAGTGGGCCGAAGGGCCTGTTTCCGCGCTGTACCTCTAAAGTAAAAACCCGGAGAAATCCCACACAGTCACAAAGTGAACGTGCAAACTCCGTACAGCCAGTACCAAAGGGCCTGTTTCTGCGCTGTATCTCTAAGCTAAAATAAACGACCAAAAAAGTAGATCGATTGGAGCATCAGTATCCCAATTAAGTCTGAAATGGATTAAGATCGCAAGGAAGGACAAGTCTTTCATTATTTAAAATGACCTTGGCACTGCCTCGGTGCTTTCTGTTTTGTCTATATACAAAGCCGAGCCGCACCGCACTAAATTATTTAAACACATTGTAGGGGAAACAAATCGCATCGGAGATCCAATAAGTAATTGGAGAGAGCCCCAGTATGACGTCGAAAAGACTTAACTGGTGTCAAGTTCTCAACAACCTCATGTGGTTTGGTCGGGTATTGTGGCTCCACTGATGTGATTGTTTTCCGACAGTATTAGCACCGCCCCTGTGAGCACAATAGTTTATGGATTACAAAGTTGAGTACAAGATACATCTCCTGACGATCGTGCGCAGTTGTCATTTCAATCGTGTTGTGAAAAACGAAACTGTTTCACATAATGATTTCAGTCTATGAATTTGTATTGGGTTTTCCACAGAGATTAAATGCATGGGAAGATAGTAAATGGGGAACAGTGTTGCACAGTCTACCGCAGCGTGCAACGGAAGGGAGAAGTGTATTGTAAAAATACAAACTGTTCAAAAGAAACACAAAGGTTACCAGTTGATTTTGGCACAGTCAGCAGAACATAGAGATACAGTGTAGAAACAGGCCCTTCGGCCCACCGAGTCCGCGCCGACCAGCGATCCCCGCACACTAACGCTAACCCACACACACTGGGGACAATTTACTATTTTACCAAAGCCAATTAACCTACAAACCTGTACATCTTTGGAGTGCGGGAGGAAACCGGAGCGCCCGGAGAAATTCCACGCAGGACACGCAGAGAGCGTACAGACACCGCACAGACAGCACCCGTGGTCAGGATGGAGCCTGTGTCTCTGGTGCTGGAAGGCAGCAACCCGACCGCTGTGCCACCTGACTTTTGTCTTTTGTACTTCAACGTAACTCTTTCGCAAACATAATTGTTCCCAGACAAAGTCGCTCAACAAAAAAAAATGTTTGGCACTTTATTATGTACAAAGTGCAGTGAGGTTCATTTTTGTACTCAGATCAGTATAAGTATCACTAAACAAAAGCACTTAGATACATATTAAATAAGAATCTCAGATACAGTATATAGAAGTGTATCCAAGTGTATGCAATGACCTCCATAATGTTTGGGGCAAAGACCCGTCATTTATTTATTTGCCTCTGTACTCCACAATTTGAGATTTGTAACAGAAAAAAAAATCAGATGTGGTTAGAGTGCACATTGTCAGATTTTATCAAATGCCATTGTTTTACATTTTGGTTTCACCATGTAGAAATTACGGATATATTTAGACATAGTTCTCCCATTTCAGGGCACCATAATGTTTGGGACACATGGCTTCACAGGTGTTTGTAGATGCTCAGGAGTGTTTAATTGCCTCCTTTATGCAGGTAAAAGAGAGCTCTCAGCACCCAGTCTTTCCTCCAGTCTTTCCATCACCTTTGGAAACTTATTGCTGTTTATCAACATGAGGACCAAAGTTGTGCCAATGGAAGTCAAAGAAGCCATTAGGAGACTGAGAAACAAGAATAAAACTGTTAGAGACTTCAGCCAAACCTTAGGCTTACCAAAATCAACTGTTTGGAATATCATTAAGAAGAAAGAGAATTAATCGCAAAGGGACTGGCAGGCCAAGGAAGACCTCCACAGCTGATGACAGAAGAATTCTCTCTATAATTTAAAAAAATCCCAAACACTTGTTCGACAGATCAGAAACACTCTTCAGGAGTCAGGTGTGGATTTGTCAATGACCACTGTCTGCAGAAGACTTCATGGACAGAAATACAGAGGCTACGCTGCAAGATGCAAACCACTGGTTAGCCGCAAAAATAGAATGGCCAGGTTACAGTGTGCCAAGAAGTACTTAAAAGAGCAACCACAGTTCTGGAAAAAGGTCTTGTGGACAGATGATACGAAGATGAAGTTATATCAGAGTGATGGCAAGAGCAAAACATGGAGGCGCGATGATACCACCTCATCTGCGAAGCACAGTGGTGAGGGTGTCATGGCCTGGGCATGTATGGCTGCTGAAGGTACTGACTCACTTATCTTCATTGATGCTGATAGTAGTAGCATAATGAAATCTGAAGTGTACAGACACATCCTATCTGCTCAAGTGCAAAAAAATGCCTTAAAACTCATTGGCCGGCGGTTCATTCTACAGCAAGACCATGATCCCAAACATACCGCTGAAGCAACAAAGGAGATTTTCAAAGCTAAAAAAAAGGTCAATTCTTGAGTGGCCAAGGCAATCACCTGATCTGAACCCATTTGAGCATGCCTTTTTTTGGTGAAGAGAAAACTGAAGTGGACTAGCCGCCAAAACTAGCATAAACTAAAGATGGCTGCAATACAGGCCTGGCAGAGCATCACCAGAGAAGACACCCAGCAACTGGTGATGTCCATAAATCGCAGACTTCAAGCAGCCATTGCATGTAAAGGATATGCAACAAAATACTGAACATGACTACTTTCATTTACATGACATTGCTGTGTCCCAAACATTATGGTGCCCTGAAATGGGAGGACTATGTATAAACACTGCTGTAATTTCTACATGGTGAAACCAACCAATGGCCTTTATTAAAATCTGACAATGTGCACTTTCTATCACAAATTTCAAATTGTGGAGTACAGAGGCAAATAAATAAATGATGGGTCTTTGTCCCGAACATTGTGGAGGGCACTGTAGCAGTGGTACCCGAGACAGTGGACAGAGTCGCCAGCTTAAGGGGTAAAGTGCATGATTTGGTACCAAGTCTTAACGTCACGAAAATCAACTGCTTGCAGCTCTCCAGATGCTCGCTTGAGTTGTGCATTTTCCTGTTGATGTCTGAAGAAGGGTCTCGACCCAAAACGTCACCCATTCCTTCTCTCCAGAGATGCTGCCTGTCCCGCTGAGCTACTCCAGCTTTTTGTGTCTATCTTTGGTTTAAACCAGCGTCTGCAGTTCCTTCCTACATATTCCTGTTGCAAATGCAGGGCAGATCACCTTTGCTCTCAGTCTTAGCCGATGGGAAAATTCAGTGACTTGTGGGCTCTGGCTGTCGGTCTCAATTTCAAGCCACTTCACGAACCTTTTTCCCCCCAAATTTGGATCAAGTTACATTTCCAATGCTGGAAGATTGCGGTTTTCTTTTGATGACCTTTGTATTCTGCAGAATGAGGGGTGTTTGCAGGTATCTACTAAGGCAGCACAGTGGTAAAAATGCTTCCTTACTGTGCCAGAGACCCAGCTCAGTCCTGTACGGAGTTTGTACGTTCTCCCCGTGACCTGTGCGGGTTTTCTCCGGTATCCTCCCACACTCCATAGACTCCGCAGGTCTGTTGGTTAATTGCCTTTGGAAAATTGTTTTTTTTTTAAATTGTTTCTCATGTGTAGGGTAGAGTTTGGTAGACAAAAGTGCTGGAGAAACTCAGAGGGTACAGCAGTATCTATGGAGCGAAGGAAATAGAAACATAGAAAATAGGTGCAGGAGGAGGCCATTCGGCCCTTCGAGCCAGCACCGCCATTCATTGTGATCATGGCTGATCGTCCCCAATCAATACCCCCTGCCTGCCTTCTCCCCATATCCCTTGACTCCACTAGCCCCTAGAGCTCTATCCAACTCTCTCTTAAATCCACCCAATGACTTGGCCTCCACTGCCCTCTGTGGCAGGGAATTCCATAAATTCACAACTCTCTGGGTGAAAACGTTTTTTCTCACCTCAGTCTTAAATGGCCTCCCCTTTATTCTAAGACTGTGGCCCCTGGTTCTGGACTCGCCCCACATTGGGAACATTTTTCCTGCATCTAGCTTGTCCAGTCCTTTTATAATTTTATGTTTCCATAAGATATCCCCTCATCCTTCTGAGCTCCAGTGAATACAAGCCTAGTCTTTTCAATCTTTCTTCATATGACAGTCCCGTATGACAAATAGGCAACGTTTTGGGCCGAAATCCTTCTTCAGATAGGATTCTAGGATAGAGTTAGTGTACGGGGGGGATCGCTGGTCGGCATGGACTTGGTGGGCCGAAGGGCCTGTTTCCACGCTGCATCTCTGAAAGTCTAAAGTCAGAGCACTTTCGTTTTACAAAGCCAACTGTTGATATTTGAGTCAGTCAGATGCAGAATAAAGCTCTTTTTTTTCTCGGCTTAATAGCATTCCTTGGCCTCTTGCCTCAAAAGTGCATCCCTATTGCACCCGTATTACAGTTTCAATTTCTCACATCAATGATCCGTCCTCTCCAAGTGAGTCAGCCAATTCTAGGCTACAGGTTCGGAATGTGCTGTTTCTACTGAGTGCCAGGATCAAGCGTCACAACATAACATCCTCGCTTCTGGGGAGATGGCAGACATTAATTGGATAAATGGGGAATTGTGGGCCAAGAGTGTGTGATATTTGCTGCAGTGAATGCCCCCAAGCATATGATGCGGGAAGATTCCTAACTCCTAGATATGGGCACCATATCTGAGGAATGATGTGCTTGGCTCTGGAGAGGGTCCAGAGGAGGTTTACAAGAATGATTCCCGGAATGAGTGGGTTAACCTATTTTGAGCGTTTGTCGGCACTGGGCCTGTATTCGCTGGGATTTAGAAGAATGAGGGGGGGGTGGAACCTCATTGAAACATACAGAATAGTGATAGAGTGGATGTGGAGAGGCTGTTTCCATTAGTCGGAGACTTTGGAATTAGAGTTCATAGCCTCAGAATTAAAGGATCTTCTTTTAGGAAGGAGATGAGGGGAAATATATTTAGTCAGAGGGTGGTGAATCTGTGGAATTCTTTACCCTGTAGACTGAGAAGACTGTAGATGCTTAGTCAGTGGATATTTTTAAGGCAGAGATAGATTGATCTCTATTCTTGATTAGTACGAGTGTCACAGGTTATGGGGAGAAGGCAGGAGAATGTGGTTAGGCGGGGGAGAGATAGATCAGCCATGATTGAATGGCGGAGCAGACTTGATGGGCCGAATGGCCTAATTCTACTCCTATTCCTTATGACCTTAAAAGGGTGGCACAACCGGAAGTGCTGCTGTCTCACAACGCAGGAGACCCAAGTTTGATCCTGTACTTGGGCGCTGTCTGTGTGGAGTTTGCACGTTCTCGCTGTGACTCTGTGGGTTTTCCCCGGGTGCTCCGGTTTCCTCCCACATTACGAAGACGTGTGGGTTGGTCGGTTAATTGCCTCTGTAAATTACCGCTGAAGTGTAGGGAATGGATGGGAAAATGGGATTGTTATCCAGAGCTAATGTGAATGGGTGACTGATTGTCAGTGTAGATTCAATGAGCCAGAGGGTTTGTTTCCATGCTGTATCTCTAAAACTGAAACTAAAAACAAAAACTAATGATGGTAGTATTTAATAATTGTACTCGCATATATGGGTCTATTCACATATATGGGTCTCTGGCAGTGCATACTGAAATGGGAGGGAGACCTTGTTGACACTCATGACATAGTTAAGTGGGGGCGGTATGGTGGCGCAGCGGTAGAGTTGCTGCCTTACAGCTCCAGAGACCCGGGTTCAATCCTGACTACGGGGGCTGTCTGTACGGAGTTTGTATGTTCACCCCGTGACCTGCATGGGTTTTCTCCGGTACATTTGGCTCATCAAGCCTACTCCGCCATTCGATCATGGCTGATCTTTCTTTCCCTCTCAACCGCATTCTCCTACCTTCTCCCAATAACTTTTGACACCCTTACTAATCAAGAACCTATCAATTTCACAGATTTACCACCCTCTGACCAAAGAAATTCCTCCTCCACTCAATTCTTGTTATAATATTTTTTATTAGAAGTAATCCATCATAACAACGGTATAACAACTTTTCAAATACACAACCAACTTATTTCAATAAGTATACGGATGTTACGAATAATTCTTATAAACTTCTATATTTTTTAGAAAATAGAAAAAAGAAAAGAATAGATTTTAATCAATAAGAATGGTGATTAAATAATATTTTTGATTATATAGAGAGAGAAAGAAAAAAGAAAGAGAAAAAATTAAAAAAATAAAATAAAATAAAAAATAATTGTTATATATATTTAATTAAAACAAAGTATTTTATATATATATATATATATAATAAAAAAAGATTATAGTATACATCTTAATAGTGAATAACACAATTTCAAATAACGATATCAATAGAGACATGTATACAAATTTAAAAAAAAGGAATTATTTTCATCTAATCCTGCCGGGTACCCATTGAGTTGTGATGCCAAGAACAGCTACCCCTTCAAATATTCTGTATATGGAGACCATATCTGTTCAAAGAGTTCGTATTTGTCCATTAGGACAAATCTGATTCTTTCCAAATGCAACGTCTCCAACATTTCCACTGTCCACATTTTAATTGTGGGGGATAATGTTCCCTTCCAAAATTTCAGTATTAATTTTTTCCCTATTATCAAACAAAGAAGTTTCTTTGATTTACTAGTTAATATTAGATTTGAATCCGGAACTCCTAATATTATTAATTTTGGATCTGGGTCTAGTTTAATTTTAAGAACTTCAGAGATAACTCTAAAGATTTCTGTCCAATAATAATTAAGTTTTATACATGTTACAAAACTATGCGTTAAATTAGTTTCCAAGTTCTGACATTTATCACAAATAGGAGAAATGTTAGGATAAATTATATTTAATTTCGTTTTTGAATAATGTAATCTGAGTAATACCTTAAATTGTATCAATAAATTTGTCTAGTATTTAACGAGCAACGATGTATACGTTGTAGGCTTTCTTCCCAAGTTTCCTTCGTTATAGATAAACCTATTTCATTTTCCCATGTTTGTCGATATATTTCCGAAGTTGGGATTTCCCTATCCAAGATAGTATTGTATATATACGCTATTAATTTTTCTGTATTTGGGTGTTTATTAAACAATTCATCTAATAATCCTGGTCATCTAATAATCCTCCACTCAATTCTAAATGCACGTCCCGTTTCTTCTGAGGCTGTGGCCTCTGGTCCTAGACTCTCGCACAAGTGAAAACATCCTCACCGCATCGACTCTATCCAGGCCTTTTACTGTTTGTTAAGTTTCAATGTGCTCCCTCTTCATCCTTCTAACTCCAGTGAGTACAGGCCCAGAGCCAACAAATGCTCCTCCTGCATTAACCCAATCATCCCTGTGATCATTCTCGTAAACCTCTTCTGGACCCTCTCCGACACCAGCACATCCTTCCTCCGATATGGGGAGCAGTTAATTTTTAAACAATTATTTTTAAATCAATGATGTTGTCAAACTGGAAAGGGTACAGATAGGATTTACAAGAATGTTGCCAGGGCTAGAGGGTGTGAGCTATAGGGAGAGGTTGATTAGGCTGGGACTTGATTCCTTTGAGCACATCAGATGAGAGGGTGATCTTATAGAGGTGTATAACATTATGGGAGGTATACTGTAGATCGTGCAGGTGCACAGAGTCTCTTGCTCAGAGTAGGTGAATGGAGGACCAGAAGACGTATGTTTAAGGTGAAGGGAAAAATATGTAACAGGAATCCGAGGGGTAACATTTTCACACAAAGGTATGGAACAAGCTGCCAGAGGAGGTAGTTGAGGCTGGGACTATCCCAACATTTAAGAAACAGTTAGACAGATTCATGGATAGGACAGGTTTGGAGGGATATGGTGGCAGGTGGGATGAGTGTAGCTGGGACATGTTGGCCGGTGTGGGCAAGTTGGGCAGAGGCGCCTGTTTCCACGCTGCATCATTCTATGACTCTATTAGAATAGTGAAAGCCTCTCCGTGTATTTCATCTTCATTTCCATTCATGAGATTGGATGCACTTCATCTGGAGCCCTGGAGCTCCTCTGTAGCTGTGTCCTTGGCTCCTTCGGAGTGAAGGATAGAAGGTTTATACCCAAGGCTGTTGAGCGCTGCTTGTAATTAAGGTTTTCTTTGCATGAGAATGAGACTAATTAAAATAGTGATTAATTTATAGTCCCCTGTTTTTTTTTTACTCTCTCCTCAACGGACTCCTTCATTGGAACATTTTAGTTTAGTTCGGTTTAGTTTAGAGATATGGCGCGGAAACAGGCCCTTTGGCCCACCGAGTGCGCGTCGACCAGCGATTCCCGCACACTAACACGATCAAGGTTTCACGGTGTGCTTATTGTCACGTGTACCGACGGAGGTACAGGGAAACTCGATTACCATGCTGTCATACTAAAAAAAACAAGACACACAACTACATAAAAGTTAACATAAACATCCACCACAGCAGATTCCCCATTCCTCTCTGTGATGGAAGGCAATAAAGTCTCATCTTCTTCCCTCTTTATTCTCCCGCGGTCGGTCCTGCACGAGGGACCTTTTCTACAGTGATATCAAGTCTTTGGAGTGCGGGAGGAAAGCGAAGATCTCGGGGGGGAAAGAAACCCGGGTGTCAAGGGTTATGGGGGGAAGGTAGGAAAATGGGATTAGGAGGCAGAGATAGACATTAGGTGCAGGAGTAGGCCATTCGGCCCTTTGAGCCAGCACCGCCATTCATTGTGATCATGGCTGATCAACCCCAATCAGTACCCCGTTCCTGCCTTCTCCCCATATCCCCGACTCTGCTATTTTAAGAGTCCTATCTAGCTCTCTCTTGAAAGCATCCAGAGAACCTGCCTCCACCACCCTCTGAGGCAGAGAATTGCACAGACTCACAACTCTCTGTGAGAAAAAGTGTTTTCTCGTCTCCGTTCTAAATGGCTTACTCCTTATTCTTAAACTGTGGCCCCTGGTTCTGGACTCCCCCAACATCGGGAACATGTTTCCTGCCTCTAGCGTGTCCAGGATCAGTTATGATTGTTTGGTGGAGTGGACTCGGATGAGCCGAATGGCCTAATTCTACTCCTGTAACGTGTACGTTCTCCCCATGCGCAGGTCACGGGGAGCACGTACAAACTCCGTACAGACAAGCACCCGTAGCCTGAATCTAACCTGGGTCTCGGGGGCTGTTCGGCGGCAACTCTACCGCTGTTCGGCTCCATCTATACATTCACTTCTTTCTAAGCATCTTGAATCTAACCCAGTTACATTCAGCTGGGTCTGACTGCTTTAAGTTGAATTCCATATGTGTGCACTCCATTCATCCCGCGTCGTTTTAATGTCATCTTCCTTTGTACACGTTACCTCTACACCTGCAGTAATGCGTATGTGGCAGACAGGCTGAATTAAATCAATAGCAATGGTGAAATAGGTTTCATTTGTTTGCTTCTGCACAAAGAGCTTGGAAAGGAATGAAAGGATTGTTGTAACTGAAGAGTACCTTTTTTGAATGGTGGCAATGTTGCTTGCAGTTATCAAAAAACAGTCATCGGTCATTGGCCCTAATATGTACGCAGAGGGCAATGGGAGAAGCCATTTACAGAGAATAAACTCATAAATCGGAGAGGATTTTGAATGGCAGGAAATCTTTTAACCTCATTTTAATAGAGGTGTACAAAACCTCGAGGGGAATAGATGGGGTAGAGACACCGAGCCTCTCGCCCAGAGTAGGGGAATCTGGAACCAGAGGACATAGGGGTTAATGTGAGGGGGGGGTGAGGATTTAATAGGATACTGAGGGGTCACCTTTTCACACAAAGGGTGTTCTTCTTCCTCTTGCGTATGGCGTGCACAGCCTAAAGTCGTAGGACAACTTGTTCTATTTGATCTTATTTGATTGTGCACGCCGGGTTGATTGCAGTCGTCGAAACGGGGCGGACCACGTGAAGGTTGCAATCTGCCACCCCACAAAGGGTGGTGAGTGTATGGAATGAGCTGCCAGAGAACCCCGTGTTGGAACCTGACTACGGGTGCTGTCTGTTTGGAGTTTGCAACCTCTTCCTGCAACCGCGTGGGCTTTCTCCAGGTGCTCCGGATTCCTCCCACACTCCAAAGACGGCCAGGTTTGTAGGTTAATTGAGTTCTGTAAATTATCTCTAGTGTGCAGGTCAGAATTAGTTTACCAGGTGACCGCTTGGTTGGTGTGGACGCGGCGGGACGAAGGTTCTGTTTCCACGCTGTATCTCTGAAAAAGGTGGGGAAATTACAATGTTTAAAAGACATTTAGATGGGTATGGTGTTAAAGAAGGAACTGCAGATGCTGGAGAATCGAGGGTACACAAAAGGCTGGAGAAACTCAGCGGGTGCGGCAGCATCTAAGGAGCGAAGGAGATAGGCGACGTTTCGGGTTCGAGACCCTTCTTCAGACTGGTCAGGGATCAGGGAAACGAGAGATATAGACGGTGATGTGGAGAGATAAAGAGCAATGAATTAAAGATATGCAAAAAAGTATCGATGATAAAGGGAACAAGCCATTGTAAGCTGTTTGTGGTGTGAAAATGAGAAGCTAGGGTGGGGGAGAGAGATAGAGAGAGAGGGAATGCCCGAGGGCTGAGGGAGAGGTGGGAAGGGGAGGAGACAGCAAGGGTTAACAGAATTGAGAAAATTCAATGTTCAAGCCCAGAGGATGCAGACTCCCCAAGCGGAATATGAGGTGCTGTTCCTCCAACTTGCGGTGTTGCTCACTCTGGCCGTGGAGGAGGCCCAGGACCGAGAGGTCGGATACGGAATGGGAGGGGGAGTTGAAGTGCTGAGCCACCGGGAGGTCGGCTTGGTTATTGCGGACCGAGCGGAGGTATTCGGCGAAACAATCGCCAAGCCTCCGCTTGGTCTCACCGATATTTAGATAGGTATATGTAAGAAAGATTTTGAGGGATTTGGGCCAAGTTAGAAGGAACATAACGAAACCTAGTTTGCGACATGAAATGTGAGCATGGTGCCTTGATATTGATGCATATATCCTGTAAAACTCATCCGATTCCTGGAATCTGTTGCTGAGCAGAGATGATGCTGCTGGGAGATGAGGAACTTCTCCTAATTATCTGTTTCTTGAATTCCCTGTGGCCTGTCTCTCCGTCAGATATAACGACTTTAGACCGTAAGATTATTACTCGTATCCCATAGGGCTATGGAAGGAGGTTCAGGTACCTCGACAATTATTGGATTCCTGCAATGTTTACTTACAAAGAGGATTTTACAGCAGACTTTAGACGTTATGGATACAGTGTGGAAACTTACAGTACAGGCCCCTCAGCTCACGGAGCCCGCGCCGGCCAGCGATCACCCCGTACACTAGCACCATACTACACATTAGCTCATTAACCTACAAAGCTCTACCTCTAATTATCCTACAAAGCTCCACAACTGTCATACGAGGAAAGATTGGAAAGACTGGGCTTGTATTCACTGGAATTTAGTTGAGAGGGAATCTTATATAAATGTATAAAATTATAAAAGGACCGGACAACCTAGATGCAGGGAAAATGTGAATTATCAGCCATGATCACAATGAATGGCAGTGTAGGCTCGAAGGGCCAAATGTTGGGGGAGTCCAGAACCAGGGGGCCACAGTCTAAGAATAAAGGAGAGGCCATTTTAAACTTACATGAGGAAATAACGTTTTCACCCACGAGTTGTGAATTTGTGGAATTCTCTGCCACAGAAGGCAGTGGAGGCCAATTCACTGGATGAATTTAAAAGAGAGTTAGATAGAGCTTTAGGGGCTAGCGGAATCAAGGGATATGGGGAGAAGGCAGGCACGGGTTACTGATTGTGGATTATCAGCCATGATCACAATGAACGGCGGTGTAGGCTCGAAGGGCCAAATGGCCGCCTCCTGCACGTATTTTCTATGGTTTTATGTCTTTGGAGTGTGGGAGGAAAGAGGAGCACCCGGAGAAAACCCACGCCGTTACAGGGAGAAGGTGCAACCTCCGTACAGACAGCACCCTTGGTCAGGCTCGAAACCCAGATCCCTGGAACTGTAAGGCAGCAACTCTACCACTGTGCTGCCAGTCATGTGTTGAAGATGGGTCTCGACCTGAAACATCGCCCATTCCTTCTCTCCAGAGATGCCACCTGTCCCGCTGAGTTACTCCAGCATTTTGTGTCCATCTTTGTTGAATCTTACCCATTATCCTGCAATTGTATTCACATTTTGGCTATATGCATCAATCAAAATGATACGATAGAACTTTATTTACCCCAGGAGGGAAATTGATCTGCCAACAGTCATATAAAACACAAAATGCATGAAATGTGAAATTAAAGTGATGAGTGGAAAGGACTGGGGATGTGCAAAGATTGGGGAGGGGGTAGTCAGTCCACCCCACGAGACAGAAGGGAGAGGAGTTGTACAGTTTGATAGCCACAGGGAAGAAGGATCTCCTGTGGCGTTCTGTGCTGCATCTTGGTGGAACCAGTCTGCTGCTGAAGGTGCTCCTCAGGTTGCCCAGTGTGTCATGGAGGGGGTAAACTGTATTGTCCAAGATGCTCCGCAGTTTGCTGAGCATCCTCCCCCTCCAAGACCACCTCCCGTGAACCCAACCCCGACCCCAGGACGGGGCCAGCTTTCCCGATGAGTTTGTTAACCCTATTGGCGTCCGCGGCCTTCGCCCTACTGCCCCTGCACACGGCAGCGAAGAAGATGGCGCTGGCTACCACCGATCGGTGGAACATCTGCAGCATCTCACTGCAGACGTTGAAGGAGCGGAGCCTCCTCAAAAAGTACAGCCGGCTCTGTCCCTTCTTGTACAGGATCAGTGCAAGCAATATCTACAGTCCAATTTTTCACTCAATAATTATTCTAAAAGCCCCTGGTGTTTCCACTGTGTTACACTCGGTTAATAACTAAATCATTCTTAAAGCAAACGGAGGATGGAGGAGGGTGCATGTAAGGAGCTGCCGGTGGAGGTAGTTTAGGTAGAATCTATAACGTTGAAATTGCATTTGGACAGGTGCATGGATAGGAAAGGTCTAGGGAGATATGGGCCAAATGCGGGCAAATGGGACTGGTGTAAATCGGTCAGCTTGGTCAGCATGGACAAGCTGAGATGAAATGCCTATTTGTCCCATACACCTACTGCCCTTGCGTTAAAATACAAAGTTGCCCATCCGGGTTCCAATTTCCGATCGAAACAGATGAAGATAAGGAGCGAACAACCAGAAAGGTCCCCCTTTCCTTTTTCTCCAGAGATGCTGCCTGACCCGCTGAGTTACTGCAGGTTTTTTTGTGCCTATCTTCGGTTGAAACCAGTACCTGCAGTCCCCTACACACACAGACACACAGACACACAGACACACAGACACACAGACACACAGACACACACACACACACACACACACACACACACACACACACACACACACACACACACACACACACACACACACACACACACACACACACACACACACACCTTCTCCCTGGTGTGTCAACCTAGATTTCATGCTCAATTACTGAAAACACCTTCAATTCCTCTCTAGCTTCTCCAAAGCTTTCTGACGCTCACATGAGTCAGAATTAAGCACCAAAATAGGCCCTTCAGCCCCCTGAGTCCAAACTGACCAATACGTACCTACTGACACTATACTTGCATGAATCCCATTTCATTCTCCCTACGTTCCCATCAGCTTCCCCCAGATTTTGCCATCTCAGCTGTACATTGATGGGAATTTACTGCAGCATTTAACCTACTAAGTTGCTCATCATTGGGGTTGTGGAGGAAACCAGTCAGAGAGAGAGAGAGAATGTACAAACTCCTCATAATTAATACCAAAGTTTAGTATAGTTCACAGATACTGAGTGGAAGCAAGCTCTTTGCCCCACCTGTACACTAGTTATATCCTACAAAGCAAACTCAATGCTAGCATTTATGTCAGTAGCAGGCATGTGCCGTGAGTAATTACTCAGGGTAGGCAGTCAGTCGGCTTTAAAAAAAAATCTTAAACCGCGCATGCGCAGATTGTTCTCTTCGTAAAAAAAAAAAAAATAAGTAACAATTCAATTTCCCCAAGGCTAATGGGGAAATTGAATTGACAATACTAATTCAAGGGTCCATTTGGAGGGAGAGTTCCTTTCACAGCGTGTGGAGAGTCTGCGCCAGGGGTTGAAGATGCGAGAAGGCAGAAGTGTTGAGAAGGAGAGGGTCGAAGATCATATCAGTAACTCACTCACCGCTGCCGCAGCGCTCCGGGCACGGACAGCAGAACTGGCCGCCACTTCCAGGGATAGAAGCGACTTGGGTCGACACCAGAACCGGCTGCCCTTCAGCACCTTCTGATCACGTCTGGCAGTGCTCTCCGTCTGAACATCTCTCACCTGCCGCTCGCCGGCTTCGCTCATGTCAACCGCGTCCCGCAAATCCTTAAATTCCCACAGCCAAGTAACCTCAACTGGTCCCGTGAATGTCCTGTCGGAATTTAAAGATTTGCGGGAAGCCGGCCGGCGAGCGGCAGGTGAGAGATGTTCAGACGGAGAGCACTGCCAGCGGTGAGTGGGGACCAGCAGAAGTGGCTGAAGTGGCAGGGTCCCGGCGGCCACTCAAAGTCAGTCACCCGAGCTGCTTCCTTCCTCGGAAGTGGCGGTCAGTTCTGCTGTCCGTGCCCGGAGCGCTGCGGCAGCCACCCAAGCTAATTCACTCCCCGGCCACAATAAAACCATATAGCAATTACAGCACGGAAACAGGCCATCTCGGCCCTTTACTCCGTGCCGAACACTTACTCTCGCCTAGCCCCATCTACCTGCCCTCTGGCAAGTGGGTTACTGACCCCACTCCCCTCCTTCACAACGCCAGACTCCCCAAACACTGTGAACGGAGCTCTCCCCCCACCCCGGGAAATACAGCATTTAAAAACATAAAGCACCAAGAAATGCACTTACCACATTATTGGTACATTAAGCCCATTCTTCACTCTTTGTTTCCTGAGATACTATTAAAATAATGGCAATCCATATTTGAAAATCCCGCCAATAAACTCGCGCTGGGCATGCGCATCAGGCTGCTGCGCATGCGCAGTACTGCAAAGGCAGAATTTCTGCTGCCTTCAGCTCCCCTTGAAACTGACGGCTCAGGCAGCGCTGACGGCCCGTGGGCTGCACAGACCTTCCCGTGTTACAAGCGCTGCGGACGAAAGGCACGGAGAATTATGCCTACCTAAGAGATCGATCTCTTAGATAGACATAATTCTCCCATGCCTTTACTATTTATATTTAATAATTGCCATTTCATAATTTTAGTCGGGGTAGGCAGTGCCTACCTTGCCAACCCTGACGGCACGTGCCTGGTCAGTCGGGCTTGTATACAAAAACAGGGATGTAATGCTGAGGCACTGGTAAGGCAGCATTTGGAATATTGGGAGCAATTTTGGGCACCATATCTGAGGAAGGATGTGCTGGCGCTGGAGAGGGTCCAGAAGAGGTTTACAAGAATGATCCCAGCAATGACTAGGTGAACCTATGATGAGCGCTTGTCGGCACTGGGCCTGTACTCGCTGGAGTTTAGTAGAATGTAGGGGGGATCTCATTGAAACATACAGAACAGCGAAAGGCTTGGATAAAGTGGATGTGGAGAGGAAGCTTCCACATCCACTAGGTGTGTCTAAGACTAGAGATCATAGCCTCAGAATTAAAGGACGTTCTTTTAGGGAGGAGATGAGGAGAAATGTCTTTAGTCAGAGGGTGGTAAATCTGTGGAATTCTTTGGCACAGAAAACTGTAGAGGTACAGTCTGTGGACATTTTTAAGGCTGAGATAAATTCTTGATTAGTACAGGTGTCAGGGTTTATGGGGAGAAGGCAGGAGAACGGGGTTAGGAGGGAGAGATAGATCAGCCATGATTGAATGGTGGAGTAGACTTGATGGGCCGAATGGCCTAATTCTACTCCTGTCGCTATGACCTTGTGACAGTCGGGACGATTTAGCGAAGCCAATTAACTAAACCTGCAAGTCTTGAGTGTGGGAGGAAACCCACGCAGTCACAGGGAGGGTGTACAAACTCCACGCAGACGTAGTCAGGAAGGATTGAACCCGGATCTCTGGCGCTGTGTTACGACTCCCGAATGCAGGTACTTCAGAGCCGCGTAACATAGTCAAAAACCAGGCTCAAGTTCAAGAAAATAGTATTTTATTTTTTATTAAAACCCAAACCTGATCCAAACAACCCAGACAAGGACAAGAATAAACTAATAAACAAAGATAACAGTGCTCCAGCCAGCCTCGCAATGGGCCGTCGAACTGGAGTCTCTAACCTGCCTAAATGGAAATAACCCTGAAACAAAATACACGAAAACCCTCAGGTCAGCCCTTATCTGTCCCAATTCAATATTAATTGACAAATATAGGTAATAATACACCGAGTGCTATGCCATGTGGCCAGGCCTCCTGCAGTTCAGAATACAGTCTGCTCACGAGTCAGGGTCGACGAAGAGAGAGGGAATTCTGGAAGCTTCTGGTATTTAAGCTTCCAATGAGTCACCCGTCACCTGACGCAGCTTGGCCAATCGGGTACGGGAGCCCTTAATCCCTTGATTTCTGACTCCCAGCCACGGGGCCTGCACTCAGGAGAGAAACAGAAGAGTTAAGTACATAGCATTCATTCATTAAAAGGGGGGGGGGGGGTGTACCTAACACGCTGTCAGGCAGTAACTCTACCACAGTGTCACCCCTGCAGGTCACGATTGAATCCAGGCCAATGGAGCTAATGGGCAGTATGTATACTAACAGGACCACTATCGCAGCACACACTGGTGCAGCGGGTAGAGCTGTCCCCCTTCGTTGCGGGGGACCCCGGGTTCGATCCAGGCCTCGGATGCTGACTGAGTGGAGTTTGCAAGTTCTCCCTGTGGCCTCGTGGGTTTCCCCCAGATGCTCCAGGTTTCTGCCCGCAACCCAAAAACGTGTATTTTAATTGGCCACTGTAAAATTGTCTCTAGAGTAAGTGTTCGGCACGGACTAGAAGGGCCGAGATGGCCTGTTTCCGTGCTGTAATTGTTATATATTATATGTTATATATGTTATAATGTGTGGCGAGTGGATGAGACTGTGGGATAACACAGAACTAGTGTGAACAGTCGATCGATGGTGGGGGGGAAGCGATGGGCTGAAGGGCCTGTTTCAATGCTGTATCTTTAAACTATGATGCTTCCTACAGACTCAAAAGAACAATGGTTCCACCTAATAATAATAATAATTTAATTTTCCATGACTTGCCCCCATCTCTCCCTTCTTCCAAAGGGTAAGTTTAGCTTCACGCATTTCACCGTCCTAAACATTGCTTCACCTTGAGTTTAGTTTAGAGGCAAAGCGCGGAAACAGGCCGTTCTAGTCCACCAAATACCGCCCGCCAGCATCCACCCCGCACACAACTATTATCCTACACGCTGGGGACAATTTGCAATCTTTACCGAGGCCAATTTACCTACAATCCTGTGTGTCTTTGGAGTGTGGGAGGAAACCGGACGGCGCGCGGAGAAAACCCACACGGGTCGCGGGGAGAAAGTACAAACTCGGTGCAGACAGCACCGGGAGTCGGGATTAAGCCAGGGTCTCTGGCGCTGTGAGGACGCAACTCTACCGCTGCGCCACCTTGCGGATTTATTCTTCATTTTACTAGTCTCCGTCACCGAAGCATTTTTCTGTTTCCTTCTATTCCTTCCCCAATCCATCCTTCTGTTCCCCCCCCCCCCCTCCCCCCCACCCCCTTCATTCATCTGGTGCACTCTTTTCTCGCACCCATCTCCCATTTCTCCATTTTACACTTTGCTTCAGCAACAGTAATTTTGCTGGCAAATCAACGATGTGACGGGTTGCCCCGTTCCGTCTGCCCCATTGCTGGAGTCACTGACTAAAACAAAAAATAGACGCACCGCTGGAAATGGCATGCTTGCAGTGAATTGCCATTGACGTTGAAGTCTCCTTCTACGGAAACAAACCCCGATGGGCCCGTCCCACTTAGGCGGCTGCAGGAGACTCTCCGGTCGCCACATGTTTGCGGGCGGTTGCCGGGGAGTCGCCTTCGTGGACGCGAGGAGTTCCCGCATTCTGGGAACTAGTCGCGGCCTCAACGTGTTGAAAAATGTGCGCCGGCCACAGCGAAGACGCCATGGAGAGGAGCGAGAATTCTTGTGCCGTAGGTGCAGTGGTAGCGGGTCGCCAGGAGCCTGTCGTAGGTTCTCGTAGGTTGTAGCCGGTGTTGACTGGTGAATTTCATTGGCTCATTGTGGAAAAAAAAATGTAAGCAGTAGTTTTCAGAACCAAGGATAACCGACCGGTAATGTTAATGTTCACGGCCGTGTATCCCTGGGTTCTTAAAAGTTGTCTCCACTCCTTCTCTCCCCCCTGCAGTGGCTGTATTTGGATGAACAAGCAGCTGCAGATTAAAAGGCAAAGGGCTGGCGGAACTCAACAGGTCAGGCAGCATTTGTGGAGGGAATGGACAGGTGACGTTTCTGGTCGGGACCCTTCTTCAGATGAGCAGTTCGAGTGGGCCTTGAGTTGGAGAAAAGAGGACTCGACGTCTGAAGAAGGGACCCGACCCGAAACCTCGCCTGTCCATTCCTCCACAGATGCATCCTGACCCGCTGAGTTCATCCAACACTTTGCGTTTGTTGATGTAAAACCCCTGCCCCACGGTACGAGTTAATTCCAAGAGTTCTCCCGAGTTTGCCCTGATTCGAACTCGGAGATTTACGGTAATGGCCGCTCGTCGGTACTCGGTGCTCTCGTGGACATTTTTCATCATGTTGAAAAATCTTCACAAGTCTTCCCGTGCTTGCCTGCCGTTAGCGAGTCTTCCTGAGTACCTGCCATTAGCGTTACGAGCCGCTAAGAGACGTCCCCGAGCTCCGACGTACCCGCTAAGTTCATTCTCCGTGCTTACCACGAGTTTGATTTTTTTTAAACTCGGGAGATCTCTTGGAATGAACTCTTGACACTTTTTGTTTGAGATGTAATGGTGAGTCTCTATGGGGCGCTGGTCAGGCCACATTTGGAGTACTGTGAGCAAATTTGGGCCCTATATCTGAGGAAGGGTGTGCTGGCTCTGGAGAAGATCCAGAGGAGGTTCACAAGAATGATTCCAGGAATGAGTGGGTAAGGATATGATGAGCGTTTGACAGCACTGGGCCTCTACTCGCTGGAATTCAGAAGGTTGAGGGGGGACCTCATTGAAATGTGCAGAATAATGAAAGGCATAGATAGAGTGGATGTGGAGAGGATGTTTCCACTGGTGGGAGAGTCTAGGGCCAGAGGTCATTGCCTCAGAATTAAAGGGCGCTCTTTTAGAAAGGAGGTGAGGAGGAACCTCTTTAGTCAGAGGGTAGTTAATCTGTGGAGCTCTTTGCCACAGAGGGCTGTGGAGGCTGACAGTGGATATTTTGAAGGCAGAGATAGACATATTCCTGATTAGAACGGGTGTCAAGGGTTATGGGGAGAAGGCAGGAAAATGGGATTAGGAGGCAGCGACCAGCCACATTTGAATAGCGGAGTAGACTCGATGGGCCGAATGGCCTAATTCTACTCCTAAAACATGTGAACTTGTTCAGCATTCCAACATCTCCAGATGTTGCCACAGTAAAATGTTGCTTTTAGAAATTGTCCAAATATTAAAACTTGCATTTCTCAGCACTATTGTTCGTGCGTATAAATACCTACACGTGCTAATCACATGGTCTCCTTACTCGCTGGGCCTTCTTGAATATCTCTTGGTTGAATTACTTAAACTAATAAGTGCTTATTAGAAATATGAATGAATTTATCATTTTAATGAAGCTCTTGGTTCATTCAGACCCTGGCAATTCATCAGGAAAATTGTAGGCGTGAGCAATAAATGAAATTGTAATTTAAACAGTCAGATAGACTGAAGAAGCATTGCAGTGATTTTTAAGGCTTTCGGCAATGTGGAAATAGCACAGCAGTTCACCACAATGTCCAGATTCAGATTGTTTCCTTTGGACTTTTGGAGGCAGAGGTTTATTAAAAAATATGAGAGGCATTAGGTCATAAGTGATAGGAGCAGAATTAGGCCATTTGGCCCATCAAGTCTACTCCGCCATTCAATCATAACTGATCTACCTCTCCCTCCTAACCGCATTCTCCTGCCTTCTCCCCATAACCCCTGATACAGAAACAGGGTAGAGAGTCGGATAGAGGGGATTGCTGTGCGGCCAGAGGCGGGAAATTTTAAGGCGAGGCGCAAGGCAAGGCATTGTTTTTACACAGTGGGTGCCTGGAACGCACTTCCAAGTAGGGTTGCCACCTCTCTCACTCCCAAATAAGGGACAAAAGATCAAAATACAGGACAAATTCCCCACGGCAAACCGTTGACCGACTTGGCCGTGGCCGGGTGAATGATGAGTTGGCCCGGGTGCTGGACTGAGGAGTTTTTGCCCGGGCGCGCGACGTCGCGCGGAAAGTCCAGCGCCCCGAATGAACCGATGATCGGCCTTGAGAAGGAGGGGTGGTAGTGTCGACGGTACACGAAGGCCCAAAGGTCGGACAGCTGGCCGGGCTGCCGACCGATGGGGCCACGGGCGAGGCGCTGCTGCTGCTGCACTCCATGGGCTGCACTACATCGGGACGGGTCAGGCGGGGCCGGACGTGACGCCCCGACCCGACAGTCCCCTCAACCCGAGTAGTAGCAGTCAAATACGGGACAAGGGCGGTGTCGTATGGGACAAACCAATTTAGCCCAAATATGGGACAGTTGGCAACCCTGCTTCCAAGGGTGGTGATGGAGGCAGAAACCATTTGAGAGGCTTTTGGATGGGCACATGAATAGGCAGGGAATGGAGGAAAATGGATCATGTGCAGGCAGAGGAGATCAGTTTAACTTGGCATAGAACATCATAGGCTGAAGGGCCTGTTCCTGTTCTATGTTCCAAAGAGGATCCATCAGTTGTGCTTCATGTTTGGGACGTGAGGAGGAACGAGAGTTCACATTATAACTCCTCAAGTCCATTGCTGCCAAATCTTCCCCTTGTAGGTCAAAGCCATCGGAGGGATCTCAGGATGACTGAATGTTGCCCATTTTGGACCAAATCCAATCCAGTGGGTCAGGCAATGTTGGGGGAGTCCAGAACCAGGAGTCCAGGGGTCATAGTTTAAGAATAAGGAGTAGGCCATTTAGGACTGAGATGAGGACAAACTTTTTTCACCCAGAGAGTTGTGACTCTGTGGAATTCTCTGCCGCAGAATGCAGTGGAGGCGAATTCACTGGATGTTTTCAAGAGGGAGTGGGATGTGGCCCTTGTGGCTGAAGGGATCAGCAGGGTATGGAGAGAAGGCAGGTACAGGATACCGAGTTGGATAATCAGCAATGATCATATTGAATGGCGGTGCTGGCTCGAAGGGCCGAATGGCCTACTCCTGCACCTATTTTCTATGTTTCTATGTCATACAACGTGCTTGCAATCTGATCATCTGTTTAGTTTAGTTTAAATTAGCGATACAATCCCTTTGGCCCACCGGGTTCGCGCTGACCAGCATTCCCCGCTCAATTACACTGTCCTTAACACACTAGGGGGGCAATTTTTACCTTCATTCCAAGCCAATTAACCTACAAACATGTACGTCTTTGGAGTGTGGGAGGAAACCGAAGATCTCGGAGAGAACCCGCGCAGGTCAGGGGGAGAACAGACAAGCACCCGTAGTCAGGATCGAACCCGGGTCTCTGGCGTTGCAAGGCAGCAACCCTACCGCTGTGTCGCCGTGCCGCCCAAAGTCGCTTCTTCAGCACAACAACCTTTTTTTTTTTTTTCCTTTTCAAGCGCTCTGAAATAGCCTGAAGCTGTCTTTGCAGCTGAAAAGGTGCTGACGCTCAGATTTCTCAATGATCCATTGAAGGTGATTTGTTCCGAGTTTGAAAAGCGAAGCGTTTAGTGTGATCAAACACAACGGCAGGCTTGCTGAAGATTTCATTTGCTTTCTATTGGTAGCAAAAAAAAATCATGTACACCCACGTAAAGAATGTATTATTAAAAGTGCCAGCAATGCTGAAGGGAGACTGGATGATCGCTGTAGCGGGGAAATTCCTGAGTTTGCTTTATCTTTTCCTGACACATGTTGGGCACATTTGGACCTCATTCACAGAAGCAACACCTTCCTCCTGTCGGAAGTTTTCCATCCATTTGCCAAAGCTGACAAATACATTGTCAAACCGTCAGCTCTTTAATTAAGCCTCTTGGGTGGGATGACAAATGAGTCCGTTGTGATGGTGACAGTTTTTGAAAAATCCCTAACTCTGTAAGCTAGACATTGGTGAAAATAACTTTGTGACACGTTGTGGAAACAGGCCCTTTGGCCCAACTTGCCCTCATCGGCCAACATGTCCCAGCTACACTAGTCCCACCTGACTGCATTTGGTCCATATCCCTCCAAACCTGTCCTATCCATGTACCTGTCTAACTGTTTCTTAAACGTTGGCATAGTCCCTGCCTCAACTACTTCCTCTGGCAGCCTGTTTCATACACCCACCACCCTTTGTGTGGAAAAAGTTAATCCCCAGATTCCTATTAAATCGTTTCCCCTTCACAATAAACCAGTCCAAACAACCCAACACCATTCAACACTAAACTACACACTCACTCTCTTTAGTTTAGGAATACAGTGTGGGAACAGACCCCTTTGGCTCACCAAGTCCACACCGACCAGCGATCCCTGCACACTAACACCATCCTACACACACTGGGGACAAATGTACATTTATACCAAGCCAATTAACCTACAACCCTGTACATCTTTGGAGTGTGGGAGGAAACCGAACATCTCAGAGAAAACCCACGCAGGTCACGGGGAGAACGTACAAACTCTGTAAAGGCAGCACCTGTAGTCAGGATGGAACCCGGGTCTCTGGCGCTGCATGCCATCGTGCCGCCCAGTTCTGGAGTGAACCAGTCGGGCAGCATCTCGGGTGAACGTGGATCGGTGACGTTTTGGGTCGGGACCTTTCTTCAATCCCAACCCACAGCATCACCTATCCAAATAATCCCAATGTTATTGTGTCAGGGGTGATGGGGAGAAGGCAGGAAAATGGGATTAGGAGGCAGAGATCGGACATGATTGAATGGAGGAGTAGACTCGATGGGCCGAATGGCCTAATTCTACTCCTATAACTTGTGAACATGTGAACAACAGGGGACGTCTGAAGGACACAAATGCACTAGCATTGTCCTGTACCCCACCTGCTCACTGCAATATACCCCCTCCCCTTGCAAACAGCACTGCATACGCGAATGGTATGTTAGCATTCATAGCAAAAGGATTTGAGTATAGGAGTAGTGAAGTTCTACTGCAGTTTTACAGGGTCTTGGTGAGACCACACCTGGAGTATTGCGTACAGTTTTGGTCTCCAAATCTGAGGAAAGACATTCTTGCCATAGAGGGAGTACAGAGAAGGTTCACCAGACTGATTCCTGGGATGTCAGGACTTTCATATGAAGAAAGACTGGATAGACTCGGCTTGTAATCGCTAGAATTTAGAAGATTAAGGGGGGATCTTATAGAAACGTACAAAATTCTTAAGGGGTTGGACAGGCTAGATGGAGGAAGATTGTTCCCGATGTTGGGGAAGTCCAGAACATGGGGTCACAGTTTAAGGATAAGGAGGAAAGCTTTTAGGACCGAGATGAGAAAAACATTTTTCACACAGAGAGTGGTGAATCTCTGGAATTCTCTGCCACAGAAGGTAGTTGAGGCCAGTTCATTGGCTATTTTTAAGAGGGAGTTAGATGTGGCCCATGTGGCTAAAGGGATCAGGGGGTATGGAGAGAAGGCAGGTACAGGATACTGAGTTGGATGATCATCCATGATCATATTGAATGGCAGTGCACTCCTGCACCTATTTTCTATGTTTCCATACGCGCGCCCATACAGCATAGAATAGTACAGCACGGGAACAGGCTCTTCGGCCCATAATCTCTGTGCCAAACAAGGTAAACAATGTATAGGAAGGAACTGCAGATGCTGGCTTAAACCGAAGGTTGGCACACAACGCTGGACTAACTCAGTGCCATTTAGAACGGAGACGAGGAAACACTTTTTCTCACAGAGAGCGGTGAGTCTGTGGAATTCATTGCCTCGGAGGGCGGTGGAGGCTGGTTCTCTGGATGCTTTCAAGAAAGAGCTAGATAGGGCTTAAAAACAGCAGAGTCAGGGGATATGGGGTGAAGGCAGGAACGGGTACTTATTGGGGATGATCAGCCATGATCACATTGAATGGCGGTGCTGGCTCGAAGGGCCAAATGGCCTCCTCCTGTCCCTATTGTCTATTATCTATTGTCTATTTCAAGCTATCAAGCCATTTACAATGTGCAGATACAGGGAATAACGTTTAGTGCAAGGTAAAGCCAGCAAAGTCCGATCAAAGATAGTCTGAGGGGTGACCAAAACAGTCGTTCAGGACTGCTCTCTAGTTATGGTAGGATGACAACAGCTGGGAAGAAAGTTCTGGACTTATGTTATTTCCTGCTTTCTTTGTATTCTTCAAAGGTCCTGCCTGATCTCATGTTCCTAAACCTTACATATGCTTCCGATTATTTTGTTAACTAAATTTACAACCTCTCTTGTCCTCTGGGTTTCCCTTTCCTTGAACCTCCTCCCTAGTAGAACATGCTGATCCTGAACTGTGAACAGCTGCTTTTTAAACATCTCCCACATGTTGGACACAACAAGCTGGAGTAGCTCAGCGGGACAGGCAGCATCTCTGGAGAGAAGGAATAGGTGACGCCCTATTTTGACGAACTTTCCAAAACGATTGGTGAGGGCAAGGCCACAGGCATTGTCTACATGGACTTCAGCAAGGCATTTGATGGAGTTCAGCATGGTAGGCTGCTATGCAAGGTTAGATGGCCATGATCCATGTCAGCGACCAGAAACATCCCCTATCCATGTTCTCCAGAGATGCTGCCTCACGTGATGAGTTACTCCAGCACTTTGAGTCTTTTTTTTTTATAAACCAGCATCAGCAGTTCCTTGTAACCCATTATCTTGTGCACGTTTTACAGGGTTTTGCATTTAACCCCTCCTTGCTGATATTTTTATATTTATTTTGAACATTCTGCGATTAGCAGCCAAATCTGACCAACATGAAGAATAGTTAAGAGAAGCTCTAATGCACTCCAGCGTATTTAACTAAAGCAACAAATGATTGTAAAAATTGGGAAAAGGTGCTGCACTCATTGTTCTGTTACTTACGATAGAGACAAAAAGCTGGAGTAAATCAGCGGGACAGGCAACGTCTCCGGGTTTAAACCAGCATCTGCAGTTTCTTCCGACACATTTGGTCTTTTACTTTTACTATGACTTGAGTTTAAAACTGGCCTAAATTTATGGAATTAATATCATTTTACCATTTGAAATGTACTTGGGTTTTTCTTGATCTATAATATATAACACTGCATCAGAATTAATAAACGGTCTCATTGCGAAATAAGAAAATGTCACATTCTGCACAACCAGGGATCTATCACCATTCAAGGAGAAAATAATATATTTGCAATGTAAATTTTTGTTCTTGTCTGCCCTGGAAGATTAGATTGTACGGGAACCGGGGGGTGCCAGTCGACTAGATAGAGAATTGCCCTCATGGAAAGAAGCAGAGGGTGATGGTGGAAGATGGACGTAAAAAACTGGAGTAACTTCGCGGGTCAGTCAGCATCTCCGGAGAGAAGGAATAAATGACCTTTCAGGTCGAGACCCTTCTTCGGACTGAGAGTCGGGGGGGGGGGGGGGGGGGGAAGAGTGCAGCGTAGGTTCACAAGGTTAATTCCCGGGATGGAAGGAATGGAGCGGCTGGGCGTGTATACTCTGGAATTTAGAAGGATGAGAGGGGATCTTATTGAAACATATAAGATTATTTAGGGTTTGGACACGCTAGAGGCAGGAAACATGTTCCCGATGTTTGGGGAGTCCAGAACCAGGGGCCGCGGTTTAAGAAAAAGGGGTAAGCCATTTAGAACGGAGATGAGGAAACATTTTTTCACACGGAGTTGTGAGTCTGTGGAATTCTCTGCCTCACAGGGCGGTGGAGGCCAGTTCTCCGGATAATTTTAAGAGAGAGCTAGATAGAGCTCTTAAAGATAGGGGATATGGGGAAAAGGCAGGAATGTAATACTTATTGTGGATGATCAGCCATGATCACATTGAATGGCGGTGCTGGCTTGAAGGACCGAATGACCTACTCCTGCATCTATTATCTATTGAAAGGGAACCCAGGGATATAGGGCAGTGATAAAGAGAGATATAGAACAAACTAATGGAAGATATGCAAAACAGTAATGATGATCAAGTAAACGGGTCCATTGTGGTTATGGGCTAGGTGATAGAGAGTTATACAGGCAATAAAACTCAACAGGACAACAGTGAAACTAGTGTGATGACTAGGGTGGGGGGGGGGGAGTGGGGGGGCGGTGGACGGAGAGAGAGGGGATGCAAGGGTTACTTGAAGTTAGATAAATCAATATTCATGCCGCTGGGTTGTAAGCTGCCCAAGCGAAAAATGAGGTGATGCCCCTCAAATTTGCGTTTGGCCTTTCTCTGATAGTGGAGAAGGCCCAGGACAGAGAGGTCAGTGTGGGAATGGGAGGGGGAGTTAAAGTGTTTGGTAACCAGGAGATCACGTATGCCACGGCGGACTGAGCGAAGGTTTTCAACGAAACGATTGATGGAAGGTTATTTTTCGGACTGGAGGCCTGTGACTAGGAATACGCCTTGGGGATCGGTGCTGCGCCCATTGCTATTTGTCATCTATATCAACGCTTTGGGTGGCAATGTGGACGCTATTGGGTTGGGACCCTTTGTCAGTCTGATGAAGGGTCCTGGCATGAAACGCCACCTGTGCATGTTCTCCTGAGATGCTGCCTGACCCACTGAGTTAGAAACATAGCAGTGCAGGAGTAGGCCATTCGGCCCTTCGAGCCATGCAATATGATCATCGCTGATCATCCAGAATCAGTACCCTGAGTTACTCCAGCATTTTATATATATATTTTTTGTAAACCATCATCTATCTGTATTTCCTTGTAATCCATTTTGAACTCCGAAAATGAAAGACGAGATCTTTAGTAAGGTTAGCTACTTTAGATCTTTCACTGACTGGTTAGCACACGACAAAACGCTTTTCACTGTACCTCGGTACATGTGACAATGATAGACTCAACTCAACTGACCATCTTTGTGGCATGGCAGCACCTTCACCTCTCAGTCAGGGTCACGCCTATCTAGAGGTTCTGCCAATTACTCTGAGATGTCACAGCAGTAAAGTAGGACTCAAAATGCTGGAGTAACGCAGCGGGACAGGCAGCATCTCTGGAGTGAAGGAAAGGGTGACGTTTCGGTACTCCTCTCCAGCCTGTCCTGCTGAGTTACTCCAGCATTTTGTGTCTGTGGCGAGCGTTCAGAGCTCCAGCGTTCCAGCGGCGGCAGCGGCCCGGCTTCAGAGCTCCGGTGCTCCAGCAGTTGCTCTAGCGGTGCTCCAGCGGCGGCCTGGCTTCAGAGCTCCGGTGCTCCAGCGGCGGCCCGGCTTCAGAGCTCCGGCGCTCCGGCGTTCCAGCGGTGGACCCCGATTCAGAGCTGTGGCGGTGTTCCTGCATTCCGGCGACGGCGGTGGTGGCAGCCCGGCATCGGAGGCTCGGCCGCGGGCCTAGTGGACGATAACATCGGAGGCCTGGATCGCCTCAGCGCAGCGGGAGAACAAGGAGGGAAGAAGACAAAGACTTTAAGACTTTTGCCTTCCACCACAGTGAGGAGGTGCCTGGTGAACTCACTGTGGTGGATGTTAAACATGTGTTTATTGTGTGTTTTGTTTTAATTTATTATATGTTATGACTGCAAGGTAACAAAATTTCGTTCAGACCGAAAGGTCTGAATGACAATAAAGGAGTCTAAAAAAATAAATAAACCAGCATCTGCAGTTCTTTCCTGTGCAGTAAAGTAGGAATTCCATTGCTGAGTGAATAACTCAAACTGACCTGAAAAGAGAATAAACAGACTAGAAAATCGACACGCTTGTGTATCTTCGACACTGTAGAGTTGGTGCCTCACAGCGCCAGAGGCATGGCTTTGATCCCGACTGCGAGTGCTGTCTGTGCGGAGTTTGTACGCTCTCCCCGTGACCTGCGTGCATTTTCTCCAGATTCTCCGGTTTCCTCCCATACTCCAAAGACGTAGAGGTTTGTAAGTTAATTGGCTTGGCATAAATGTAAATTGTCCCCAGTGTGTGTAGGATAGCGTGTTAATGTGCGGGGATCGCTGGTCGGCGCGGACTCAGAGGGACGAGTGATCAGTTTCCCCGCTGAATGTCTAAACTAAACTAAACTGATGCATGAACCACCCCCTTTCGCCCCTCAACATTCACCGAACTATGCCAAGTTACAAGCATCCCTGAGAATAATAATGAAATATAAGGATAGGACAAGGTCAGGTAATGTTTGAGTCAATGCTCAGACCATAGGATTAATTATATACTTGAGTACTCTGCAGTGCCTTTGATAACATTCACGTTGCTCCCATTTTGCAAATGCTGCTGAGAACTCAGGAATGCAGCCAACTTGGCTCTAGCCATGTGTGGGATTAATGTTGAATATAACAAACCTGTAGAACTATCTTCTTTGATGCTTGACATTGGATTTTTGGCAAGGGGAATGCTTTAATGGAAAATACTTTATTTTCCACTACCAACCTATATCATTGGCGTGTCCTTTAACACAGCAGAACAGCTCTTAATTGTTGTTTATTATATATTTGAGTCATACAATATGGAAACAGACCCTTCAGCCCAACTTGTCTATGCTGACCAAGATATTACCAAATGCTTCTTGGAACCCCATTAAACATATAAACCCTACAATTCCATAATCTACCCAGTGGCTAACTTCACACAAGA
Source organism: Okamejei kenojei (assembly GCA_035221665.1). Lineage (NCBI taxonomy): Eukaryota > Metazoa > Chordata > Chondrichthyes > Rajiformes > Rajidae > Okamejei > Okamejei kenojei. The sequence continues at coordinate 122,561,257 of CM069134.1, read as the reverse complement.
TCTGTTAACTTTGTCAAACACAATCCAATTTGTTTATCACCAATTTTAATTTTCTACACTGGAACTCATAACTACAGTTCCTGAGCCATAGGTTCTGGAGTTATGTCCACAAAACTCCTTATCTTAATCCCTCTCCATCATCGGTTTAGTTCGGTTTAATGTCACGTGTACCGAGGTACATTGAAAAGCTTTTTGTTGCGTGCTATCCAGTCAGCAGAAAGCCAATACATAATTAAAGTCAATCCATCTACAGTGTACAGATACATGATAAGTTCTGTTCTTTTATTATTAAATCAAAAGTACAAAGTTGTACAAGAATGGAAATATGTATGTATGTATAAAGAGATGGGGGAGATATTAAACAATTTCTTTTCTTCGGTATTCACCAAGGAGAAGGATATTGAACTATGTGAAGTAAGGAAAAAAAGTAGAGTAGCTATGGAAACTATGAGATTCAAAGAGGAGGAGTACTGACACTTTTGAAAAATATAAAAGTGGATAAATCTCCAGGTCCTGACAGGATATTCCCTAGGACATTGAGGGAAGTTAGTGTAGAAATAGCAGGAGCTATGACAGAAATATTTCAAATGTCATTAGAAACGGGAATGGTGCCGGAGGATTGGCGTACTGCGCATGTTGTTCCATTGTTTAAAAAGGGTTCAAAGAATAAACCTAGCAATTATAGACCTGTTAGTTTGACGTCAGTGGTGGGTAAATTAATGGAAAGGATACTTAGAGATAATATATATAAGCATCTGGATAAGCAGGGTCTGATCAGGAACAGCCAACATGGATTTGTGCCTGGAAGGTCATGTTTGACAAACCTTCTTGAATTTTTTGAAGCGGTTACTAGGGAAATTGATGAGGGTAAAGCAGTGGATGTTGTCCATATGGATTTCAGTAAGGCCTTTGACAAGGTTTCCCCATGGAAGGTTGGTTAAGAAGGTTCAATCTTTGGGTGTTAATGGTGGAGTAGCAAGATGGATTCAACAGTGGCTGAATGGGAGATGTCAGAGAGTAATGGTGGATGGCTGTTTGTCAGGTTGGAAGCCGGTGACCAGTGGGGTGCCTCAAGGGATCTGTGTTGGGTCCACTGTTGTTTTGTAATGTACATCAATGATCTGGATGATGGGGTGGAACAATTGGATAAGTAAGTATGCAGATGATACTAAGATAGGTGGTGTTGTGGATAATGAAGTCGATTTTCAAAGTCTACAGAGAGATTTGGGCCATATGGAAAAGTGGGCTGAAAGATGGCAGATGGAGTTTAATGCTGTTAAGTGTGAAGTGCTACATCTTGGCAGGACAAATCAAAATAGGACGTACATGGTAAATGGTAGGGAATTGAGGAATGCTGTGGAACAGAGCGATCTAGGAATAACTGTGCATAGTTCCCTGAAGGTGGAATGCATGTAGATAGGGTAGTAAAGAAAGCCTTTGGTGTGCTGGCCTTTATAAATCAGAGCATTGAATATAGGAGTAGGGAAGTAATGTTAAAATTGTACAAAGGCATTGGTGAGACCAATTCTGGAGTATGATGTACAATTTTGGTCGCATAATTATAGGAAGGATGTCAACAAAATAGAGAGAGTACAGAGGAGATTTACTAGAATGTTGCCTGGGATCCAGCAACTATGTTACAGAGAAAGGTTGAACAAGTTAGGTGTTTATTCTTTGGAGTGCAGAAGGTTAAGGGGGGACTTGATTGAGATCTTTAAAATGATGAAAGGGATAGACAGAGTTGACGTGGATAAACTTTTTCCCATTAAGGGTAGGGAAGATTCAAACGAGGGCATGACATGAGAATTAAGGGACGGAAGTTTAGGGGTAACGTGAGGGGGAACTTCTTTACTCAGAGGGTGGTGGCTGTGTGGAATGAGCTTCCAGCAGAGGTGGTGGAGGCAGGATCGATTTTAACATTTAAAAGTAAAGTGGATAGGTATATGGACGGGAAGGGAATGGAGGGGTATGGTCTGAGTGCAGGTAGATGGGACTGGGGGAAAACAAATGGTCGGCACGGACTGGAAGGGCCGAGAGGGCCTGTTTCCGTGCTGTAATTGTTATATGGTTATATGGTTATAAGGGAATAACTTTTAGTGCAAAGTAAAGCCAGCAAAGTCCGGTCAAGGATAGTCCGAGTGACATCAGAGGTAGATAATAGTGCAGCACTGCTCTCTGGTTGTGGTAGGTTTAGTTTAGTGATACTGCACGGAAACAGGCCCTTCGGCCTGCCGAGTCCACACTGACCAGCGATCCCCGCACATTAACACTATCCTACACACACTAGGGACAATTTACACATACACCAAGCCAATTAGCCGACATACCTGTATGTCTTTAGAGTGTGGGAGGAAACCTAAGATCTCTTGAGAAAACCATCAGGGTCACAGGGTGAACATCCAAACTCCGTACAGGCAGCACCCATAGTCGGGATCGAACGCGGGTCTCTGGCACAGCAAGCGCTGTAAGGCACCGTGCCGCTCAATGGATTACCAATGGAAACCTTCAATTATGCAATGCACGAAGTATGAAATAAAGTTAGTTTAGTTTATTGTCGCGTGTACTGAGGTACAGCGAGAAGCTTTTGTTGCGTGCTAACCAGTCAGCGGAAAGACAATACATGATTACAATCAAGCCGTCTACCGTTGCATGATGAAGGGAATAATTTGACTGAGAAATGCTGCTGTCGGAGCAGACGTTTTAAAAGAGAGGAACGATTGTAATGGGTGATTGCAGATCCACCTCGGTGACCAGCGCACACCCAGTTCGCCTGTGTTGGGCGCCATCTTGGATCACTCTGAGATGCAGACTGGCTTTTTTTTTCAAACAATACATTTTCTGAGTAAGCAGGGAGATCGAAGCTATACTGACATGTAAGCCAGACATGTCATAAACATTAGGCTGGCGTTGATAGTGATAATAATGAAAATATTTCCAAAATATATCAGGATTGCAAAAGAGTAAGACGTCTAAAAGGAATTGTAAATGAAGGTCGATAATGTAAAGGAAATAAAAAGAGCTCTTAAAACATAAAATCGAAGAAGTTAAAGAGAAGACTGAGTTCATAAGGTGCGGAGGAAGGAATCAAAACAACGAGGACAAAATCAGCCCAGTGCTCGGTATAAATGTTTTAACTAATTGTCACATATGGTAGGAGACGCCACAACATCGGAGCACCAAAGCGAAATATGAACCAATTTTCTGACCCCCAATAGATTTTTAGATCTTAAAGGGATTTGGGGGGTTCTGGGCTTTGTGCAGAAAAGCAAACTGGATCTGAGATAAAAATTGAGCCATGGTTTTATTGATTGAGAAAGCCAAAGAGGCCAACAGGTTGTCGTTGTCGCACCACTCCATCGGGCACTCTATCTGTGTAGAAAAGAAGTGCAGATGCGGGTTTAAATCAAAGTGCTGGTGTAATTCAGCGGGACAGGCAGCATCTCTGGAGAGAAGGAATGGGAGACGTTTTGGGTTGAGACCCTTCTTCAGAGTGTCTGACTTCAGAGAGTCTGAAGAAGGGGGGAAGTCTTTTAGTACCGAGATGAGAAAATCATTTTTCACACAGAGAGTGGTGAATCTGTGGAATTCTCTGCAACAGGAAGGCAGTTGAGGTAGTTTCATTGGCTATATTTAAGCGGGAGTTAGATGTGGCCCTTGTGGCTAAAGGGATCAGGGGGTATGGAGAGAAGGCAGGTACAGGATACTGAGTTGGGTGATCAGCCATGATCATATTGAATGGCGGTGCAGGCTCGAAGGGCCGAATGGTCTATTCCTGCACCTATTTTCTATGTTTTTATGTTTCTAAGGGTCTCGACCCGAAACGTCACCCATTCCTTCTCTCCAGAGATGCTGCCTGTCCCGCTGAGTTACTCCAGCATTTTCTGTCTACATTCTATCTCTCTCCTATGCAATGACTATCGATTAGTTCATAGAAACATAGAAAAATAGGTGCAGGAGTAGGTCATTTGGCCCTTCGAGCCAGCACCGCCATTCAATATGCAGCTGATCAGATAGAACGAGTACCCCGTTCTTGCATTCCCCTCATATCCCTTGATTCCTTTAGCCCTAAGAACTAAATCTAACTCTCTAGAAAACATCCAGTGACTTGGCTTCCACTGCATTGCCCCCATTGGCAGAGAATTCCACAGATTCACAACTCTCTGGGTGAAAAAAGTTTGGCCTCATCTCAGTCCTAAATGGCCTACCTCTAATTCTTAAACTGTGACCCCTGGTTCTGGACTCCCCGTGTGTCAGAGGTTATGGGGAGAAAGCCGGAGAGAATGGGGTTAGGAGGGAGAGATAGATCAGCCATTATTGAATGGCGGAGTAGACTTGATGGGCCGAATGGACTAAGTCTACTCCTGTTCCTTATGACCTTATCACCTTATGACCCATCACCACCTGGGATTCAACACCAAGGTTACCACGCCAAGCACAACTGAGGCAGAATGGCAAATGGCGATGTCTTAAGATTTTTGCCACATCACCTCAGCTGCTGTTTTCCTCTTCTTTTCTTTCCTCCATATTTCATTACAACCCCTCACCTTTCCTTCTGCTTGACTTATTTAGTGTGAAAGACAGCATTTTTTGTCATTCAAGACTGCGCCACCTTGGTAGTTTCCGACGTATAAAAAACCCTGATGATCCCTGCCTTGAATGCAAAAACGAGGATCTACAAACCTGTCTTTGTAAACAGCTCGTTCTAAGCTTCCCCCCCCCCCCCAGTCTAGTTTCAGTCAATAAAATACTGAGTCAAGCACTTGCGCATCTAAGCTTTATTTTGGAAAAACACAATAACCGCTCCCCACTACTATACCTAACCACTCGCGGGGTCGATCCTCGTATCTGCCTGGCCAAGCCCTCCTAGCCTCGTGCAAGCAGAGACACTCCAAAAGGTCACGCAGTCCCAAGCATTCTTCCAGAAGATCGACATTGGTCCTCTTGGGAGCTACTTTTTATAGGTCCCTGAACCTTGAGCAGCCGAACCACATGGGGGTGGTCTCTATGCAGTCCAATAACTATGCAGTCCAATTAACTTACAAAATTCTTAAGGGGTTGGATAGGCTAGATGCAGGAAGATTGTTCCAGATGTTGGGGTAGGTCCAGAACAAGGGGTCACAGTCTAAGGATAAGGGGGAATTCCTTTAGGACCGAGATGAGGAAAACATTTTTCACACAGAGTGGTGAGTCTCTGGAATTATCTGCCACAGAAGGTAGTTGAGGCCAGTTCATTGGCTATATTTAAGAGGGAGTTAGATGTGGCCCTTGTGGCTAAAGGGATCAGGGGTTATGGAGAGAAGGCAGGTACAGGATACTGAGTTGGATGATCCATGATCATATTGAATGGCGGTGCAGGCTCGAAGGGCCGAATGGCCTACTCCTGCACCTATTTCTATGTTTCTATAACAGATATCGATTAACACAGTACATGATAGACATTTCCCTAACGCAATAATACAGTATCTAATACATTGTATTCAAAAGGAGCTTCTGGAAGGAAGCAAACATGGCAACATTTGCCTAGATATTCAAGAAACTCAGACAAGGCTCAACACTTAACATAGAAACATAGAAAATAGGTACCCCCCACATGGCAAGAATGTCTTTTCTCAGATTTTAGACCAAAATTGTACGCAATACTCCAGGTGTGGTCTCACCAAAACCCTGTACAACTGCAGTAGAACCTCCCTGCTCCTATACTCAAATCCTTTCGCTATGAATGCTAACATACCATTTGCTTTCTTCACAGCCTGCTGCACCTGCATGCCTACTTTCAATGATTGGTGTACCATGACACCCAGGTCTCTTTGCATCCCCCCTTTTCCTAATCTGCCACCATTCAGATAATAGTCTTCCCTCCTGTTTTTGCCACCAAAGTGGATAACCTCACATTTATCCAATCAACATCTAGCAAAGTAAAGCTTTGCAACAATATTTACAATGTGTATGTCTGGTTTGCATTCACCCAATCTGTTTCATACAATTGACACCTAATTGTAAGAATCTGCAGATGTCCCATTCTTTCCTTGCAACTCTTATCTGGGCTCCAGACAACCTGGCACCATTCTGCAGCTTATCCCATTTCTGCCGAAGGCATATTTAAATTGACCAAATGGTCTAGCAGCACAGAAGCCTTTACTCAATTTTAGTGTCCTGGCACGTCCAATTTGGCCAGAATTAACATCGATGGTGCTGGCTCGAAGGGCCGAATGGCCTACTCCTGCACCTATTGTCTATTGACCGGACGATGGTGGAGAGAGTCAAATGCTTCAAATTCCTGGGCGCGGGTACCTCTGAAGATCAGGCCTGGACCCAGCACACTGATGCAATCATGAAAAAAGCCCGCCAACACCTCTCGTTCCTTAGAAGATTGAGGAGTTACAGCATGTCAACGAATATTCTCTTAAACCTCTGCAGGTGAACAGTAGAGAGCCTGTTGACTGCTTGGATCACAGTCTGTTTCAGCAACAGGAACAAAGAAGACTGCAAAAAAAATGGTGACCACTGCCCAGTCCATCACGGGTACTGACCTCCCCACCATCGAAGGGATCTACAGGAGTCTACAGCATCATCAGAGACCCACACCACCTAGGCCACACTCTTATTTCACTCCTGGTTTCGGGAAGAAGGTACAGGAGACTGAAAACTGTAATATTCAGGAGCAGCTTCTTCCCTACAACCATTAGGCTATTAAATGCTACAACCTCCAAATAAGCTCCAAACTATATGGACTTGGGAACATTATTTTTGATTTTGCACCAATATCTGTTTGATTTTTTAAAATATATCCATAACTTTTTGTTGTTTTTTATTACGGGTTTTACAAAGTGCTGTCTTTACGTATCTGTTGTGATGCAAGTAAAAGCTTCATTATTCTAATTTGGGACATATAATAATAATAAAACACTCTTGACTCTAATGACAGATTAACCTATGATGAGCGTTTGTCGGCACTGGGCCTGTACTCGCTGGAGTTTAGAAGAATGAGGGGGGGACCTCATTGAAACACAGAATAGTGAAAGGCTTGGATAGAGTGGATGTGGAGAGGATGTTTCCACTAGTGGGAGAGTCTAGGACTAGAGGTCATAGCCTCAGAATTAAAGAAACATACAGAATAGTAAAAGGCTTGGATAGAGTGGATGTGGGAGTAGTCTAGGACTAGAGATAATAGCCTCAGAATTAAAAAATATATATTTTACGAAGGAGATGAGAAATTTCTCCTGTCAGAGGGTGGTAAATATGTGAAATTCTGCCACAGGAGGCTGTCAGTGGATATTTTAAAGTCAGAGATAGATAGATTTGTGATTAGTGCAGGTATCAAAGATTATGGGGAGAAGGCAAGAGAATGGGGTTAGGAGGGAGAGAATGATCAACCATGATTGAATGGCGGGGTAGACTTGATGGGCCGAATGGCCAAATCTACTCCTATCACCTATGACCTTATGACATTCGGGACTAACTCCACAGTTCCCATTGGGGGAGAATTCAAAAAATTCCCATGGGTAAAGAATTAATTTTCTCATCTCTGGCTCGAATGTGCGACCCTTATTTTGAGACCGTGATTCCTGTTTCGAAATACTGCAAGTAGGGTATACATGGGATGCATATAATCTAATCTTCAAGCCCCAAGGAATTTTGTACGTTTCTCCTCATTATTCTTAACTGAAAAGATGACAGAACTCTTTTGTGTAATCTTCCCTCATCCAACAAAGCTGCCACGCCAGAAATCAATCTGCTCACCCTTCATTCCCTCGTTCGTAATAGGAAAAGCCCAAAGGAAAATAATGGCAGTCCGACAATAAATCTCTCCCTCTTTTTTGTCTGTCATTTGCACCTGAGAAATGAATAATTAGTGGTTAGAGATCGGAGGAAACTCACTTCTGATTTATTTTCAGCCCTTTGAACATGTCCAACATTGAAGCAGTTCACCATTGAGTATTTCTTAAGCAACATAGAAACATAGCAAATAGGTGCAAGGGTAGGCCATTCGGCCCTTCGAGCCAGCATGGCTGATCATCCAGAATCAGTGTACCCGTTCCTGCTTTCTCCCCATATCCCTCGATTCCTAAGAACTATATCTAACTCTCTCTTGAATACATCCAGTGAATTGGCCTTCACTGCCTTCTGTGGCAGAGAATTCCACAGATTCATAACTCTCTGGGGGAAAAGGTTTTTCCTCATCTCAGTCCTAAATGGCCTCCCCCTTATTCTTAAACTGTGACCCCTGGTTCTGGACTTCGGGAACATTTTCTTGGCCTGTCCAATCCCTTGATAATTTAATGTGTTTCTATAAGGTCTCCTCTCATCCATCCAAATTCCAGTGAATAAAAGCCCAGTCGATCCATTCTTTCATCATATGTCAGTCTCGCCATCCCGGGAATTAACCTGGTGAACCTGTTCTGCACTCCCTCAATAGCAAGAGTGTCCTTGCTCAAATTAGCAGACCAAAACTGCACACAATACTCCAGGTGCAGTCTCACCAGGGCGCCTGTAGGACCACCTTGCTCCTATACTCAAATCCTCTCGCAATGAACAGATTGACACAAATGTAGCTGCAAATGTTGTTAAGATGCCCTTTCAAGTGAATTAGATCACTGAATCTTAAAAACCTTGTTGCATATATTGAGACATGGTTTCAGTCACACAGAACGGGAAGAGGCTCTTCTGCCCAACACATCCGTGCTGATCAAGATGCAGCATCTAAAGGGCCAGTCTCACTAACGTGACTTCAGCGAATGACCTTCAAGCTCGAGGGCACTCGCCTAAAAAACCTCGAGCTGGATTGAGACGCACACACACACTCACACACACACACACACACTCACACACACACACACTCACTCACACACACACACACACACACACACACACACACACACACACACACACACACACACACACACACACACACTCACACTCACACTCACTCACAGTCGGTTTACTTACCTTTTTTTTCTCAACAAGCTTTACCTTCGATTAACTTTGATTGACTTCGACTACCTACAAATAGCATTATGACCTACTAGGACCTACCTCGACTAAACCCACGAGTTAAAAAAATATCGATTTTTTTTTTCCCCATGGCGGCCTTCTTTTTACTCGCGGGCATTTTTCAGCATGTTGAAAAATTCAGCATGCGACCCAGCTGAGGCCTCGAGTACGCGGGTGCTACTCTCGAGCATGAAGGAGAGTTACAAAGACCTCCCAGCACCTCGTGTCGACCATGCTGCGAGCATGAGTCGACGGCAAACTCGTCTGAACTCGGGAATTAGGTCGCCGCAGTGGGACCTTTTGCGTATGAAAACGCACAACTCCTGATTCAGAGGCAGTTTCTTCCCCGTTGTTATCAGGCAACTGAACCATCCAACTGTAACCAGAGAGCAGTCCTGAACTACTATCTACCTCAGAGTGGACCCTCTGATTGGACCTTGCTGGCTTTACCTTGCACTAAACATTATTCTCGTATGCGAATGGCTCGATTGTAATCATGTATTGTCTTTCTGCTGGCTGGATAGCACGCAACAAAAACGTTTCACTGTACCATGGTACACATGACAGTAAAATAAACGGAACTGAAAAAAAGCCCGAAGTTATTCCCATTTGCCTGAAATTGGCCCATTTCCCTACAAATGTTTCCTATCCATGAACCCATCCAAATGGTGTGAAAAGGCTATCCCTCGGGTTCCTATTACATCTTTCCCCTCTCACCCTGAGGGTGGCATGGTGGCACAGCGGTAGAGTTGCTTCCTTAGAGCGCTTCTAGCTCCAGAAAACCAGGTTCGATCCTGGCTACGGGTGCTTGTCTGTACGGAGTTTGTACATCCTCCCTGTGACCTGCGTGGGTTTTCTCCGAGAGCTTTGGTTTCCTCCCACACTCCAAAGACGCACGGGTTTGTAGGTTAATTGGCTTGGTATAGATGTAAAAATTGTCCCTAAATTGTAGGATAGTGTTAATGCGCTTGGATCGCTGGTCGGCATGGACTCGGTGGGCCGAAGGGCCTGTTTCCACACTGTATCTCTAAACTAAACAGATCCTTTGTCCTCTGGTTCTTGAATTCCCTACTGTGGGTAATAGATTCAGTGCTTCCACCCGATCTATTCCCCTTGTGAATTTTTACACCTCTATAAGATCACCTCTCACCCTCCTGCCCTCCAAAGAATAAAGTCTCATTATTGGATGAACACTTAACATTATATGGGGTAATAATTGGTTGTAATCACAATTGTAGGTTGACCTTAAAGCTTGTTGTGTTACATAAAGGTGGAATAAGCCTGAGACCCTGGTAGTTAACTTTTAATGCCAATTCCATATACTTTCTCCAAACCTATAACGTCTTCCTGAACTAAGTAATTCCATTTCAAACATCTGAGGTGATTGTCTTCGGAGTAGGGTGGCACAGTGGCGCAGTGGTAGAGTTGCTGCCTTACAGCGCCAGAGTCCCGGGTTCGATCCCGACTGCGAATGCTGTCTATACGGAGTTTGTACGTTCTCCCCGTGACCTCCATGAGTTTTCTCCAGGTGCCCCAGTTTCCTCCCACACTCGAAAGACGTGCAGGTTGGTAGGTTAATTGGCTTTGGTAAAATTGTAAATAGTCCGTAGTGTGTAGCATAGAACTAGTTTACCGGGTGATCACTGGTCGCCGTTGGCTAAAGGGCCTGTTTACACATTTTAACTCCCATCTAAACTAAACTAAACTCATGAATCTTGCCTAAAGGATAGGTTTTGGGCTTGAATCTGATTCAAAGATTGGACTGAAACAACTGAAGCACATGCTTCTAGAGGGGAAGGGACAAACCATCTGATCACTCCATAGATCCTTCTGGCCTGCTTTGGTGTCTTCAATGCTGTTATCTATGACCTCTAGTCTCCACGGCACTCTGCCTATCTCATCCAACAATGGTTGGTGTTGGACAGGTAGACACAAAATGCTGGAGTAACTCAGCGGGTCAGACAGCATCTCTGGAGAAAAAGGATAGGCGATGCTTTGGGTCGGAAACCCGTCCTAAGAAGGGTTTGGACACGAAACGTCAACTATTCCTTTTCTCCAGAGATGTCGCCTGACCTGCTGAGTTACTCCAGCATTTTGTGTCAACCTACAAAACCTGCACCTCTTTGGAGTGTGGGAGAAAACCGGAGCACCCGGAGGAATCCCACGCGGTCACGGGGAGAAGGTACAAACTCCGCACTGCCAAGCAACCTCGCGGTTTAGATTGGCATCATACTTAATGTAGGCATGATGAAGTTATTCCTGTGCTGCACTCTTCTATGCAGCTAAACAAAAGGAGGACTCGGCGTGGGGGTAATTTGTAACTTGGCGTGGGGGTAATAAAGCGCCCTTTATGGGCGACTATTTGCATACCTTGGGTATGCGAGCAAAGAATTTCGCCGTGACTTGTCGCATGAGACAATAAAGTATTCCGTTCAATTGCAATGCATGGGTTTTTGTTTTCCAATGTGATTACGTTGAATGCTTTCTGCTGTGCATGTCATGGGCTGACCAACCTGCATCTCTTATTTCTTCGCAGATATGGTTGCAGAAGTACGGCTACCTTCAAGCTAGTGGACCCAGAATGTCAGTATTGCGTTCTTCACAGTCCATGCACACAGCTGTAGCTGCTATGCAGCAATTCTATGGAATTAAAGTTACGGGGACTTTGGATGAAAACACAATCGAGTAAGGAATGTCTGTTTTCCTCTTCAACCAGCACCAGCTCACATGTGCTGCTCACGTCTGCTTGAGGAAGCCAAACAACTCCTGCTTGTAACTCACCATAGCCGTCATTTGCAATAACGCCAGAAACATAAGGTTTTTTCCGCTCTGCATTACAGGAAAATGCCACCTCTTAATGTGGTGTTTGGAACTTGCATGAAATGTAAAATAATCCTTTGTATTCAGAAGGTACCTTTCAATTGCATAGATAGATAAACTTACAGAATAGTGAAAGGCATAGATAGAGTGGATGTGGAAAGGACGTTTCCACTGGTGGGCGAGACTTGGACCAGAGGTCATAGCCTCAGAATTAAAGGGCGCTCTTTTTGAAAGGAGGTGAGGGGAAGCTACTTTAGTCAGAGGGTAGTTAATCTGTGGAACGCATTGCCCTAGAAAGCTGTGGAGGCCAAGTCAGTGTATATTTTTAAGGTAACATAAAGTGCTGGAGAAACTCAGCAGGTGAGGCAGCATCTACGGAGCGAAGGAAATAGGCAACGTTTCGGGCCGAAACATCCCTTCCTCAGAGGCAGAGATGGACACAAAGTCTTGGTGTCAAGGGTTATGGTGAGAAGGCAGGAAAATGGGATTTGGAGGCTGAGATCGTCCATGATTCAATGGCAGAGTAGACTCGATGGGCCAAATGGCATAATTCTACAACTATAACTTGTGAATTTGTGAGTCGTGTCTGCGCTTCTGATGGATGGTTCTGTACAGCGAGCCTCTAGACGGGTCCAAATGCTGCTAAAAAATACAAGCGGTGAGGTATAAATGCGTGCAATTCAAAGAAGTTATGACTTTGTTGAATGTGCAGAGCGTGCAGTTGATAACGAGCGAGAATGAGCAAGGCGTCGGAGTGGGTCCAGCCGAGGTTGACGAGAATGATCCCGGCGATGTGGGTTAATGTATGATGAGCATTTGACGGCACTTGGCCTGTACTCACTGGCGTTTAGGATGAGGGGGGACCTCATTGAAACTTACCGAATCGACAAAGGCCTGGATAGAGTGGATGCGGAGAAGAGGGGGAGTCTAGGACCAGTAGGCCATTCGGCCCTTCGAGCCTGCACCGCCATTCAATATGATCATGGCTGATCATCCAACTCAGTATCCCGTACCTGCCTTCTCTCCATACCCCCTGATCCCTCTAGCCACAAGGGCCACATCTAACTCCCTCTTAATGAACTGGCCTCAACAACCTTCTGTGGCAGAGAATTCCAGAGACTCACCACTCTCTGTGTGAAAAATGTTTTTCTCATCTCGGTCCTAAAAGACTTCCCCCTTATCCTTAAACTGTGACCCCTTGTTCTGGACTTCCCCAACATCGGGAACAATTTTCCTGCATCTAGCCTGGTCAGGCATGATTGAATGGCAGAGTAGACCCGATGGGCCGAAAGGCCTAATTCTGCTCCTCCGTCTTATGAACTGTAGAATGTTCTTTTGGACCAAGGCTGTTTCCAGTCAACAAGTAAGAAACGCTGACAGTGGTGTTGGAAATAACGAACAAGGTCATATTTTTGGCAAACAGCTCAGTGTCCTAGAAGGCAACATAATCAGCGGTATTCATTTATATTTATTCCAGAAGGTTACTGAAAAAATTCCTTTACAAATCCCAGCTCTTGCAATTAGAGAAGTGTTTGTTCTTGGTGCTTCTTTCCATTTGGCACATGGGCCACAGGTCGTGTGAAGCAGCATTGTGAAAACTGCATTTAGATATATGCACTTGGAACCTTGCCAAAACCACCATTAAGGTAATCTCCGAGCGTGGATTAATGCTGTCTTTTAATAAAGTTGATGGACTAAGGATTGGAAATGTACCTGCCCGGAGCTGTATCAACGTTACTGCAGCGATGCGGTACACAAGAGCCCAAATGTGCTGCATGACAAGGTGAAAGAACGTAGTCCTTTGCATTCACTTATCGGCCCATCTCATCAACAGCGAATTACCGACCACAGTTCAGTTCAGAAAGAGGGAAATCAGGTTTTAATCAATCTCAAGTGTTTCTAACTGCTTACTTTGTGGCTCAGCGGTAGAGTTGCTGCCTTACAGCGCGTGCAGCGGCGGAGACCCGGGTTCGACCCTGACTACGGGTGCTGTCTGTACGGAGTTTGTACGTTCTCCCCGTGACCTGCGTGGGTTTTCTCCGAGATCTTTGGTTTCCTCCCACACTCCAAAGGCGTACAGGTGTGCAGGTAAATTGGCTTGGTACTTATAAATTGTCCCTCGGATAGTGTTAATGTGCAGGGATCGCTGGTCGTGGTGGTCTCGGTTGGCCGAAGGGCCTGTCTCCGTGTTGTATCTCGATAACATTGTAACATCATGTTGTGCACGCTGGTCATTTATCCCTTTACACTACCTGTTGTATGCGCATAGTTTGAATGTAATCATGTTTTGTATGATTTGATTAGATGGCATGCAAACAAAGTTTTTCACTACATCTGGGTATATGTGACAATTATAAACCATTTCTAACCTCACAAAGTTCTCCTCAATGACTAGTGCTGGAGGATATCAGCGGCAATCTCGGGAGAATATGGATGGGCGACATTTTGGGTTCGTTTCTTCACACTGATTCAAGAGATCCGATTCAAAACCTCACCTCTCCAAGTGCTCCGGCGATGCTTCCATGCTAATGGAATGTTGGCCTTCATAGCAAGAGGATTTCAGTATAGGAGTAGAGAGGTTCTTCTGCAGTTGTACAGGGCTCTGGTAAGACCAAATCTGGAGTATTGCGTGCAGTTTTGGTCTCCTAATTTGAGGAAGGACATCCTTGTGATTGAGGCAGTGCAGCGTAGGTTCACAAGATTGATCCCTGGGATGGCGGGACTGTCATATGAGGAAAGATTGTAAAGACTAGGCTTGTATTCACTGGAGTTTAGTAGGATGAGGGGGAATCTTATAGAAACATATAAAATTATAAAAGGACTGGATAAGCTAGATGCAGGAAAAATGTTCCCAATGTTGGGCGAGTCCAGTACCAGGGGCCACGGTCTTAGAATAAAGGGGAGGCCATTTAAGACTGAGGTGAGAAAAAAACGTTTTCACCCAGAGAGTTGTGAATTTGTGGAATTCTCTGCCACAGAGGGCAGTGGAGGCCAAATCACAGGATGGATTTAAGAGAGAGTTAGATAGAGCTCTAGGGGCTAGTGGAATCAAGGGATATGGAGCAAAGGCAGGCACGGGTGATTGATTGGGGATGATCAGCCATGATCATAATGAATGGCGGTGCTGGCTCGAAGGGCCAAATGGCCTCCTCCTGCACCTATTTTCTATGTTTCTATGTTTCTGACCCGCTGAGTTACTCCTGCAATTTGTGTTAATATCTGTGGAAACTCAGTTTCTCTTTCCACAGATGCGGGCTGACCTGCTGAGTGTTTCCAGTAGTTTCTGTTTTTATTTCAGACTCTCAGTATCTGCACTTTTTGCTCTTTCTCGTCTTTGAGCACTCATTTTTGAAGCAGGTGGGAATATAACTGATCACAAGGCTAGGAATTGTAGCAAAATACAATTCTACTACTGCGGATTAGTGATTTCATTGTAGAGACTGAATTTGTCAGCAGAATGACTGTGTTGTGGTCACAACTACCAGTGTAATCATGGACAGTGTATTGGAATAGATTAGTTTAGTTTAGAGACTCAGCAGGGAAATGGGGCCTTCGGCCCAGCGAGTCCACACCGACCGGCGATTCCCGTACACCAGCACTATCCTACACACTGGGGACAATTTACAATTTTTACTGAAGCCAATTAACCACCTAACTAGTGCGTTTGTGGAGTGTGGGAGGAAACCGGAGCACCCGTGGAAAACCCGCGTGGTCACGGGGAGAACGTACAAACTCTGTACAGGCAACGCCCGTTGTCAGGGTCGATAAGGTGGCAACTCTACCACTGCTCCACCATGCCACCTCAATCATGGAATGGTGAGATGAAGTTTAAAGCTTACCCTCTATGTTGGTAGACAAAAATGCTGGAGAAACTCAGCGGGTGAGGCAGCATCTATGGAGCGAAGGAATAGGCGACGTTTCAGGTCGAGACCCTTCTTCAGACTGATGTCGGGGGAGGGAAGAAAGGATAGGATGAGGTGGAGACAGTAGGCATGGGGGAGAGCTGGGAAGGGGGAGGGGAAGGAGGGAGAAAGCAAGGACTACCTGAAATTAGAGAACCCAATGTTCATGGGGTGTAAACTATCTTAGCGAAATATAAGGTGCTGCTCCTCCAATTTGCGGTGGGACTCACTCTGGCCATGGAGGAGGCCCAGGGCGGAAAGGTCGGATTCAGAATAGGACGGGGAGTTGAAGTGCTGAGCCACCGGGAGATCAGGTTGGTTAATACGAACTGAGCGGAGGTGTTGGGCGAAGCGATCGCCAAGCCTGCGCCTGGTCTCGCCGATGTAGAGAAGTTGACACCTGGAACAGCAGTTGCATTAGATGAGGGTGGAGGAGGTGCAGGTGAATCTCTGCCTCACCTGGAAAAACTGCTTGGGTCCTTCCTTCCCCTCCCCTTCCCAGCTCTCCGCCAAGCCTACTGTCTCCGCCTCTTCCTTTTCATCCCCCCCCCCCCCCCCCCCCCCAACATCAGTCTGAAGAAGGGTCTCGACCCGAAACACCGCCTATTCCTTCTCTCCATGGCTGCTGCCTCACCCGCTGAGTTTCTCCAACATCTTTGTCTACCTTTGATTTTTCCATCATCTGCAATTCTTTCTTAAACTCTGTTGGTTTGCCCAGCAATCTGCTACAAATTAAGTGTGCCAATTATGTCCTTCCCAACTTGGTCAGGGATTCCACTCAGTCAGGGATTTGAACACCCTCCCGTTATCAGTGGTGAGCATCGAAGATTCCACTAGAGCTTAGGCTGTGCCTTTGCTGTTCTCAGTGTGTCTTATGGGTGTTGATCAATATGGAAGAGTACTGATTCACCAGTTTGAAGAAGGGTATAGGGAGGAGGATGACTGCTTATGCTCTTTTGTGATTTAATAAAGTATCAGTACTGAAACACTGCTACTAAAACTATCGGAACGAACGCCGAGCTTGGGCGGCACGGAGGCATCAGCGGTAGAGTTGCTGCCTCACAGCACCAGAGGCCCAGGTTCGATCCTGACTGCGGGTGCTGTCTGTACAGAGAAACATAGAAACATAGAAATTAGGTGCAGGAGTAGGCCATTCAGCCCTTCGAGCCTGCACCGCCATTCAATATGATCATGGCTGATCATCCAACTCAGTATCCCGTACCTGCCTTCTCTCCATACCCTCTGATCCCCTTAGCCACAAGGGCCACATCCAACTCACTCTTAAATATAGCCAATGAACTGGCCTCAACTACCCTCTGTGGCAGAGAGTTCCAGAGACTCACCACTCTCTGTGTGAAAAAAGTCTTTCTCATCTCGGTCTTAAAGGATTTCCCCCTTATCCTTAAGCTGTGACCCCTTGTCCTGGACTTCCCCAACATCGGGAACAATCTTCCTGCATCTAGCCTGTCCAACCCCTTAAGAATTTTGTAAGTTTCTATAAGATCCCCTCTCAATCTCCTAAATTCCAGAGAGTATAAACCGAATATAAACAGAGTTGGCACGTTCTTCCCGTCACCTGCGTGGGTTTTCTCCGGGTCCTCCCACCCTCCAAAGACGCACGGGTCTGTAGGCTGATTGGCTTGGTATAATTGTAATTTGCCCCTCGTTAGTGTACAAGGATCGCTGATCAGCGCGGACCCGGTGGGCCGAAGGGCCTGTTTATGTGCTGTATCTCTAAAAACTAAAAAGCTAAAACTAAGAACACCATACACTAACTGAGTGTGTGACCTACAGCACCGGAGACCCGGGTTCGATCCTGACTACGGGTGCAGTGGTTATGGGGAGAAGGCAGGAGAATGGGGTTAGGAGGGAGAGATAGATCAGCCATGATTGAATGGCGGAGTAGACTTGGGCCGGATGGCCTAATTCTACTCCTATTCCTTATGACCTAAGGACCTGCACTGGGATGGATGAATTGATTGGTTACATGGTCCCAGGTCATACTTAACAGTGTAATCCAGCATATCTCATCTATATTTATATGGATGTTTTTAACCATCAGGGCTAGGAATTTGAGTACAGGAATGAATCTTCATGAAAATCGTGATGTAAATGGTCCATTTTTTGGCTCTTTGTCCATTATTAGTTTGACCTAAAAGGACAGTGGTGAAGTAACTCGGCAGATCAGGCAGCATCCCTGGAGAACATGGATAGGTGAAATATTGGGTTGGGCCACCTCTCAATGCTGTCTGACCCGCTGAGTTACTCCAGCACTTGTATCCTTTTTGTAAACCAGCATCTGCAGTTTTTTGTTTCTACATTAGTCAAAAGGTCATAAGTGATAGCAATAGAATTCGGCTCATCAGGTCTACTCCTGCCTTCTCGCCATAACCTCCGACACCTGTACTAATCAAGAATCTATCTCTGCCTTAAAAAATATCCATTGACTTTGCCTCCACAGCCTTCTGTGGCAAAGAATTCCACATATTCACCACCCTCTGACTAAATTAATTTCTCCTCATCTCTTTCCTAAAAGAATGTCCTTTAATTCTGAGGCTATGACCTCTAGTCCTAGACTCTCCCACTAGTGGAAACATCCTATCCACATCCACTCTATCCAGGCCTTTCACTATTCTGTATGTTTCAATGAGGTTCCCCCCATTCTTCTAAACCCCATCGAGTATGGGCCCAGTGCCGACAAATGCTCATCCTGGGAATGCTTAACCTACTCATTCCTGGGATCATTCTTATAAACAGTAAGACTTGCAATTCTTGTATTTAGTGAGACTTGCCCCCTGAAGTAGCGAAAAAGTGGTTTGGCTGCTCAGTTGTTGAATGCAAAACTAATAACTTTATATGGAGGTGATATCGGAATGGACAAGAACTGCTTTCTAATCAAACAGTGAGAGTTCATTGATGCAAGGAGTTAGAATGTGGCTTTATTCAATGGCTAATCAAGTGCTGAAAATGAGATAAAGAAAGGGAAATACATTTTGGCTTGAAAGGAACCAGAAAGGAAAGGCAAAAATGTATTTACATTTTTAATTTTATTTAAGAGAATTTCACAATTATTGTGCTCCATGCCTGCTAAAGTTAATTTCAGTGTCAGTGCATAACAATAAGAAATAGCTATCATATTAATAAAGTTCTTCCAATTGACTTGACAGGAATTAATGTTCCAAGTCAGTTAATCAATTTCCGGACTTCCAGTGTATGTCAAAAATGAAGCAGATAACAAATTGCCTTTTTGTAAGGCTACTGAGAAAGTTGGGCAACTCAGCAATTTTTGAAAATTGGCAAAGAACACACATCCGTTCCTTACTTAAAGTTACTCTCCTCTTTCTCCCCGAGTAAAATTGAGCACTTTTAGCCTTTCAATAGCAGGGTTGCCCTCGACTCAAACTCGCAGCATGGTCGACACGTGGTCCTAGGAGGTCCTGTGAGGTCACTGGAACTCTCCTTCATGCTCGAGGGACGTTCCCGAATACTCGCGGCCTCAGCTAGGTCGCGGAAAAATTTTCAGCGAGTAAACATTGGTGGGCATGGTTCTTTTGAACTCGTTGTGCAGTGGAGTGGGGTCGCTATGTAGTTACAGGCAGTCGACAGCAGCCATAGGCAATCTCCTTTGCTGACCGGGCATTTTAATTGGCTCATTGGAGTTTTCAGGACCTGGGAAAACCGACCGTTAGGTTAAATGCCCGCTAAACTTTTCCCTGGCCCCCGCCTTTGCAATGTGTGTGTGTGCGTGCGTGTGTGCTTGCGTGCGTGTGTGCGGTTGGTCGATCCAGCTCGCGGTTTCATCGCTGACAGTCGATCCAGCTCGAGGTTTATCAGGCGGGTGCCCTCGAGCTTGAAGGTCGAAGACACTCTTCTGAACTCGCGGATTATGTCGCCGTAGTCGGACAGCCCCTTAAGGTTTAATGGGGATTTCTGACTCTCACCTGGAGGGGGGTGGGTATATGGCACGAGCTGCCAAAGGAGGTAGTTGAAGCAGGTAATATAATGGCATTTAAAAGACACTTGGACTGCACATGGATAGGAAATGTTTCGAGGGATATGGGCCAATAGCATTCGCTTAGATGGGGCATCTTGGTCAGCATGGACAATTTGGGCCGAATGTCCTGTTTCCGTGCTCGTGCCTTTAGGGAGACACTGTGGCACAACGGGATAGTTGCTGCCTTGCAGCGCCAGAGACCCGGGTTCGATCCTGATGAAAGGTGCTATTCAGTATGGAGTTTGTATGTTCTCCCTATGATCGTGTGGGTTTTCTCCGGGTGCTCCGGTTTCCTCCCACACTCCAAAGACAGACAGGTTTGTAGGTTTGGCTTCTGAAAAATTGCAAATTGTCCCTAGCGTGTCGGATAGTGCTAGTGTACGGGGTAATTGCTGGTCGGCCTTGACACAGAGGGCCGAAGGGCCTGTTCCCATGCTGTATGTCGAAACTAAGTTGTAATGACCATGCTAAAATCAACCGCTAGCCTTTGTGTGTATTGTTCCCAGCGTGGGAAAATAATGGATGATCAGCCATGATCACAATGAACGGCGGTGCAGACTCGAAGGGCCAAATGGCCGCCTCCCGCACCTATTTTCTACATTTGTATGTTTGTGATAACTTTGTAACCTGGTAACTTCCACCTTAGTGATGAATTCAGCTGCACACTTGTCCTACGAGATTTTCTTTTGCAATTTCAATGCATGTCTCACACGGGAGGGAACCATATGCCCCTTAGATCTTACCATTGACAAACATCGAATGCTTAATCAAGCCCTCTGTTCTGCTATGGATGGTCTTGGCCCAAAACATTTTTAGAACATCAATATGATCCTAAGAATGAACTATTCCCATATTTTCACCCTGAATGGTTTCACTATTTTCATCGCTTGAACAGCTGTTTTGCCATTATTGCATTGATCAGATCAATTTTCCCCACTTTTAAAGACTTTTACTTTATTACTGCTTTAAATCTCAACAATTGTTTTTAAGTTATTAAGTTCGTAAGACATAGGAGCAGAATGAGGCCATTCGGCCCATCGAGTCTATTCCTCCACTCAGTCATGGCTGGCAAGTCATTGGGGGTTCAGTATTGATGTGGATAGAGAACTGGCTGGCAGACAGGAAGCAAAGGGTAGGAGTAAACGGGTCCTTTTCAAAAATGGCAGGCAGTGACTAGTGGGGTACCGCAAGGCTCGGTGCTGGAACCCCAGCTATTTACAATATATATTAATGATTTGGACGAGGGAATTGAATGCAATATCTCCAAGTTTGCAGATGACACTTAGCTGGGGGGTAGTGTTAGGTGTGAGGAGGATGCTAGGAGGCTGCAAGGTGACTTGGATAGGCTGGGTGAGTGGGCAAATGCATGGCAGATGCAGTATAATGTGGATAAATGTGAGGTTATCCACTTTGGTGGCAAAAACAGAAGGGTAGACTATTATCTGAATGGTGGCAAATTAGGAAAAGGGGAGATGCAGCGAGACCTGGCTGTCATGGTGCACCAATCATTGAAAGTAGGCATGCAGGTGCAGCAGGCAGTGAAGAAAGCAAATGGTATGTTAGCATTCATAGCAAAAGGATTTGAGTATAGGAGCAGGGAGGTTCTACTGCAGTTGTACAGGGTTTTGGTGAGACCACACCTGGGGTATTGCGTACAGTTTTGGTCTCCAAATCTGAGAAAAGACATTCATGCCTTTGAGGGGGCACAGAGAAGGTTCACCAGACTGATTCCTGGGATGTCAGGACTTTCATATGAGGAAAGACTGGATAGGCTTGGCTCGTACTCTCTAGAATTTAGAAGACTGAGGGGGGATCTTATAGAAACTTACAAAATACTTAAAGGGTTGGATAGGCTAGATGCAGGAAGATTGATCCCGATGTTGGGGAGGTCCAGAACAAGAGGTCACAGTCTAAGGATACAGGGGAATTCCTTTAGGACCGAGATGAGGAAAACATTTTTCACACAGAGAGTGGTGAGTCTCTGGAATTCTCTGCCACAGAAGGTAGTTGAGGCCAGTTCATTGGCTATATTTAAGAGGGAGTTAGATGTGGCCCTTGTGGCTAAAGGGATCAGGGGGTATGGAGAGAAGTCAGATACAAGGATACTGAGTTGGATGATCAGCCATGATCATATTGAATGGCGGTGCAGGCTCGAAGGGCCGAATGGCCTACACCTGCACCTATTTTCTATGTTTCTGTGTTTCCCTCTCAATCCAATTGAATGAATGAATGAATAAGTTTATTGGCCGAGTATTCACATACAATGAATTTGCCTTCGAGCTCCGCCCACAAGTGACAACATGACATACAGTGACAGTTAAGAATGACACGTTAAATATTAATAATGAAACATTATCGATTAAACATGTGAATTAAATAAAATACCAGAGCAAAAGGAGGCTACAGATTTTTGGCTGTTGAGTAGAGCAACTACTCATGGAAAAAAGCTGTTTTATGTCTGGCTGTGGCAGCTTTGACAATCCGGAGTCGCCTTCCAGAGGGAAGTGATTCAAAGAGTTTGTGGCCAGGGTGAGAGGGGTCAGAGATGATCTTGCCCGCTCGCCTCCTGGCCCTTGCAGTGTACAGTTCATCAATGGAGGGAAGGTTGCAGCCAATAACCTTCTCTGCTGATCGGACGATTCGCTGCAGCCTCCAGGTGTCGTGCTTGGTGGCTGAGCCAAACCAGACCATGATGGAGAAGGTGAGGACAGACTCTACGATGGCCGTGTAGAATTGGACCATCATTGCCTGTGGCAGATTGTGCTTCCTCAGCTGCTGCAGGAAGTACATCCTCTGTTTTAGGCCATGCGGCACATGAGGTCAACTCCACCAAATCATGGCGGATCTATCTTTCCCTCTTAACCCCATTCTCCTGCCTTCTTCCCATAACCCATGACACCCGTATGCCCAACGACCTCAATGTCCCTTAAGATTTTCACAAATCTTTTCACTCTCAAATTAAACCCACGGCATGTAGTTCTTGATTCTCCTACTCTGGGGAAATAAGGACGCTGCGCATTCACCCTATCAATTCCTCTCATGGTCCATAATCTTAGACACCGTTACTAACCAATAAACTATCATGATGCAAGTTCTATGCCCTTAAAGGTCTTGGTGGGATGATTTTTTTGGACTTTTGGATGTTGAAATGCAAAATAGTTTCCTGAGTTCACATCACATCTTCAAGTATTGTATGAAACAAAAGGAAATAAGGCATGAGTCTGTTATTGTCTGGTTTACAGGCAAGACTGCCCGCCTTGATACCGGTGCTTGCCCCTTTATACCAGAGGGTAAAACAGCTTAAATTTACTGGCAACACAAGGAACTGCATAGGCTGGAATCGTGAACAGAACACAAAGTGCTGGAGGATGTGCAGGGACATGAGGAATATGGATCATGTGCAGGCTGATGAGATTAGTTTATCTTGGCATCATGTTCAGTTCAGCCAAAAGTTCTGTTCTAATGTTGAACTCTTCTATGTTCTACCTAAACCCAATTAGTGTTCGCTTTGTTGAAGTATAAGACAATTTCAGTGCAGTTCAAACAAAATATTTCTCTTTATAGTTAAAGAACACTGGAGATAAATTGAGCATAAATGCCCAATCCCATCATCCGTTAACCATATAACCATATAACAATTACAGCACGGAAACAGGCCCTCTCGGCCCTTCCAGTCCGTGCCGACCATTTGTTTTCCCTAGTCCCATCTACCTGCACTCAGACCATACCCCTCCATTCCCTTCACGTCCATATACCTATCCACTTTAGTCTTAAATGTTAAAATCGATCCTGCCTCCACCACTTCTGCTGGAAGCTCATTCCACACAGCCACCACCCTCTGAGTAAAGAAGTTCCCCCTCACGTTACCCCTAAACTTCTGTCCCTTAATTCTCATGTCATGCCCTCTTGTTTGAATCTTCCCTACCCTCAATGGGAAAAACGTATCCACGTCAACTCTGTCTATCCCTTTCATAATTTTAAAGACCTCAATCAAGTCCCCCCCTTAACCTTCTGCGCTCCAAAGAATAAAGACCTAACTTGTTCAACCTTTCTCTGTAAAATAGAGTTGCTGCCTTACCGCCCCAGAGAACCGGGTTCGATCCTGACTACAGTGCTGTCTGTGCGGAGTTTGTACGTTCTCCCTGTGACCGGGAGGGCTTTATTTTCCCAAGTTCTCCAGTTTCCTCCCACACTCCCAAAGATATGCAGGTTTGTAGGTCGACACAAAATGCTGGAGTAACACGGAGGGGCCTTCTTCTTGCGTATAGTGTGCACAGCCTAAACTTGTTCTGTTTGATCTTCTGTTTGTGCACGGCAGGTTGATTGCATTCGTCGCAACTGGGTGGACCACGTGAAGGTTGCAATCTCCCACCACACACAGAAGGGTCAGGCAACACCACGGAAGAAAAGGAATAGATAATGTTTCGGGTCAAGATCCTTCTTTTGACATCACCTGTTGCTTTTCTCCGAGATGTTGCCTGGCCCGCTGAGTTGCTCCAGAATTTTGTGTCCATCTTCGGTGTAAACCAGCATCTGCAGATCCATCCTACATATTTGTTAATTGGCTTCTGTAAAATGATCCCCAGTGTGTAGGATAGAACTAGTGTCTGTGGACTGAGTGGGCCAAAGGGCCTGTTTCCATGCTGCGTCACTAAACTAAATACTGTGGGATTGGGAATATATTGTTGTAAAATCTTGTACTTGTCTCGCTGACGAAACAGGCCGTGCTCTAAGATTAAAAGAAATGACAGACCAGCACTGTTCTATTTGAAGTTCAGAATCTGGAAAATGGGGATCACTCACGGCCAATTCGAACATCGCAACACTATCTTGGCCAAAGAACTGGGATGCACTAACATTGCCATCGCTGCCCCGGATAAGACACAATGGTCAGGAGATGGACGGCTCAAAGCACAGGGCAATGATTCCACCTTCTTCTGAAGGGGCAAACTGTCGGAGGCGTGCTGCTATCATGGGGTTGGTTTCTCCATTGAGAATGAGCTAGTCTGGTGTTTTGCTGACTTGTCGGGTGGGATAGGTAGGAATAAAGGCAAAGACTATTTTCTAAATAGGGTGAGAATTAGGAAATGGGAGGTGCAAAGGCACTTGGGAGTGCCGGTGCAGGATTCCCATAACGTTAATCTGCAATTCTTGCTATTGAGGGAGTGCAGCGTAGGTTTACAAGGTTAATTCCCGGGATGGCGGGACTGTCATACGCTGAGAGAAGGGAGCAGTTGGGCTTGTACACTCTGGAGTTTAGAAGGATGAGAGGGGTTCTCATTGAAACATATAAGATTGTTAAGTGCTTGGACACACTAGAGGCAGGAAACATGTTCCCGATGTTGGGGGAGTCCAGAACCAGGGGCCACAGTTTAAGAATAAGGAGTAGGCCATTTAGAACGGAGATGAGGAAACACTTTTTCTCACAGAGAGTGGTGAGTCTGTGGAATTCTCTGCCTCAGAGGGCGGTGGAGACAGGTTCTCTGGATGCTTTCAAGAGAGAGATAGATAGAGATAAAAATAGCGGAGTCAGGGGATATGGGGAGAAGGCAGGAACGGGGTACTGATTGGGGATGATCAGCCATGATCACATTGAATGGCGGTGCTGGCTTGAAGGGCCAAATGGGGTACTGATTGGACAGGCAGGATTCTTGATTAGAACGGGTGTCAAAGGTTATGGGGAGAAGGCACGAAAAGTGGATTAGGAGGCAGAGATCAGCCATGATTGAATGTCAGAGTAGATGTGATGTGCCGAATGGCCAAATTCTACTTCTATAACCTGTGAACCTGTGAGTAGGGGATATGATCTCCAATGGTGTCATCCACAGGACAGCAGGAATGGCAATCCGATATTTCTTCAGCTTAATGGCAAAGGCACCAAACGTGGCCAGTATTGAATCGAGTGCTCTCTCACACTGTTGAGTAAACTTGCTCATTTGAAATCTGACACATTGCCTGGTGTGATACTTTGCCTGAGAAGCATTTTACTCGCGCAGCTAACAATTTGCCATTTGCCATGAACTTTGAGCACTTCGCACAAATTATTAGATTGTCTTGAGAGCTTCTCTTCATCTGGATTGAGCTATATTTGCATAATGATTAATGAATGATTATATTTATTTGCAATACTAGTTAGCCACAATGAATCTCATGTTATATTAAGGTTATGTAACGTCACCTATCCGTGTTCTCCAGGGATGCTGCCTGACCCGCTGAGTTACGCTAGCACATTGTGACATTTTAATGTTATTTTAAGCTCTGATTTATACTAAAAAGTGCGTCATCTTGTCATTTCAATGTGTTGTTCAGATTAGATCAGTGCAGGTTAGTTTAGTTTAGATTAGGTCAGAGATACAGCGTGGAAACAGGCCCTTCGGCCCACCGAGTCCATGCCGACCAACAATCACCCATGTACTAATTCTATCCTACACCTTAAGGACAATTTACAGAAGCCAATTAACCTAGAAACCTGCACGTCTTTGAAAGGGTGGGAGGAAACTGGAGCACCTGGAGAAAACCCACACAGTCAGGGAGAGAACGTAGAAACTCCGTAATCGGGATCGACCCGGGTCTCTGGTGCTGTGCCATTGTGCTGCCCGTTATTTCGTTATTTAAGATAAAGAGGAACATGAAATAAATATAAAATCAAGAGTTTTTTTAATTCAATGCACGACCAAGAAAATTAAGAGGTTGGAATTATTGTTTCCCTGGGATACAAGTGGTATATTAGTTCAGTGCTGAATCTGTCTACTTGTCAAAATGATTAGACAAAGGCTGATACTGCATAAGGCACTAGAAATTTAGGCAATTGGTTTGAAATAAATTTGGTGCTTGCAAAGTTTACTTTAGTTCACTTAACTTTGTAATAATTACATCTTAATAGCTTTATTTTTTTTGTTCTGTCCCTTGCTTCTATCACGTGATGTAGCAATATCACATTGAGGTGAGAGTTTGTAGTGTGTTTTTAATTTCTCCTCCGTTTTAAAATTACGTTTTAGTTTTGCCGTGGTGTGATCTCAGTTATTGTTAACTGTAACGCCTGCCTTTAACTCAGCGGGTCAGGCAGCATCTCTGGAGAGAAGGAATAGGTGATGTTTGGGGTCGAGACCTTTCGACACGAAACGCCACCTATTCCTTTTCTCCAGAGATGCTGCCTAACCTGTTGAGTTACTTCAGCATTTTGTGTCTATCTTTGGTGTAAAGCAACATCTGCAGTTCACAAATTGATAGGTGATTAGGAGCAGAATTAGGCCATCTGACCCATCAAGTTCAAGTTCAAGTGAGTTTATTGTCATGTGTCCCTGATAGGACAATGAAATTTGTGCTTTGCAACTGCACACAGAACATAGAAGGCATTGACTACAAAACAGATCAGTGTGTCCATATACCATATATAAATATATATACACACATGAATAAATAAACGAATAAAGTGCAAATAACAGATAATGGGTTATTAGTTATCAGAGTTTTGTCTGAGCCAGGTTTAATAGCCTGATGGCTGTGGGGGAGCAGCTATTCCTGAACCTGGTGGTTGCAGTCTTCAGGTTCCTTCCTACACATTACGCCTGCTTCTAAGGCGTGTTGGTTCTCCTGGTATACTGTGCTTTGAAAACTGCCAACAACAAGCACATTTAGGATCAAGAATGCTTTTAAGTCTAAAATAATGCTGGAAAAAGGGCAAGGGGATTGGATCAAGACATCAGGCCAGAAAGTATGATTTTTTTATAAATCAATTTAACACTGCAAACTGTTAGCTGCAGCAAATTGGAAAGTGGTCATTAGTGGGTGATTAAAGCACTTAGTCCAGGGTCAGGAAGGATTAATTATGAACTGATCATCCTGCTAAATACACTACTTCCGAATTACACTGCATGGTTATTTTCTGCCAGGTAATCAGAATTAATATTCAGACAGTGATTACTAAAAATCCTGCTTTTGGCTTACGTTCGTCATAATTTTTCCTTATCTCCACTTTCAACCGTGAAGTTTAGTTTATTATCACATGTACCGAGGTACAGTGAAAAGCTTTTGTTGCGTGCTAACCAGTCAGCGGAAAGACTATACATGATTACAATCGAGCCATCCACAGTGTACAGATACATGATAGGGAATAACGTTTAGTGCAAGGTCAAGCCAGTAAGGTCCGAAGGTCACCAAAGAGGTAGATGGTAGTTCAGGACGGCTCTCTAGTTGTGGTAGGATGGTTCAGTTGCCTGATAATGGCTGGGAAGAATCTGTCCCTGAATCTGGAGTGTGTGTTTTCACACTTCTATATTTTTGCCTGGTGGGAGAGGGGAGAAGAGGGAGTGGCCAGGGTTGCGACTCGTCCTTGATCATGCTGCTGGCCTTGCCGAGGCAGCGTGAGGTGTAGATGGAGTCAGTGGAAGGGAGGTTGGTTTGTGTGATGGTCTGGGCTGCGTACCATTTCACTTCTTCTTCCTTCGTGTCCATCTTCCATGTTTCATCCTCCTGTCATCGTCCGTCCTGAAAAGGACGCGAGCCTCCGGCGATCAGTGGGGGCCATCTTGTCGCAATAGATGATGGCGGTAGCAGAATTAGCTCAGGATACTTCCAGATTCCAGCATATCGACCTGAAGGCCTTTCTATGCTTGTACATAAGACAAAAACTGAGATGAATGTAACAGCATTAATCAAAAGGAGTTTAGAAATTGAGCTTCAGTTGCATGCATTTAAAGTGCAACAAGCTTGGCTTTTATACATTCTACCCTGCTTCTAAAGTTCAGTATCATTAATGCCAAAGAGAGCAGGATTACAGTGACAGGGCCCAACATTTATCCCATTTCGTTTAACAGATACTCAAAGTCTCATGACGACTCACAAAGAAATACATAAGGAATAAATAGCAGATACATCTTGAATCTGCTGGAAATATTTAGTTGATTGACAAATAGCAGATAAATCTTGAATCTGCTGGAAATATTAGGTTGATTGACAAATGTGACGTAATTACATGCAAGGCCACTGCACCAGTGAAGTCTTAAATTTGCAGAAGATTCTTGAGATTTCCAGGGTTAAGTTCATAAGTGATGGGAGCAGAATTAGGCCATTCAGCCCATCAAGTCTACTGCACCATTCAATCATGGTTGATCTATCTCTCTCTCCTAACCCCATTCTCCTGCCTACTCCCCAATAACCCCTGACACCCGTACTAATCGAGAATCTATCAACCTTTGCTGAAACCAAAAATAGATCAAGTTTATTTTGAAATGTGACAACCATTGTGTGGGATGGAACTGCAGATGCTGGTTTACTCCGAAGATGGACACAAAATGCTGGAGTAACTCA
Source organism: Okamejei kenojei (assembly GCA_035221665.1). NCBI lineage: Eukaryota > Metazoa > Chordata > Chondrichthyes > Rajiformes > Rajidae > Okamejei > Okamejei kenojei. Next base: position 122,532,241 of record CM069134.1, on the reverse strand, counting down.
GCGCAACAGGGGGCATCTTTGGAGAGAAGGAATGGGTGACGTTTCGGGTCTGGTCTAAAGAAGGGTCTCGACCCCGAAACGTCACACATTCCGTCTCTCCAGAAATGCTGCCTGTCCCGCTGAGTTGCTCCAGCATGTTGTGTCCACAACCATTGCGCCTGTTGGAAGTCACGGGGCTGGTGCGAATTGTTCGCAACGGGCAGTAAAGGTTGAGCACAGTTTAGTGCCATTCTTTCCCATTAACTTCAATGGAAAGAGGAACAGAGTGAGAATCGTGTCATGCAGAGAACACGACGTTGTCTATTTCCCACCCGGAGAAAGCAGTTCAGATCCAGTGCACGACTTCTGTTTAAAGAGCTGGGAGATTTTGTTCTGTCACAGTTCTGTGCAGCGGGGATTTTGTTAACATTGCAAAGAAATGAAGCAATAAGTCTCATTATGTGGAAAAGAATTAACATGCAGCAGTTTTAAACGTGTATTCTTTTATCTTTCGCAGTTGGATGAAGAGACCTCGATGCGGTGTGCCTGACCAGTTGGGCAGCAACGTTAGATTTAACATTAGACAGAAGCGGTACGCATTAACGGGCCAGAAGTGGCATCACAAACATATCACTTACAGGTAACATGCGTTCATACGTTGCTTTGCTTAATGTGCGTTAGGAAACGACTTTTTGTTTAGTTTAAGAAAGAACTGCAGATGCTGGAGAAATTGAAGGTAGACAATAATGCTGGAGAAACTCAGCGGGTGAGGCAGCATCTATGGAGCGAAGGAATAGGTGACGTTTCGGCCCGAGACCCGTCTTCAGACTGATTAAGGGTCTCGACCCGAAACGCCACCTATTCCTTCGCTCCAGAGACGCTGCCTCACCCGCTGAGTTTCTCCAGCATTTTTGTTCACCTTTAGTTTAGTTTAGAAATACAGCGCGGAAACAGGCCGCTCGGCCCACCGGGTCCGCACCGTCCAACGATCCCCGCACACTTGCACTATCCTACACACATTAGGGACAATTTAAGTTTATACCAAGCCAATGAATCTACAAACCTGTACGACTTTGGAGTGCGGGAGGAAACCGAAGATCTCGGAGAAAACCCACGCAGGTAACGGGGAGAACGTACAAACTGCGTACTACAGTCAGGATCGAACTCGGGTCTCCGACGCTGTAAGGCAGTAACTCTACCACTGCGCCACTGTACCCCACACTTGTAAAGATAAAAAAGAAAAATATGTAAACGTGAAACAGAAAATGCAGTAAACGCATATCTAGACTTTAGAGATAGAGTGAGGAAACTGTCCTTCGGCCCACTGAGTCTGCGTCTACAAGCGATCCCCATACACAAACACTATCCTACACACTAGGAGCAGAATACTGATCAAGAATAGAAATTCTTGATAAGTACAGGTGTCAGGGGAGAAGGCAGGAGAATGGGGTTAGGAGGGAGAGATAGATCAGTCATGATTGAAGGTCGCAGTAGACTTGATGGGCCGAATGGCCTAATTCTGCTCTTATCACATGATCATATGACCTTATGATTACTATTTGTGAAAGGCTTATCAAGATACATTTTTCTAGTATTGCATTTGGGCATAAAAGGTCAACTGAATGGAGGTGAAACACAAAGAAGGAAGTTGTGTAGATACAACATGGTCAGAGTGGAGGCTTTTGTGAGATGCGTTGTCCCTTCCAAATAATGTGCCAATTTTATTTATCACCAATGGGCAAAGGTGAGTTTAGACGTTAGAGGTCGTGCGCGGGAAGAGGCCTTTCGGCCCACTGAGTCCACACCGACCAGCAACCACCCTGTGCACTGTCACCATCCTACAATGTACAATTTTACCAAAGCCAGTTAACCCACAAACCTGCACGTCTTTGGAGTGTGGGAGGAAACCGGAGCACCCATAGTCGGGATCAAATCCGGGTCTCTGGCGCTGTAAGGGCGCAGCTTTACCGCTACGTCACTGTGCCGCCCCCTAAACTTGAACTCGAACTTGAAACAAAAGTTTCTATCCATTTTCCGCCTGTTCCCTAATTTGAGGAAGGACATTCTTGCTTTTGAGGGAGTGCAGCGTAGGTTTACAAGGTTAATTCCCGGAATGGCGGGACTCTCATATGCTGAGAGAATGGAGCAGCTTTGCTTGTATACTCTGGAATTTAGAAGGATGAGAGGCGATCTTATTGAAACATATAAGATTATTTAGGGTTTGGACACGCTAGAGGCAGGAAACATGTTCCCGATGTTGGGAGAGTCCAGAGTCAGGGGCCACAGTTTAAGAATAAGGGCTAAGCCATTTACAAAGGAGATGAGGAAACACTTTTTCACACAGAGAGTTGTGAGTCTGCGGAATTCTCTGCCTCAGAGGGCGGTGGAGGCAGGTTCTCTGGATACTTTCAAGAGAGAGGTGGATAGGGCTCTTAAAAATAGCGGAGTCAGGGGATATGGGGAAAAGGCAGGAACGGGGTACTGATTGGGGATGATCAGCCATGATCACATTGAATTGCGGTGCTGGCTCGAAGGGCCGAATGGCCTGTTGTCTATTGACTCATTGAGTTACTCTAGCACTTTGTCGTTCTTTTGAAACGATGGTCCTACTTAAAATGTTATTCTACTCTTCGATTTTTGGCGTTCTCTTGGTATTTTCCTTGCTATTATCGGTGTTTTTTTTGCTGGGACGTTCGCAGGAGCCTGTTTGTCTCTGACAAATACAAATTGATTTTCTTTCGCATTCTGTGGGTAATGGTGAATGGATGCCAAACAAGATTTATATCAAGTTTCATATTTACTATTTTAAGAAGTAAGTAAAATTGTCAATTGCCAGAGTAAATATATCATTGCTGTCCAGCTTTGCTGCTGGTATTTGCATCCAGTTGCTTGAGAGTGAAGTTGTTTAAGTAATTTTCACAAGAAGACATAACATGACGGCGCGGTGGCAGAGTTCCTACCCAGGTTCGACCCCGACTACGGGCGCTGTCTGTACGGAGTTTGCACGTTCTCCCCGTGACCGTGTGGGTTTTCCCCAAGATCTCCGGTTTCCTCCCACACTCCAAAGACATACAGGTTTGTAGGTTAATTGGCTTGGTGTATGTGTGAATTGTCCCTAGTGTGTGTAGGATAGCGTTAATGTGCAGGGATCACTGGTCGGTGTGGACCTGGTGGGCCCTAAGGCCTGTTTCCGCACTTTATCTCTAAACTAAATTAAACTAAACTAAATAACCTATCTCCCAAGACTAGAAGCTGCGTAAACCATTGACATCTTCACCTGAAGAGTTGTTTTCTGACTTTGCATTCCCAGCTTGAAGCTTAATCTGCTGTTAGTTCATTTCGGAAAATTTAATGTGCAATTTTGAATAAATTAATTTCATAATCATAATCATATTTTCTTAGCCAAGTATGTTTTGCAACATACGAAGAATTTTATCTGCCTTACAGTCATATTAATAAAAAGCAACAGAACACACAAAATACATTTTAACATGAACATCCACCACAGTGACCCCTCCGCATTCCTCACTGTGATGGAAGGCGAAAAAAAGTTCAATCTCTCCCTTCTTTGTCCTCCAGCGGTCGGGGGCCTCGAACCTTCCGTTGACGGGGCGATCTTACTCCCGTAGCCGGCGGTGGGCCTCCTCTTCGGGACGATCAAGCTCCTGCATCGGGGGGGAATCTCAACTCCCCCGCGCCGGGCGATCTACCCGGGGTCGGGGCTAGTCGAATGTCGTGCGGCTTTTGGAGCTTCCTGACGCCGGTCTCTTACCCGAGACTGCAAGCTTCTTGTTAAAGTCCACAGGCAGCGATTGGAGCGTCGATCTCAGGCAAGGGATCGGCTCCGATGGTATGTCCACGCCCCGCGGTGGGGCTCAAAGTCAGTCCCGAGCAAAGCCTCCAGCTCCACGATATTAGAAAGGGATCCCAATGAAATGGATGTTCAGCAGTCACTAATTCTTCTTTAGAGTAAGATTGCACATCAACATTGGTCCAACATGGCTAGTAAACTGTCAACCTTTTTGACAGGCTTGGTTATCTTAGTTTAGAGATACAAGGCAGAAACAGGCCTTTTGGCCACCGTGTCTGCACCGACCAGCAATCCCCGCACACTAATGCTACCCTACACACTAGGGACAATTTACAATTAGACCAAACCAATTAGCATATAAACCTGTGCAGGAACTGCAGATGCTGGTTTACACCAAAGATAGACGCAAAAGTAACTCAGCGGGTCAGACAGCATTTCTGGTAAAAGAAATAGGTGATGTTTTGGGTCGAGTCTGAAGAAGAGTCTCGACCCAAAACGTCACCTATTCCTTTTCTCCGCTGAGTTACTCCTGCGTTTTGTGTCTTACCTTCAGCCCATAAACCTGTACGTCTTTGGAGTGTGGGAGGAAACCGGAGCTTGCCGAAGAAAACCCATGTGGTCACAGGGAGAAGATACAAACTCCATACAGACAGTACATGTAGTCAGGATTGAACTCGGGTCTCTTGCGCTGTAAGGCAGCAACTCTAGCGATGTGCCACCGTGCTGCCCTGTGCGATACATTTTTTTCCGAGGTTCCAGTGTAAAACAGATTCTTCTTAGGCCCCCTTCGGTCGTGGCTGACCATGGGTGCCTCCAGGGTGCTATTCCCTATATGGAGGATGCCTGTGCGTGACTTTGTTTAACGTGGGGAGACTGGTGCACAGACAGCCACCCAACGCCGTAGTCAGGATCCAGCGGCGTTGCGTCCAAGACGACCGGAGACCCTTTTCTGCCGCAGCCTTCATCCGCCTTCCCAGCCGTTGTGACGCTCCACTAATGTCAGCCATCGTCTTCTGCCCGTTCCACCGTTACCGAGGTCTTGGTAACAGATTATTGTTTCAGTAAGTGGTATTGTTGAGAAAGGAAAATATAAATTAATGAAACATTGGAGGTGCATTTTATAGATAATGGCTAAATCCAAACCATAATGGATATTTCTCTCAAAATCAAGGGAGATAACAAGGAAGGCTGTCAAAGGATACATGATACATAAAATTGGTATATAAAAATTATGTGAGACATAGACAGGGTGGATAGTCCAGGGTGGGGGGGGGGGGGGGAAATTGGGAGCCTTAAGGTTAAAGGAGCAAAGTTTAAAGGAGATATGTGGGGAAATGTTGTTTTACACAGAGGCTCTATAAGGCGCTGGTCAAGCCGCATTTGGAGTATTGTGAGCAGATTTGGGCCCAACATCTGAGGAAGCTTGTGCTGGCTTAGGAGAGGGTCCAAAGGAGGTTTACAAGAATGTTTCCAGGAATTAGTAGGTAAACCTATGATGAGCATTTGTGGGCACTGGGCCTGTACTTGCTGGAGTTTGGAACGTTGAAGGGGGAACTCATTGAAACTTACAGAAACTTACAGAATAATGAAAGGCATGAATAGAGTGGATGTAGAGTGGATGTTTCCACTGGTGGGAGAGTCTTGGACCAGAGGTCAGAGCCTCAGAATTAAAGGGCGCTCTTTTAGAAAGGAGGTGAGGAGGAACCTCTTTAGTCAGAGGGTAGTTAATCTGTGGAACTCATTGCCACAGAGGGCTGTGGAGGCCAAGTCAGTGGATATTTTTGAGGCAGAGATAAACAAATTCTGGATTAGAACGGGTGTCAAGGGTTATGGGGAGAAGGCAGGAAAGTGGGATTAGGAGGCAGAGAATTCTACTCCTAAAACTTAACTTGTGAACTTGTGAACAGGGGATGGTGAGTGCCTGGTGTGGATGGTAGAGTAATGGGTCTGTCCCACTTAGGCGATTTTGTGGGTGACTGCAAGCAACTGCAGCAACATTTTCAACATGTCACAAAAGCTAAGGAGCTGATTGTGGACTTGAGAAGGGCTCAACATCTGAGGACGTACACGCCACTGGGGATAAATGGGACTACTGTGGATAGGGTGAGCACCTCTAAATACCTGGGATCACATCACAGAGGATCTGACACGGATGGACATCACACGCTGCCGCACTGGTGAGTAAGGCAAGGCAGCGCCTTTACCACCGCAGGCAGCTGAGGACATTCAGAGTCTCTCTGACGATCCTTCAGTGCTTCTACTCTGGGGCTGTGGAAAGCATCTTGTCCGGCAACATCTCAATCTGGTTTGGGAACAGCTCTGCTCAGGACAGGAAGGCTCTGCAGAGAGTAGTGCGTTCGGCCGAACGCACTATGGGAACTACACTCACCCCCCTGCAGGACCTATACACCAGGAGGTGCAGATCCAGAGCCAGCAACATAATGAGGGACCCCAACCACCCCAGCAACGGACTGTTCCAGTTGCTACGGTCAGGCAAGCACCTCCGTTGTTAAGCTGTGAAAACACAGAGGATGAGACGGAGTTTCTTCCCACAGGCCATCAGGACTGTAAACTCTTACCTCACCAGGGACTGTACTGTTGTGTTGTGTCTTTTTTAATTTTTTTTTCTAAAATGTAAATACTGGCTCTGTTCTATTCTGTTCTGTTCTGTTGTTTTTCACAATCCCCAGACATGGCCACTTTCATTTCACTGCACATCTTGTCTGTGTATGTGACAAATAAAGTTGACTTGTTGAAAATTTTCCAGCGACAGTGGCGACCATATTTCCTGTCGTAGGTTGGCGTAATTTGTCGTAGGTTGACATAGGTGCTATCGTAGGTTGTCGCCATGTATCGTAGGTGAATTCCATTAAAAACTAGTCCCTGGCAGTCACCCCAAAGAGTCGCCTGTGGGACAAGCCCTTAAGCAGATACAAAAAGTGGCGTTTAAGGGGCTTTTAGATAGCCAATGCATATGGCGGGATATGGATTGCGTGCAGGCAGTTGTTTGTTGAACTTGCACAATATTGTAGGTGAAGTTTGGCAACAGTGTTCCTGCTCTGTACTGTCTCAATGTTCAATGGTTAGTGAGCATTTCTCTTTTACAATCTCCGCTATTTCGGGAACTGTAAAAGAATGTAAGAAACCGCAACCGGATTGAGATTTGCAAAGCTTTTCGTGAGATTTTGCTCCCATTTTAACCAGTTTTGTTAATGCACAAATGTCTCGCAATAGTAGAAAAACACCTTCATTTGATTATTTAACATATTAACCAGCAGCAATGCACAGTCCAATTCCAAATCAATAGGTTCATCTGGTTAATGCTATTAACAGTTGTCTCCGAGGGCGGCTGGCATTTACTTGAAGCTTAACTCTATTTAAATGAATAGCCGATAATGAGAAAGGCATCCCTGGAAGGCCACATGCTGGGGCCTAGCCGTTTATTGAAGTGGAGTCAGTGTTGTTGGGTAAACATACACAGCTCACATTTTGCACACACAGCAAGGAGCCTTGAGCACCAGTGTTCCAATTAGTCTCACTTTTGCTGGTATTGAAGGATAAATGTCGGCAAGCACGGTGGCGCAGCGGTTGAGTTGCTGCCTTACAGCGCCCGAGACCCGGGTTCGATCCTGACCACGGGCACTGTCTGCAAGAGTACGTACGTTCTTTCTCCCCGTGGGTTTTTCTCCAGGATACGATACGATAGAACTTTATTCATCCCCGGAGGGAAATTGGTCTGCCGACAGTCCTAACACACGGCAAGGTACACGAAAACTTGAAATTAAAATTGAATTAAAATTAAACAAAAAAGAAAAAGACAAGCGATTGTTGGCTGGCTGCCATGTGCTGGAATGAACGAACAAACAAACAAACGGATGCAGGCTTATCCCCCGGGTAGAGGATTCTAAACTAGAGTGCCCCCCGCCCTCCCCCACACCGGGTACCCCTGTGTTCTCCCACCGTCCCTCACGGCAGTGCCCCCACGCCGGGTCCTCCATTGATCTTCACGGCGTCCCCCCCCCCCCCCCACTGTCTTCCCCTCCCGGATCTCCAGTTTCCTCCCACACTCCAATGACGTATATGCTTGAAGGCTAATTGGTTTGGTATAATTGTACATTTTCCCTAGTGTATATAGAATAGTGTTCATGTGTCGGGATTGCTGGTCAGCGCAGACTCGGAGGGCCGAAGGGCCTGTTTCCATGCTGTATCTCTAAACTGAATATTAAAAGTGCAAATCAATTAAAAAAACAACAACTTAAAGATTTTATAGAATACTAGACCAAGTGGGACCCGTTGGGCAATATCCACCCCATTCCCCCAACGCAACCCGTTGCCCAACGCAGATTCCACCACCACCCGGTCACACGCGTCACGCGGTCCCCCAACGCAACCCGTTGCCCAACGCAAATATTCCACTACTCAGCCATAGCAACCGTTGCCCAACGCAACATTCCACCACTCACCCATAGCCCCCAACTGCGCAGGCATGGCTCATTTGCCCTCATCCCCCAACACTCCCTCCACCTCCTCTTCACCCTCCCTCTCCTCTCCCCTCTCCCCTCTCCCTGCTCCCCCACTCCTCACCTCTCCCCTATCGCACTCCCCCACTATACACAATGTTTAAATAACATTTCTCCTCCGCCACTCCTCCCTCTCCTTACAACAATGTAACAAATGGCACTGGGTCGAACACTGTTGATGGGCAGTTTATGTAAATGAACAATACAGCACAGGATCAGGCCATTCAGCCCACACAACGTCAAGAGCATGCTAAGACATGATGCCGACCAACTCTCTAATCCATATCTCTCCATTCCCGCCACATCCAAGTGATTCCCTGCTATATCCTTTGGATTTTTTTGCATATCGACATGCAGTGGGAGAAATGAATCTTACACTGCAGGAGAGAAATTAACCGTTAACCATAGGGAAACACAAAATGCTGGAGTAACTCAGCGGGTCAGGCAGCAATTCTGGAGAGGAGGAGTCCATGACGTTTCGGGTAGGAACCGTTCTTTAGACCCTGCAGATGCTGGTTTACACGTACGATAGACACAAAACGCTGTAGAAACTCAGAGGATCAGGCCGCATCGCTGGAGATAAAGAAGCAGGTGACATTTTGGGTCAGCTCCCTTCTTCCGACCTCCAACTTGAAACATCAACTACGCTTTTTCTTCAGAGGTGCTGCCTGAACCTCCAAGTTACTCCAGTGTTTTGTGTCTATCTCCAATGTAAACCAGCACCTGCAGCTCCTTCTTACCCACATTAATATTTATTTACACAGGTATTATTAAATATCATGTGCCATCAGCTTGCATTTAACGCGCGGGCCACGTGCTTGAAATGTGGCGCATAATTCACAAACGTGTAAATTAAACATATACGCTGTCGGTAGTAAATTAGAGCGTGTTATTCCAAAAATAACAGCATGTAAATCAAGCTTCTGTATTAAAGGAACAAAGTGCGCTGTTTTATAAATGCATAAAACACGAGGCGATTGGGATTATAAACCTGATGTCGGGACGCTGTTTGTATGGTGTATCACCAGAAAGTAGCATCTGAAAAAGTACCATATCTGAGGAAGGATGTGCTGGCTCTGGATGAGGGTCCAGAGGAGGTTTACAAGAATGATCGCAGGAATGAGTGGGTTAACCTAAGATGAGCGTTTGTCGGCACTGGGCCCGCACTCGCTGGAGTTTAGAAGAATGAGGGGTGGGGACCTCATTGAAACGTACAGACTAGTGAAAGGCTTGAATGGAGTGGGTGCTATGGGGAGGATGTTTCCACTAGTGGGAGAATCTAGGACTAGAGGTCATAGCCTCAGAATTAAAGGACGTTCTTCCAGGAAGGAGACAAGGAAATTTTTCTTTAGTCAGAGGGTGGTAAATGCGTGGAATTCTTTGCCGCAGAAGGCTGTAGAGGCCAAGCCAGGGGATATTTTTAAGGCAGAGATAGATTGATTGTTTGATTAGTGCAGGTGTCAGAGGTTATGGGGAGAATAGACAATAGGTGCAGGAGTAGGCCATTCGGCCCTTCGAGCGAGCACCGCCTTTCAATGTGACCATGGCTGATCATCCACAATCAGTACCCGGTTCCTGCCTTCTCCCCATATCCCCTGACTCCAGACTGGCTAGGCAGTCTGCTCAGGGAAACACACCATGAGTCATTTCCCTGCAGAGCCTGCAGGACGTTCCGTGCTGACCACTGCCTGTATTTGAGTTTGAGTTGATTGGATTGATACACGGTATATTTGCTCGGATTAAAGAGAGTGCTCTTCACTGTACCTCAGTACACGTGACAATAATAAGCCTAAACCTATGTTCTATGTTAGTTAAGGATATTTACGAGGTTAGCCACGTCAGTTAGGGACCTTTTTCAGTAGTTCTGAAGTCGTATGCAGCCAATTGGGGGACTTGATTGAGGTCTTTAAAATGATGAAAGGGATAGACAGAGTTGACGTGGATACGTTTTTCCCATTGAGGGTAGGGAAGATTCAAACAAGAGGGCATGACATGAGAATTAAGGGACAGAGGTTTCGGGGTAACGTGAGGGGGAACTTCTTTACTCAGAGGGTGGTGGCTGTGTGGAATCAGCTTCCAGCAGAAGTGGTGGAGGCAGGATCGATTTTAACATTTAAGAGTAAAGTGGATAGGTATATGGACGTGAAGGGAATGGAGGGGTATGGTCTGAGTGCAGGTAGATGGGACTAGGGGAAAACAAATGGTCGGCACGGACTGGAAGGGCCGAGAGGGCCTGTTTCCGTGCTGTAATTGTTATATGGTTATATGGTTAATTGGGGTCAAGGACCTGTTTCCACCGCCACGCACAAGACAGACACCATTGTACGCAGATGCCGAGAAGTGCATTCAGCTCTGGCTGAACAATTTCTAATCTTGTGATGTGGACTCGATAAGAAGAAGAAGCAGCCAATTAGTTCAGAACGGGTCCACCCAAGACCACACAGAATTGTAGGGGATTGTGAACCACCTCCAGTTTAAATTCCATTTGGAATATTTTGGAGGACCAAGAAACCAAGAACCAAGGCGCGGCCCAGATCATCACACAAACCACAAACCGACCTCGATTCCATTGACTCCATTTACACCTCACGCTTCCTCGGCAAGGCCACCAGCATGATCAAGGACCAGTCTTACCCCGGCCGCTCCCCCTTCTCCGCCCTCCCATCAGGGTACAAATACAGAAGTGCAAAGCACTCACCTCTAGATTGAGGGGCAGTTTCTTCCCAGCTGTCATCAGGCAACTGATCCATCCTACCAACAACTAGAGATCAGTCGAGCTGCTATCTACCTCATTGGAGACCGTCTGACGTGTGTAGGATAGTGTTAGGATTGCTGGTCGGTGCAGACCCGGTGGGCCGAAGGGCCTGTTTCCGTAACTGTATCCCTAAACGCATCTAAAACAATCGTCTTCTCTTTTTCCATTTGGCCGTCAGCATCAAGAACTTCACCCCTAAAGTAGGGAAGATGGAGACACACAGAGCGATTCGGCGAGCCTTTGACGTTTGGCAGAACGTAACTCCGCTGACCTTCGAGGAAATCGCCTACGACGAGCTGGGGAACAAGAAAAGGGACGTGGACATTACAATTATTTTTGCGTCTGGCTTCCATGGCGATAGCTCGCCCTTTGATGGAGAAGGTGGCTTCCTTGCACATGCTTATTTCCCGGGGCCTGGCATTGGCGGGGACACGCACTTCGACTCCGACGAGCCTTGGACGCTAGGAAACCCGAATCACGACGGTAAGAATCTGTTTCTCATATTTAATCTGCAGAGTTTGTTGAGGTTCCACATGCATGCACTGGCTTATTATACCCGGTATTGAAACAGCCGTGACCAGGGCGGCACGCTGGGCGTAGCGGGTAGAGTTGCTGCCTTACAGCGCCCGAGACCCGGGTTCGATCCCGACTATGGGTGCTGTCTGTACGGAGTTTGTGGGTCGAAGGGCCTGGTTTCGTGCTGTATCTCTAAACTAAACTAAAAAACGTTTCACGGTTTGAATCACACTTGATGTTTATGCCATGCCTTGCAATCTGCGATGAAACAGATGTAAAAGGAGGTCACAAAGTGTAGTGTTTAAGAAGGAACTGCAGATGCTGGAGAAATCGAAGGTAGATAAAAATGCTGGAGAAACTCAGCGGGTGAGGCAGCAACTATGGAGCGAAGGAAAAGGTGACGTTTCGGGTTGAGACCCTTCTTCAGACTGATGTGGGGGTGGTGGGGGCGGCAAGAAGAAAGGCAGAGGCGGAGACAGTGGGTTTTGGGAGAGCTGGGAATTGGAGGGGAAAGAGGGAGAAAGCAAGGATTACCTAAAATTGGAGGTCAATGGTCAATGTTTATACCGCTGGGGTGTAAACTACTCAAGCGAAATATGAAGTGCTGCTCCTGGGCAGCAGTCAAGGGGGGGGGGGGGGGGGGGGGGGGGGGGGGGGGGGGGGGGGGGGGGGGGGGGGGGGGGGTAAAGCGACAAGTGTAGCACTTCCTGCGGTTGCAAGGGAAATTACCAGGGGAGGGGGTGGTTTGGGTGGGAAGGGACAAATTGACCAGGGAGTTACGGAGGGAGCAGTCTCTGTGGAAAGCTGAAAGGGGAGGAGATGGAAAGATGTGGCAAGTGGTGGGATCGCGTTGGAGGTGGCGAGAATGTCGGAGGATTATCTGTTGTATGTGACGGCTGGTAGGGTGGAAAGTGAGGACAAGGGGGACTCTGTCCTTGTAACGAGTGGGGGGATGGGGAGTGAGAGCAGAGTAATGGGGTATAGAAGAGGCCCTGGTGAGAGCCTCATCTATGGTAGAAGAGGGTAACCCCCATTCCCTGAAGAATGAGGACATCTCCGATGCCCTGGTTTGGAACACCTCATCCTGAGTGCAGATGCAGCGTAGACGGAGGAATTCGGATTAGGGGATAGAGTCCTTACAGGAAGCAGGATGGGAGGAAGTGTAGTCCAGATAGCCACGGGAGTCAGTGGGTTTATAGTGGATGTCGGTCAGGAGTCTGTTACCTGCGATGGAGATGGTGAGGTCAAGAAACGGTACAGGTGAATTTGAGTGCCGGATGGAAGTTAGTGGTGAAATGGATGAAGTCAGTGAGTTCTGCATGGGTGCAGGAGGTAGCACCAATGCAGTCGTCGATGTAGCGGAGTTAGAGTTCGCTCCGAACAAGGATTGTTCGACGTACCCTACAAACAGGCGGCATAGCTGGGGCCCATGCGCGTGCCCATAGCTACGCCTTGTATTTGGAGGAAATGGGAGGAGTCAAATGAAAAGTTGTTGAGGGTAAGGACCAGCTCCGCTAGGCGGAGGAGAGTATCGGTAAACGGGGATTAGTTGGTTCTGCGGTCGAGGAAGAAACGGAGGGCTTTAAGACCCCCCTGGTGGGGGTTGGAGGTGTGGAGTGACTGGACATCCATGGTGAAGATGAGGGACTGGGGGCCTAGAAAATGGAAGTCCTGGAGTCGACGAAGAGCGTGTGAGGTGTCTAAGTGAAGTAGTAACTCAGCGGGTTAGGCAGCACCTCTGGAGATCATGGATAGGTGACGTTTCAGGTGGGGGCCCTTCTGCAGACTCCAGGCTCGTTCGACTCTCTCTCCACGGATGCTGCCTGACCTGTTGTGTGTTTCCAGCATTCTATTTATTAAAATACAGCTCCGGACATTTAAAATACAAGCAGACTTTTTTGTAAAAATGAGGTGACGACCCCTTCTCCCCTCTCCACCATTTTCCCTTAACTGGTCTAACCATCTTCCTTTACCCAAGCATCCATGGGTGACGTTTCAAGGGTCGAGACCCTTCTTCAGGGTCTCGACCCGAAACGTCACCCCTTCCTTCTCTCCAGAGATGCTGCCTGTCCCGCTGAGTTACTCCAACATTTTGTGTCTACCTTCGATTTAAACCAACATGTGCAGTTCTTTCTTACATACATCAGTGACATCACCTATCCATATTCTCAAGGTTAATTCTCGGGATGGCGGGACGTTAATTCTTGTCATATGCTGAGAGAATGGAGCGGCTGGGCTTGTACACTCTGGAGTTTAGAAGGATGAGAGGGAATCTCATTGAAATATATAAGATTGTTAAGGGTTTGGACACGCTAGAGGCAGGAAACATGTTCCCGATGTTGGGGGAGTCCAGAACCAGGGGCCACAGTTTTAAGAATAATGGGTAAGCCATTTAGAACAGAGATGAGGAAACACTTTTTCTCACAGAGAGTTGTGAGTCTGTGGAAATCTCTGCCTCAGAGGGCCGTGGAGGCCAGTTCTCTGGATGCTTTCAAGAGAGAGCTGGATAGGGCTCTTAAAGATAGCGGAGTCAGGGGATATGGGGAGAAGGCAGGAACGGGGTACTGATTGGGGATGATCAGCCATGCACATTGAATGGCGGTGCTGGCTCGAAGGGCTGAATCGCCTACTCCTGCGCCTATTGTCTATTGTCTATTCTCCATAGGTGCTGCCTGACCTCCAGAGTTCATAGGTTCATATGACATAGGAGCAGAATTGGGCCATTCTGCCTTTCGTTCATGGCTGATCTATCTTTCCCTCTCAGCCCCATTCCCCTGCCTTCTCCCCATAACCCTCTTTAGTCGGGGGGTGGTGATTCTGTGGAATTCATTGCCACAAGCGGCTGTGGAGGCCAAGTCAATGGATATTTCTAAGGTGGAGATTGACCAGTAAGGATGTCAAGGGTTGTGGGGCGAAGGCAGGAGAATGGGGGTGAGAGGGAAAGATGATTGAATGACTGAGGAGACTTGATGGGCCGAATGGCCTAATTCTGCTCCTGGAGCTTATGAAGTTAGGAACGCCTGAGACCCCAGCACTTTGTTACTCCGGCGCTTTGTGTCCTTTTGTGTAAACCAGCGTCTGCCGTTCTTTGTTTCCACACACTGTAAAAGGCGGCTTGATCTTACAGGTAGCTTATCAACGATATTAAGAATTGATCCTATAAATACATCAGATACTGACAGGGTTACTTTTTAATCTTGAGGGACAACACTAAAATAAAGAGAAAACCCAGGCCACAGCTGCTTCATTTCAAAGGATGCTGTTCATTTAGATGCATTACCCTGCATACTCTTTGATGCCTCCATGTACATTATCCATATATATATTGTCTCTTCCACAATTCACTTAACTGTGAGGCATTGCTGCATAGCCTGACCAGTTTAATTGATATATCAGAATGAGAAAGTTCACAAGGTCATGAGTAATTGGAGCAGAATTAGGCCATTCAGCCCATCAGGTCTATTCTGCCATTCAATCGTGGCTGATCTATCACCCCCCTCCTAACCCCATTCTCCTCGAGGGAACATGTGGTGTCCACGGGGACTCTGGAGGCCTTCCGTGAACGCTGGTCACCGCAGGAGGTCGAATGTATTGTTGATAAAAATGTTAATATTTAAATTTGGTAACTTTGTTTGTAAAATGCCAATATAAACATTCTTTGATCGTGTTACTACTTTGTATTTTTGTTTGTTCTGAATAAAAGCATTTTGTATGGAAAAAAAAGAGGAAATAAAAACATTCTCCCCATTATCCCTGACACCCGTACTAATCAAGAATCTATCCACCTCTGCCTTAAAAATATCCATTGACTTGGCCTCCACAGCCTTCTGTGGCAAAGAATTCCACAGATTCACCATCCTTGGTCTAAAGAAATCCCTTCTCATCTCCTTCCCAAAGGAATGTCCTTTAATTCTGAGGCTGTGACATCCAGATCAAGACTCTCCCACTAGTGGAAACACCCTCTCCGCATCCACTCCATCCAAGCCTTTCCCTATTCGGTAAGTTTCAACAAGGTCTCCCGTCATTCTTCTGAACTCCAGCGAGTACAGGCCCAGTGCCATCAAACGCTCATCGTTAAGTCATCCCCCTCATTCCTGGGATCATTCTTGTAAACCTCCCCTGGAGCCTCTCCAGCGCCAGCACATCCTTCCTCAGATATGGTGCTCAAAATTGTTCACAGTACTCCAAATGCGGCCAGACCAAAGACTTATAGAGCCTCAGCATTACATCGCTGGAGCCCTCTTGAAATAAATGCTAGCGGTTGACCTGATGAAAGACTTTTACAAATTATTGCTCATGTTGATGTGCCCATAAACAAGAGAGCACATATAATTTTATACATTTATTTTACACCTCACACCATACACTTCCTTTTCTCTGTGTCTTCCTCTCGCCTGACTCTCAGCCAGAAGAAGATTCTCGACTTGAAACGTCACCCATTCCTTCTATCCAGAGATGCTGCCTGTCCCGCTGAGTTACTCCGCCATTTTGCGTCTATCTTCGGTGTGAACCAGTATCTGTGGTTCCTTCCTACCTATTATTCCGCATGCGACTGGGATCACCTGCAGGTGGTCATGTTCATAAATTCGTAAGTGCTAGTAGCAGGATTAGGCCATTCGCCCCGTCAAGTCTCCTCCTCCATTCAATCATGGCTGATCTATCTCTCCCTCCTAACCCCATTCTCCTACCTTCTTCCTATGGCCCCTGACTCCCGAACCAATCAAGAACCTATCAATCTCTGCCTTAAAAATATCCATAGACTTGGCCTCCGCATCCGTGCCAGGATTCAGTCAAACAAACATTAAAATAAAAAATGTGAAGCCATTAAGGTGTCATTATCCACGTAATAAAATGAAGTGAAGCGAGCTCGACACACACCGAACAACTACGTTCAACTAACAGCAGTGAGAAAGAGTGCAAACTGATGACCTTGTGGAAAGCAAGTGACAAAGATCTGATCATCTCTACTGTGCGAGAGGGAATCTCTGTTGCACGGTGGCGCAGTGGTAGAGCTGCTGCCTTACAGCGCCAGAGAACCAGGTTCGACCTCGGGTGCTTGTCTTTACGGAGTTTGTACCTTCTCCCTGTGACCGCGTCGGTATTCTCCGGGTGATCCGGTTTCAATAGACAATAGACAATAGGTGCAGGAGTAGGCCATGCGGCCCTTCGAGCCAGCACCGCCATTCAATGTGATCGTGGCTGATCATCCCCAATCAGTGCCCCGTTCCTGCCTTCTCCCCATATCCCTTGGCTCCGCTATCTTTAAGAGCCCTATCTAGCTCTCTCTTGACAGTATCCGGAGAACTGGCCTCCACCGCCCTCTGAGGCAGAGAATTCCACAGACCCACCACTCTCTGTGAGAAAAAGTGTATCCTCCTCTCCGTTTTAAATGGCTTACCCCTTATTCTTTCCTCCCATACTCCAAAGACATGCAGATTTGTAGGTTAATTTGGCTCTGTAAATTGTCCCTAGTGCATAGGACAGAACTAGTGTTGTAGGAAGAAACTGCAGATGCTCGTTTAAACCGAAGGTAGACACAAAATGCTGGAGTAACTCAGCGGGACAGGTGGCATCTCTGGATAGAAGGAATGGGTGACTTTTCGGATCGGGACCTTTCTTCAGACTGAATCAGGGGAGAGGGAGATACAGAGACAAGGAAAAGTAAGGTGTGAAAACGAGCAAAGAGTTAAAATGTAAACAAGGACAGTCAGACTAGCTGGAGAACTGGGAAGGGGGGAGGGATGGAGAGAGAGAGGGAAGGCAAGGGTTACTTGAAGTTACAGAAGTCAATGTTCATACCGCTGGGGTGTAAGCTGCCCAAGCGAAATATGAGGTTGTGTTCCTCCCATTTTCGCTGGGCCTCGCTCTGACAATGGAGGAGGCCCAGGACAGAAAGGTCAGAGTGGGAATGGGAAGGGGAATTGAAGTGATTAGCAACCGGTTCCGCTGCCTGTTCCTCCAGCATTTTATGTCTGTCTTCAGATAGAACTAGTGTATGAGTGATCGTTGGTCGGTTCAGACTCGGTGGGCCGAAGGGCCTGTTTCCACACTTTATCTCTTAAAAAAAAAGATCAGCTAGGAATGTTCAAAGGCATTATGTAGAAACCAGTCTGAAGAAGGGTTCGGAGCCAAAACGTCACCTATTCTTTTTCTCCAGAGATGCTGCCTGGCCCGCTGAGTTACTCCAACAATTTGTGTCTGTCTTCGGTGTTAACCAACATTTACGGTTCCTCCCTACACAGTACAGATGCTGGTTTAGGACACAAAGTGTTGGAGTAACTCAGTGGGTCCGGCAGCATCCCTGGAGAACTTGACTAGATGACGTTAGACATTAGACTTTAGAGATAGTATGGAAACAGGCCCTTCGGCCTGTGTTGGGCCTGTGTGCTGGAGTAATTCAGCAGGTCAGGCAGCATCTCTGGAGAAAATGGGTAGAAGAGGTTTCGGGGTCAGGTCCCTTCTTCAGATTGATGAGGTGCGGGGAGAAAGCTGGAGGGTGTGTGGTGGCAGCACAAAGTCTGGCAAGTGATAGGTGGATACAGGTGCAGTGGGAATACCTCTTTGCATCTGTGAGACCAATTGTAGAGAGAAACATAGAAAATAGGCGCAGGAGGAGGCCATTCAGCCCTTCGAGCCTGCACCGCCATTCAATATGATCATGGCTGATCATCCAACTCAGTATCCCGTACCTGCCTTCTCTCCATACCCTCTGATCCCCTTAGCCACAAGGGCCACATCCAACTCACTCTTAAATATAGCCAATGAACTGGCCTCAACTACCCTCTGTGGCAGAGAGTTCCAGAGACTCACCACTCTCTGTGTGAAAAAAGTCTTTCTCATCTCGGTCTTAAAGGATTTCCCCCTTATCCTTAAGCTGTGACCCCTTGTCCTGGACTTCCCCAACATCGGGAACAATCTTCCTGCATCTAGCCTGTCCAACCCCTTAAGAATTTTGTAAGTTTCTATAAGATCCCCTCTCAATCTCCTAAATTCCAGAGAGTATAAACCGAGTCTATCCAGTCTTTCTTCATAAGACAGTCCTGACATCCCAGGAATCAGTCTGGTGAACCTTCTCTGCACTCCCTCTATGGCAATAATGTCCTTCCTCAGATTAGGAGACCAAAACTGTACGCAATACTCCAGGTGTGGTCTCACCAAAACCCTGTACAACTGCAATAGAACCTCCCTGCTCCTGTACTCAAATCCTTTTGCTATGAAAGCTAACATACCATTCGCCTTTTTCACTGCCTGCTGCACCTGCATGCCTACTTTCAATGACTGGTGTACCATGACACCCAGGTCTCGCTGCATCTCCCCTTTTCCTAATCGGCCACCATTTAAATTGTAGAGAGAAACATAGAAAATAGGCGCAGGAGGAGGCCATTCAGCCCTTCGAGCCAGCACCGCCATTCATTGTGACCTTGGCAAACTCTCCCAAGGCCTGCTGGTTCTCCCGGTTGCAAACCATTTTAACCCCCCCTTGCCATTCCCACACTATCCTTTCTGTCCTGCGCCTCCTCCATTGCCAGAGTGAGGCCCAGCGGAAATTGGAGGAACAGCACCTCGCGTGCTCCTCGGATTAGCTTGTAACCTAATGACATGAACATTGAATTGTCAAATTTTAGGTAGGAATCTACAAATAACAACCCCCCCCTCCCCACTTTCTCCTCCCCAGTTTTCTCCCCTTCTAGATCCACGCCCATTTCTCTCCGTCCTCCTACCCCTGCCTCTGCCAGCTCTCTTCCTTTTTAGTTTTGTTTCATTTTGCCATCCGCCACTTCTCTGCCCACTCTCCCAACCTGTCCAAGTCCTTCTGCAGACTCCCTGCCTTCTCTGCACTACCTTCCCCTTTGCACTATTTTTCTATCATCCGCAAACCTGGCTACAAAGCCTTCAATATCACTCTCATTGATGTCAAGTAATGCAAAGAAGAATGAATTGAGCACAAAATGTGGTCGCGCTGGAGACCACATTTCTGAGAGAGTTAGTTTAGAGATATATAGCATGGGAAACAGGCCCTTCAGCCCATTGAGTCCATATCGACCAGTGATCCCCAGACAGTAACATTACCCGACACACACTAGAGACACTTACACCAAGCCAACTAACCGGCAAACCTTTGGAGTGTGGGAAGAAACCGGAGGTCCAGGCGATAACCCACGCACTTCACGGGGAGAAAGTACAAACTCCCTGCGGACAAGTAGCCGTAGTCAGGATTGAACTCTGGTCTCTGGCGCTGAAAGGCAGCAACTCTATTGTTGCACCATCTTCTTCACAATTTGCACCTGTTCTATCCTCATCTCCTTAGCTCACCCTTTTTGTCTTTTGATTTCTGGCCTTTGTCTTACCTTTTGCCAAACCAAACCCTCTTCACCTGTATCCACCTAACACTCCCCAGGCCGTGTCCTGCCTCCACCTCTCTTCCAGCTTTCCCCACCTCTCCCCCCCCGCCCCTTCCTGACCACATCCGTCTGAAGAAGGACCACGAACCAAAACGTCATCTATCCATGTTCTCCAGAGATGCTGCCTGATCTGCTGAGTTACTCCAGCACTTTGTATCTATTTTTATTAACCAGCATCTGCAGTTCATAGAAACATAGAAAATAGGTGCAGGAGTGGGCCGTTCGGCCCTTTGAGCCAGCACCGCCATTTAATATGATCATACGATACAATACGATTCGATAGAACATTATTTATCCCAGGCTTATGCTAATCGTCATAAAAACACAAAATACATGAAACATGAAATTAAAGTGATGAGCGGAACAGATTGGGGATGTGCAAAGCTTGGGACGAGGGTGGGAGTCAGTCTCAGTCTACCCCATGACCGAAGGAGGAGGAGTTGTACAGTTTGATAGCCACAGGGAAGAAGGATGTCCTGTGGCGTTCTGTCTGTCCTGCATCTTGGTGGAACCAGCCTGTTGCTGAAGGCACTCCTCAGGTTGACTAGTGTGCCCAAAATCATACAAAATCAATAAAGGTCCTGTCCCACCAGCATGCGTCTGCACGCGGCGAGCGCGACCATACGTGGTGGCTTGAGGCGTACGGCCTCGCGGGGCCAGTCCCATTTCGAACCACACGGAGCCGTATGGAGCTGGTCCCGACATCATACTCACCAATCAGCTGGGCAGGAGGCGGGCCGACTGAATTTGGACGTCGCACGGCGTCTGGCGGTGACGTCATCACGCAACGGCACGCCGGGCGGTGACGTCATCGCGCAATGCCACGCGCTAGGCCTACGCCATGAAGACGCTGCGTACGATGACGAGACGTTGCGCACGACCTCGATGCGGCTGCGAGCCGGCAGGGCGTTCCCACACGGGATTTTTAAGCTGTTTCGGAGCCTCGCGCGATGTCGGGACCAGCCCCGCAAAACACCATACGGCTCCGGCGATCAAAGTGGGACCGGCCCCGCGAGGCCGTACGGCTCAAGCGACCACGTTAGGTCGCGCTCGCCGCATGCAGTTGCATGCTGGTGGGACAGGCCCTTAAGTGTACTAGTGCTAGTACTTGTCTCTCTAGCAGTGCTACAGACCTGGCCAATTAGTGGCATTAAGCGGCTAGAACTATACTAATGCCGCTGCAGTCTTCATGCTGCTTGCCCTTTTTTTGTTTTCTTGTCTGCCTTGGATAAATAAGCACCAAACCTAATGTACCCAGAAGATATTTTAATTCCCTCAGTCTGAGGAAAGTAATCCCATGCTCCCTATTATTAACTAGCCTGATTGCTTGCTAGAGCACTCTGCTTTGTGTTTAGTAGATTGTGCTATCAGCTCCATTGTTGTCTAATTCCAAGGCCAATTACTCAATCTTGGTGGATGCTGAGTTACAAAGCAGATTGTGATTTTGAGAAATGCAATGGGAATGAAAGCAGAAAATGCAATTTGATTTTTTTTTTTAATGCACTGAAATGGAGAAAACTATTTCAGGCCATTGTCTCAATAGTTCCTTGAAAGTGGAGTGACGGTGGCACAATGGTGGAGGTGCTGCCTTACAGCGCCAGAGACGATCCTGACTGCGGGTGCTCTCCGTATGGAGTTGGACGTTCTCGCTGTGACCGCGCAGGTTTTCTCCGGGTGCGCCGGTTTCCTCCCGTCTGCCTGACCAGCTGAGTTAAGGGGCCTGTCCCACTTGGGTGACCTAAACAGCAACCTCTGATGACCTTG
This sequence comes from Okamejei kenojei, assembly GCA_035221665.1. Classification (NCBI taxonomy): domain Eukaryota; kingdom Metazoa; phylum Chordata; class Chondrichthyes; order Rajiformes; family Rajidae; genus Okamejei; species Okamejei kenojei. The sequence continues at coordinate 122,510,494 of CM069134.1, read as the reverse complement.
CCCGCCACCCAAGGTCTCCATGAAGTCACAGGAGGTTTTGGTCACTCTCCCTAATGGTCGAAAGTGGTTTCCGTGTGGTCGAGGCTTCATCTAGGTCGCTGCTATTTTTTCATCCTGATTACAACTGGCCTCGACTAAAAATAGGTTGCCGTTTTAAAAATCGAAACATTTTTAGTCGCAGGTCTAGTTGAAGCCAGTTTTCTTCATAGTCGAGGAAGGTTTTCAAAATATGCGTGGGAGGTGGTAGGAGGTTGCAGGTCACCTCCACCTTGATATCTTTTTTGGGTGGCGGGCAAGGTCACCTGAGGTTGCTGTTTAGGTCTCCTAAGTGGGTCAGGCCTTTTGCATTTTGCATCCAGCATTTTGCGCCTATCTAATGTGGGAATTAAGAACAGCTTGTAAACTCAAGTTGCACTTGTATAAAAGTCATGGATGAGCTGAGTCAAAGAAACTACTGATCATTACATTTTGTTGACATTTACTGTATATATTAAATTGTTCTTGTAGTCCTTTCACGGATCAGTATCATTACATTATTGCCAAGAGTGAACAATACTCTTTCCTTCAAATACTGGCTATATCATAAGATCATAATGTCATAAGTGATAGGAGTAGAATTAGGCCATTCAGCCCATCGAGTCTACTCCACTTTTCAATCATGGCTGATCTATCTCTCCCTCCTAACCCCATTCTTCTGTCTTTTCCCCATAATCTGAAACCTGTACTAACCATGAATCTATCTATCTCAGCCTTAAAAATATCCACGGCCTGCACAGCCTTCTGTGGCAAGGAATTCCACAGATTCACCACCCTCTGTCTAAAGAAATGTCTCATCATCTCCTTCCTAAAAGAACATCCTTTAATTGTGAAGCTGTGACCTCTAGTCCTGGACTCTTCCACTAGTGGAATCATCCTCTCCACATCCAAAAAGACAGATTTAGAAGAATATGGGCCAAGCGCAGGCAAATGGGACTAGAGTAGATGGGACCTGTTGATCAGTCATAGAGTGATATCGTGTGGGAACAGGCCCTTCAGCCCAACTCGCCCAAACCCCCAACAATGTCCCACTTGCTTGTGCTTAGTCCATATACCTTCAAACCTGTCGTATCCATGTACCTGTCTAACTTTCTTAAACGATGGGATAGTCCCAGCCTTAACTACCTCCTCATGCAGCTTGTTCCATACACCCTCCACCCTCTGTGTGAAAAGGTTACCCCCTTCAGATTCCTATTAACGCTTCTCCCCTTCACCTTGAACCTATGTCCTCTGGTCCTCGATTCCCCTACTCTGGGCAAAAGACTCTGTGGATCAACCCGATCTATTCCTCTCATGATTTTGTATACTTCTATTAGATCTCCCCTCGTCCTCCTACACTCCATGGAATAGAGACCCAGCCTACTCAACCTCTCCCTATAGCCCACACCCTCTATTCCTGGCAACACCCTCATGAATCTTCACTGAACCCTTTCAAGCTTGACAATATCTTTCCTATAACATGGTGCCCAGAACTGAACACAATATTCTAAACGCGGTCTCACCAACGTCTTACACAACTGCAACATGACCTCGCAACCTCTATACTCAATAGTCTGACTGATGAAGGCGAAAGTGCCAAAATCCTTTTTGACCACCTTATATACTTGCGACTCGACCTTAAAGGAACCATGCATGTGCACTCCTAGATCCCCCTGCTCTAGAACACTACCCAGAGGCCTACCATTTATTGTGTAGGTCCTGCCTTTGTTCGACGTCCCAAAATGCAACACCTCACACTTCTCTGCATTAAATTCCATCAACCATTCCTCCGCCCACCTGGCCAGTCGATCCAGATCCTACTGCAATCTTTCACAACCATCTTCACTATCTGTAAAACCACTGATCAGCAAAACTGTGTCATCAGCAAACTTGGTAATCGTGCCCTGTATGTTCTCATCCAAATCATTGGTCAGTGTGGGCAAGTTGGGCCTAAAGGCCTATTTCCATGCTGAATGACTATGACTCAGGGACAGCATCACTGTTCTTCATCTGGAAGAGCTGGACAGGAGCGTATACAGCTTGACTTTTAAGCCGTTGCAATGTAATGACTTTTATTGTCTACCAGGCATCAAGGAACTGCAGATGCTGATTTACATTAAAAAAAAAAGTGGTGGGCAAGAGACACTGTGTCTACCTGATCTATTCTTCTCATGATTTTCTACAACTCATCATCCCTAGATTCATCACGATGATTGCATTGAATAGATGTGTCAGCTACGTTTAATTTAAAAACAATCTTTCCTACAAAAGAACTATGAAATCCAATTAATTGTTCTCAAGATCACATTTCTTATTAGTACTGACTAGAAGCAACAGATAGTTATTACTAGTATAGACAATTCAATCATATGTGCTTTTCTTGTTCATAATCACCATTGACTCTCTTTCATTTTAATTAGGCTGAGATATTGAATATCAGACTCTGTGTTGTGGAGTAGTTCATACTATGTGGCTCGTGTTACTTCATTAATTATGCTCAGCTGTTTTTCTCACAATGGCAATTGTGACCTGACACGCTAGAGGCAGGAAACATGTTCCAGATATTGGGGGAGTCCAGAACCGGGGGCCACAGTTTAAGAATAAGGGGGAGGTCAATTAGAACGGAGACCAGGAAAAACTTTTTCACCCAGAGAGTTGTGAATCTGTGGAATTCCCTGCCTCAGAAGGCAGTGGAGGCAAATTATCTGTATGCTTTCAAGTGAGAGTTAGATGGAGCTCTTAAAGATAACGGAGTCAAGGGATATGGGGAGAAGGCAGGAACCGGGTACTGATTGTGGATGATCAGCCATTATCGCATTGAATGGCGGTGCTGGCTCGAGTGTCCGAATGGCCTACTCCTGCACCTATTGTCTATTGTCTATTCTCTATTGCAACTGAGGAGCGAAAGAGTTGGAAACATGTACAAGGTGCAGCTTTTTCTTTAGTTTGATAGCATCCCATGAGTGCAGACATGCAGGGTGAAGGCACACGAGTGCTGACAACCTTACCACCGATCGTTAGCAGGCTCTTCCGCCCAACTTGCCCACACCGACCAACATGTCCCATCTGCACTAGTTCCACCTGCCTGCATTTGGTCCATATCCCTCTAAATCAGTCCTATCCAAGTACCTGCCTAATTGTATCTTAAACATTGCAATAGTCCCTGCCTCAACGACCTCCTCTGGTAGCTCGTTCCATACGCCTAGCACTTTATGTGTGAAAAAATTACCCCTCAGTTTCCTATTAAATCTTGCCCCCATCACATTGAAACATAGAACATAGAAAAAAAATCTATGTTTCTATGTGAAGGGGAAAGAAATAGGAATCACAAATTCGCAAACCTATGTCCTCTGGGGTACACAAAAAGCTGGAGAAACTCAGCGGGTGCAGCAGCATCTAAGGAGCGAAGGAGATAGGCGACGTTTCGGGTCGAGACCCTTCTTCAGACTGGTCAGGGATCAGGGAAACGAGAGATATAGACGGTGATGTGGAGAGATAAGGAACAATGAATGAAAGATATGCAAAAAAGTATCGATGATAAAGGGATCTATGTCCTCTGGTTCTTGATTCCCTTACTCTGGGCAAGAGACTACCCGATCTATTCCCAAATAATTGGGACAAATGGGAAATTGACTGCACGGAAGAGTGACACATGGGAATCTTGCTCCTTACACAGGAGTTTGGTCATTGTCAAAAGGAGACTGTGAGTTCTGCTGCGTAGCGTGATAGCAGAATCATTTGCCATTAGACTTCGCTATTAGTCACGGAGATCACTCCCTTTTGGATTGAGCTAATTAGCTACTAAACAATTCAGTTAATTCCTTTGGAGAGAACTGCAGTCTTTTCGAGCATTATTGAGCTTCCCAGTGAAATAGCAGCTGCTATCGAGGAGGATGAGTCCCTCAGACACCCGAACGCCCCTCTCAAACGGAGGTCTTCATGTGTGTGATGATGATACTTTAATGTCACTGGGCACCTAGGTACAATTAAATTCTTTGTTCTTCCAAGCAAAGTACACAAAAGTGTCGCCACAAAGGCACCTGAAAAAGTTACAAAAAGTACTGTGTAGGAAGGAACTGCAGATGCAGGTTTGCACCGAAGACAGACGTAAAATGCTGGAGTAACTCAGCGGGACGGGCAGCATTTCTAGAGAGAAGGAATAGTTCTCGCCCGAAGCGTCACCCATTCCTTCTCTCCCGAGATGCTGCCTGTGCCATTGAGTTACTCCATAACAAGAAGTACTCATCCCTTCTTCATTTCCCCCCCCCCCCCCGTCTCCACCCTAGCCGAGTCCCCAGATGGGGTTAGGAGGGAACGATAGATCAGCCACGATTGAATGGCGGAGTAGACTTGATGGGCCGAATGGCATAATTCTGCTCCTCTCACTTATGAACGTAAGGAGGGTAAAAAAAAAATATATAGCGCTCATTACATTCTGCTAATGCAATGCTCTTGCTGATAATAGTCACTGTAGAACCCTTTGGAGAAATAACAAAAAGCTGCAGAAGTCTAGCGACAGGCCCAAATCTCACATTTGAGTATTAGCACTGACAATTCACTGCTTTAGAAAGACAATAGGTGCCGGAGTAGGCCCTTCGAGCCAGCACCGCCATTCAATGTGATCATGGCTGATCATCCACAATCAGTACCCCGTTCCTGCCTTCTCCCCATATCCCCTGACTCCGCTATTTTTAAGAGCCCTATCTAGCTCTCTCTTGAAAGCATCCAGAGAACCTGCCTCCACCGCCCCCTGAGGCAGACGATTCCACAGACTCACCACTCTCTGTGAGAAAAAGTGTTTCCTCGTCTCCGTTCTAAATGGCTTACTCCTTATTCTTAAACCCGCGGCCCCTGGTTCTGGACTCCCCCAACATCGGGAATAGATGATAAATGATGATGGTCAAACATAATGAACAGTATAAATAACACTACACCACTCGCTGTTTAGGATGGATTGTAAATATTCCAGCGGCAGAGTTGCTGCCTTGCAGTGCTTTCAGCGGCAGAGACCCCGGTTCGGTCCCGACTACGGATGCTGTCTGTATGGAGTTTGTACGTTCCTCCCGTGGCCGCGTGGGTTTTCTCCGAGATTTTCGGTTTCCACCCACGCTCATATTGGTTTGTAGGTTCTTTGGCTTGGTGTATGTGCAGGATCGCTGGGCAACGCAGACTCGGTGGGCCGAAAGGCCTGTTTCCGCGCTGTATCACTAAACTAAGCTAAACCAAATCATTCCTACATAGTAAGCCTTATAGGATTGCTAGTGTATTGAATGATGGAACTGATAGTTAGTATAGGACAGCACAGTGGGAGACCGGTAGAGTTGCTGCTTTACAGCGACAGAGACCTGGATTTGATCCTGACTACGGGCGCTGTCTGCACGGAGTTTGTTTGTTCCCCCTGTTACCGCGTGGATTTTCTCCGGGTGTTCCGGATTCCTCCCAGATTCCAAAGACGTGTAAGATTGGAGGTTAATTGGCTTCTGTAAATTGCCCCCAGTGTATATGATGGAACTAGTGAATGGCTGATTGTGGGTCGGTGCGCACTTGGTGGGCTGAAGGGCCTGTTTCCACACTATCTCTAAACTAATAGCCAGTGTGGAACATTTGTGGATATCCATGACAATAATCTATGCAGGGTTCTGATCTTACTTTGGCATGAAAGATGAGACCATAAAGGTTTGAGATGAAAACTTGATATATTTACTGGTTTCTCAGCTCAGTTATTGAAGAGGGAAATTTATCCCAATATAATTTTGAGTGCATTGTGACAAGCCTTCATTGATTAAGAGAGCGCTGCGTATTTTGTTGGTGAATCCAGATAAAGCAGAGATATTAATAATGTATTTTGATCCACAGAGCTTTCTTTAATATAAATACAGAACATGTTTGGTTTAGTTTAGAGATACAACGCAGAAACAGGCCCTTCGGCCCACTGAGTCCACGCCGACCAGCGATCCCCGCACACGTAGGACAATTTTGTAGTTTTACCAAGCCAATTAACCTACAAACCTGTACATCTTTGGACTGTGGGTGGAACCCGGAGATCGTGGAGAAAACCCATGCGGTCACGGGGAGAAGGTACAAACTCCGTACAGACAGCACCCGTAGTCGGGATGGAACCCGGGTCTCTGGTGCTGTAAGGTGCAACTCTACCACTGCGCCACCGTGCCACTCAGCAGGTCAGTCGGCATCTAAGCAAGGGTTGGAGTAAATGGTCTAGGTCAAATGCTTTTCATCAGAACTAGGATAGAGAAAATAAGTTAGTTTTATGTTGCAGAGGGAATAGAAACTTAGAAACATAGAAAATAGGTGCGGGAGTAGGCTATTCGGCCTTTCGAGCCTGCATCGCCATTCAATATGATCATGGCTGATCATCCAACTCAGTATCCTGTACCTGCCTTCTCCCATACCCCCTGATCCCTTTAGCCACAAGGGCCGCATCTAACTCCCTCTTAAATATAGCATCTTTCATGCCAAAGTAAGATCAGAACCCTGCATAGATTATTGTCATGGATATCCACGAATGTTCGACACTGCCTATTAGTTTAGAGATATATTTGAGAGAGTGAGGTCAGGGTTAACTGTAGAGGTCATAGCATTGTAAATATGATAATAATTCAGTTCAGTTCAATTTATTGTCACGTGTAGCGAGGTACAGTTTAAAGGTTTTGTTACGTGCAAAACAGTCAGCGGAAAGACAATACGTGATTGCAATCGAGCCGTTCACAGTGTACGGATCCATGATAAGGGAATGACGTTTTGAAAACATAGACAATAGGTGCAGGTGTAGGCCATTCGGCCCTTCGAGCCAGCACCGCCATTCAATGTGATCATGGCTGATCATCCACAATCAGTACCCCGTTCCTGACTTCTCCCCTTACCCCTTGATTCCGCTAGCCCTAAGAGCTCTATCTAACTCCCTCTTGAGTGCATCCAGTGAATCGGCCTCCATTGCCTGAGGCAGAGAATTCCACAAATTCACAACTCTCTGTGTGAAAAAGTTTTTCCTCATCTCAATTCTAAATGGCCTACCCCTTATTCTTAAACTGTGGCCCCTGGTTCTGGACTCCCGCAACATCGGGAACATGTTTCCTGCACCCAGCCTGCCCAATCCCTTAAGAATTTTATATGCATCCACGATTTCCGGAGTCATCACCTTGCGTACCCTGGGATGCAGACCATCAGGCCCTGAGGATTTATCAGCCTTCAGTCCCATCAGTCTACCCAACACCATTTCCTGACAAATGTGACTTTTCTTCAGTTTCTCCATCACCCCAGATCCTCTGGCCACTACTATATCAGGAAGATTGTCTGTGTCCTCCTTAGTGAAGACAGATCCAAAGCACCTGTTCAACTCATCTGCCATTTCCTTGTTCCCCATAATAAATTCACCTTTTTTGGTCTTCAAGGGTCCAAATTTGGTCTTAACTAATCTTTTCCTCTTCACATACGTGAAGAATCTTTTACTATCCTCCTTTATATTCTTGGCTAGCTTACGTTTGTACCTCATCTTTTCTCCCCGTATTGCCTTTTTAGTTACCTTCCGTTGTTCTTTAAAAGTCTTTCCAATCCCCTGGCTTCCCGCTGATCTTTGCTATGTTATACATCTTCTCTTTTAGCTTTATACTGTCCTTGATTTCCCTTATCAGCCACAGTCGCCTCTTACTCCCCTAGAATCTTTCTTCCTCTTTGGAATGAAATGATCCTGCATCTTCTGTATTATTCCCAGCGGAGCATTTGGTGCAAAGTAAAGCCGGTAAAGTCTGCTCAATGATAGCCTGTGGTCACCAATGAGGTAGTTCAGGACCTCTCTCTAGTTGTGGTAGGATGGTTCAGTTGCCTGATCACAGTTCTCCACAGCATGGTACATATACAATAGACAATAGGTGCAGGAGGAGGCCATTTGGCCCTTCGAGCCAGCACCGCCATTCAATGTGATCATGGCTGATCATTCCCAATCAGTACCCCGTTCCTGCCTTCTCCCCATATCGCCTGACTCCGCTATTTTTAAGAGCCCTATCTAGCTCTCTCTTGAAAGCATCCAGAGAGCCTGCCTCCACCGCCCTCTGAGGCAGAGAATTCCTCGGACTCACCACTCTCTGTGAGAAAAAGGGTTTCCTCGTCTCCGTTCTAAATGGCTTACTCCTTATTCTTAAACTGTGGCTCCTGGTTCCCCTAACATCAGGGACATGTTTCCTGCCTCTAGCGTGTCCAAGCCCTTAACAGTCTTATATGTTTCAGCATCTGTGGAGACACCAAAGGTCCAGAAGCAGCTATAAATTGTGTCTGAAGGAACTGCAGATGCCAGTTTAAACCGAAGATAGACACCAAATGCTGAAGTAACTCAGCAGGACAGGCAGCATCTCTGGAGAGAAGGAATGGGTGACGTTTTGGGTTGAGTAAAAGGGTCTGAGGAAGGGTCTCGACCTGAAACGTTACACATTCCTTCTCTCCAGAGATGCTGCCTGTCCCGCTGAGTCACTCCAGCATTTTGTGTCTACCTAAAAGCAGTTATACATTCGGTGATAACAGATAATGAGATACAGGTAAGTCAGAAATCCAAGCAGGCCCTGTCATGTCCAATATTGTCCATAATTGACAGTGAGAAATTTAAAACTCTTTGGTGTATCCACAGATGTTGAAACAAGGGGATTACTCTTGTTCTGTTTTCCTCCAAGATAAGGTTTCTCCAATGGAGTCATTTTTCTCCAACTGACCCAATATTACCATGGCAACAGGTTCCCCTTCAAGAATGTTCTGCACTTGGCTAAAGGCACATTATTTGGTCTCAGTTCTTCCTCCGCACTTGGCTTAAGATATGGTCAGGATAAAATCTAAATGGTTCCAGCATTGGGAGCAACATGAAATCTTCCACATCTCTTTAAAATAGAAAACACTTTTCAACAATAAAAATGTTCGCATGCCAACTTTTTACTAATGTAAGCACTTAATGCATAACAAGTTTGGGATACACATGCAGAATTATAAATCAATTACAGACACAAAATACTGGAGTAATTCAGCGGCTGGGTCAGGCAGCATCTCTGGAGAAAAGGTATTGGTGACGTTTCGGGTCGAGACCCTTCTTCAGTCTGAGGGTCAGGGGAAAGGGGAACGAGAGATATAGACGGTACTTGGGACAAATGAATGGAAGATATGCAGAAAGCAATGATCATCAAGGTAATGTGGAGCCCACAATGGTCCACTGTTGGTTGTGGGGATAGTTGATAACGAGTTACACAGAGAGTAGAAGATGGATACAAAATGCTGGAGTAACTCAGAGGGACAGGCAGCACCTCTGGAGAGAAGGAATGGGTGACGTTTCAGGTCGGGTTGGGTCTGATGAAGGGTCTCTACCTCAAACGGCACCCATTCCTTATCTCCAGAGATGCTGCCTGTTCCGCTGAGATACTCCAGCATGTTGTATCTTTAAAAAAAAATCAATTGTTGCTTATTAAAGGGGGCAGTTTTCCAGTGATCGAGTTCTTTCATCTATGCTTATAAAGCATCTTCTGGAAGTAAGTTTTTATTCCGGCGTCACCATCTTCTTGGAATAGACTGCTCCCACTGATTCATCATTAACACCTCTAAAGACCTTTACTAAGAACGAACTTCAGCCACCATCAAAAGGGCTTTCATTTCCATGAATGACCTTTACCCCAACTCTTTCCATACAAACTATACATTATTCCACTTTGATTAGTCGGACAAAATTGTTTACAGGAGTAAATCCATTTCTAGAGGGACCAACGCATATCAAAAAGCCTCAAAGCTCCCCTTGGTTTTGGATGCTGCAAAATTAATATATTTACTTGAACCCTTGACAGCTCTTGATCTTAACTGCCGGTGACTTCGACCAAAACGTCATGCATTCCTTCTATCCAGAGGAGCTGCCTGTCCCGCTGAGTTGCCCCAGCATTTTGCATCTATCTTCGGTGTAAACCAGCATCTGTAGTTCCTTCCCACACAATTGATTTTTTATAACTAGTTTTACTGTCCTCCTGTTCCACTGTCCGTAAAACTCGTTATCACTTATCGCGCAACCAACAATGGACCATTGTGGGCTCCACATTTCCTTGCTCTTTGCCAAGCTTATAAAGAGGTTGACTTTGACATGCTGATCAAACAAAGCTTTTGAAAGCTTGAGATAGGCAGTCGGCAGCATAATCCAGGACGAGTCGCACCCCGGACACTCCCTCTTTTCCCCCTCTCCCATTGGGAAAGAGGTAGAGAAGAGTGAAAACGCACACCTCCAGATTCAGGGACAGTTTCTTCCAAGCTGCTATAAGGCAACTGAACCATCCTACCACAACTGGAGATCAGTCCTGAACTACTACATACCTCATCGGGGACTCTCGGACTATCTTTAATCAGACTTTCCAAGCTTTACCTTGCACTAAATGTTATTTCCTTTATTATGTATCTGTACACTGTAAATTCCGAGACTGTAATTATGTATTGTCTTTCTGCTGACTGATTAGCACGCACCAAAAACGTCTCACTGTACCTCAGTACGTGACACTAAACTAAACTAAACTGAATCTTCTTTCTACACTGCTGGTCCTGATGCAGGATCTCAACCCAAAAGGTCAACCGTACCTTTACCCCCATGGATGCCGCTCGACCCGCTGAGATAGTCCGAGGGTCACCAATGAGCTGGATAGTAGTTCAGCACTGCACTCTGGTTGTGGTAGGGTGATTCAGTTGCCTGATAAGAGCTTGGAAGAAACTGTCTTTGAATCTGGAGGTTGGCATTTACACACTTCTATACCTAGGTCGTACATGAAAGTGAGAGGGAGCGGAGAGTTGAAGTCTGTTTAGCGATGGGTGAGACAAGATGAAGGGAGCGGGTGATGTTGGAGCAAGGTGGGAGGGAAGAAGGGTAGAGACAGGGTAGATGGCAGGTAGAACCAGATGTAAGGAAGGGATGTGAAGGTTGCTTCTACTTCAGGATATTCCCTATCCCCTTCCCGTATTCCATTGCATCATTGTTTGAGATTCATCCTACTACAATGGTGTAATCTGCAAATTTGTAAATGGAGTTAGGCTGGGCGTTGGCCACAGTCATGGGTGGAAATCGCTTTAAACCATGGGGGGGGGGACACACACACACACACAAAGAGAGAGGGGAGAGAGAAAGGTCAGAGAGGAACGATCGCACGGTATAACGTGCCGCCAACCCATTCTGATCGCTGCCACTGCCGCTGAACACCCCCCACATTGCACCTGTCTTCACGGCAGCCCTGTGACGGCTCGGCTCTGACAGTTCGAGGGACCTACCATGTAACAACACTAAGATCGACGTGCTCCCTGACTCGAATCGACTCGACACACGCTCTGTCCTGCGCTAAGCTTGTTGCGGGCCGGAGAAAATCTCGTGGCGGGACATAGTTTGGAGACCCCTGATGTACGCATAGGTACCTACGCATGATATGGTAATTACAGTTAGCACAGGCTTAATTGGGAAGATTGTAGCACTAGCTTCCTTCCGTGGTGGGTGGGAGCACTTAGAGGGTTGAAGGGGCCGGAGAATAGGCCCAAGTTGCATTTCGACATACAAGGAAACATGGGGGGGATTGTGCCCACCTCTCAAAACATACCCCCCCCCACCCCCCGGTATTTCCGCTCAGTTGTGTGTGTAGAGGGAGTGTGGTAAGGAGCTGATAACGCAACCTTGCAGGGCACCAGTGTTTAGGTTTATAGGCACCCTCTCATCATTTTATCCACTTCTAACAATCTCCAGCTTTCCAGAGACAACAATCCAAGTCTGTCCAAGTTATGCTTGTAGCTAATATTCCCAAATCCGGGCATCCTTCTGGTAAACCTCCTCGGCACACTTTCCAAAACCACATCCGTCTGCAACGGGGGCAACCAGAAACTCCCAGAGTTGGCGAATAGAAGATGAAAATTAATGTTCTTGGTTCAAGATACAGCGCGGATAATATCGTAAGTTCATAGGTGATAGGAACAGAATTAGGCCATTCGGCCCATGATGTCTACTCAGCCATTCAATCACGCCTGATCTACCACTCCCTTTCAACCCCATTCTCCTGCCTTCCACCCATAACCCCCGACACCCGTACTAATCAAGAATCTAGCTATCTCTGCCTTAAAAAAGATCCATTGACTTGGCCTCCACAACGTTCTGCGGCAATTCCGTGACATAAGCAGCCAACCCAAAATAATTTGGAATTATTGTCTCCATTTTCTGAAATGTTTCCATTTGGGTCCAGTGGTTGGTGGGTTAACGTGAGGAAGCTGGAGGACGAGAAACATCCTGTTCAATATTCAGACACTGCTGGGTGAACAAAGATCATCTGGTACTTACTTATGTTATGGATCACTCACCCAATTATGCTCAATTGAACCCATTGAAACCATTGAAATTTACAGAATAATGAAAGGCTTAAATAGAGTGGATGTGGAAAGGATGTTTCCACTGGTGGGAGAGTCTAGAACCTCAGAATTAAAGGGCGCTCTTTTAGAAAGGAGGTGAGGAGGAACATCTTTAGTCAGAGGGTAGTTAATCTGTGGCACTCATTGCCACAGAGGGCTGTGGAGGCCAAGTCAGTGGATATTTCTAAGGCAGAGATAGAGACATTCTTGATTAGAATGGGTGTCAAGGAGAAGGCAGGAAAATGGGATTAGGAGGCAGAGATCAGCCCTGATTGAATAGTGGAGTAAACTCGATGGGCAGAATGGCCTATTTCTATTCCTTTAACTTGTGAAAGGTACAGTACAGAAATAGGCCCTTTGGCTCACTTCGCCCATGCCCATCCACTCCACCCATCTGCCCTGCAAAGCTCCCTATCGCTTGCCAGGCTTCATCCTGCCCCCACCTCTCCTTTCCAGCCTTCTCCCCCCCAACTACTTGAAGAAGGCTCCCGACCTGAAACATTGCCTGTCCATTAGCTCCACTGGTATTGTCTGACCCATTGAGTTCCTCCAGCACTTGGTGCTACTTCCATCACATCTTTCCACACTAGGCCTTTATGCCTCATATGCTTTTCTTCCTCACAAAATACCTGTTCCAACACCTATTAAACATTGCAATTGCATCCGCCTCCTCCGGCAGCTCATTCCAAATATTCACCCTCTGTGTGGAAAAACGTGCATCTCGAATTTCCTTTCAATTTCTCCCCTCTCACTTTAAATCTGTGCCCTCTAGTTCTAGAATCCTCACCCAAGGTAGTACAGAGTCTATTTATGAAAAATAGACTCTGTACTACAGGGGCACACAAAAAGCTGGAGAAACTCAGCGGGTGCAGCAACATCTAAGGAGCGAAGGAGATAGGCGACGTTTCGGGTCGAGACCCTTCTTCAGACTGGAGGTCTGTTGCTGCACCCGCTGAGTTTCTCCAGATTTTTGTGTACCCTCGATTCTCCAGCATCTGCAGTTCCTTCTTTAAGACTCTGTACTACCTTGGGTACAATATTATGAGAGGGATAGATTGGTTAGACGCACAGAGTCTCTTGCCCAGAATAGGGGAGTCAAGAACCAGTGGACATAGGTTTAAGGTGAGGGCCGAAAGATTTAATAGGAACCTTAGAGGGGTAACCTTTTCACACAAAGGGTGGTAGGTGCATGAAATTAGCTGCCAGAGGAAGTAGTTGAGGCAGGTACTATCGCAGTGTTTAAGAAACATTTAGATAGGGACATGGATAGGACAGGTTTGGAGGGATATGGGCCAAACGCAGGCAGGTGGGACTAGTGTAGCTGGGACATGTTGGCCAGTGTGGGCAAGTTGGGCCAAAGAGCCTGTTTCCATGCTGTAAGGCTATGACTAACTTTATAAACCTCCTAGACCAAGTAGGACCCGTTGGGCCCCGTTCCCCAATGCAATATTCCACCACTCACTCATAGCCCCCAACTGCGCAGAAAAAAGTTCAGCCTGAGCTGAACAGAAGTTTTAACTTCTGTTCAGCTCATATTGCAGTAAATTCAATATTATGGTGAAAGCTTTTGGATCAAAGGAGGAAACAATAGCAATGGAGATACTGCGTGGAGTATCACTAAAACCACTTGGATGACCAAAAAAACAAATTGATGGAGGAACTGAACAAGGACAATATACAGTGTTTACTGATGCCAATTAACCACACTAGTATTACATCCTAGACGTCTTGGGCAAGTTACAGGAGCCAATGAATCCACAAACCTTCACGTCTTTGAGATGTGCAAGGAAACCGGAGCACCCGGAGAAAACGCACGCGGTCACGGGGAGAACGTACAAACTCCGTACAGACAGCTCCCATAGTCAGGATCGAACCTAGGTCTCTGGCGCTGTAAGGCAGCAACTCTACCGCTGAGCCACAGTGTAGATGAGAATAGTATCTCATGCCTTTGTATTGAGTAGTGGCAATAATCCATTTATATTTGTCAGTTACAATGTAAGCTTTAGATAAAGGCACAAGTTGTATTTTAGACACATTCTGCCCGTGATTTATAATCTGTACTGCATCAAGGGGAGTAAATCATTGTCTGACATGTTTCTAACTATCCAAGCTGCAGTATAAATGCACAACTTTAATGCCATCTGTTGGAGAACGGCCAAAAATCCCAGCGACTCTTAATACAGGACTGCAAAATGTGACTAGTGTGTAACATGAGCAATGTGCCTAATGAACATTCAAAAACCTACGGTAACTGGTAAGAAACTCAGATATGACGGAAATGCGATGCCTTGACACCTACAAAACCACACTTGGATGATAACATGACCAAAAATACAAACTGATGGCGGAACTGAACAGGTCAGGCAGCATCTGTGGAGGGAATTTGACAGGAGACATTTTCAGGTCGGGACCCTTTTTTGTTTTGGTTTTAAAGATACAGCGTGGAAACAGCCCCTTCGGACACCGAGTCCCCACCGACCAGCGATCACCCCACCGTACACTAGTCCTAACTTACACACTAAGGACAATTTACACGTCTTTTGAATGTGGGAGGAAACCGGAGCACCCGGAGAGAACTCACTTAGTCACAGGGAGAACGGACAAACCCCATAGGCACACCCCCTTAGTCAGGATCGAACCCGGGTCTCTGGCGCTGTAAGGCAGCAACTCTACCGCTGCGCCACCGTGCTGGCCCTTTACACACTCTGGAATAACTAAACAGGAAGCATTCGTGAAGGGAAATGAACATATGACATTTCAGAGATGGACACACAATGCTGGAGTAACTCAGCAGGTCAGGCAGCATCTATGGAGAAAATGGAAAGGTGACATTTTGGGTTGGGACCCATCATCGTATTTTGCATCCATCTTTAGTATAAGCCAGCATCTGCAAATCCTTTTTATTACATGTGATATTTCGGATTGGGTCTTTTCCTCAGCCAATGTAAACACTGAGCAGGTCAGTGGAGGGAAATAGACCCAGACCATTTCAGGTTGTGACCTTACTCCAGTCTCTAGAAACGCTAAACATGTTAGGCACCACCTGTGGAGGGGATTGGACAGACGACATTTCACCTTTGGACAATTGGACCTTCCTTCAGGGACTCTAGATACACTGAGCGGGTCAAGCAGCATCTGTGGAAACAGATAGAGTTCATGTTTCCTGGTTTGTCAGAAAGTTGGAAAGAGAAAACTATGATTAGTTTTCAGTAATGAAGAAGATGGAGGAGGAACAGGAATTACAAAGGGGATACCTCTGTTGGACAATATGTGCAGGAGTAGACCATTCGGCCTTTTGAGCCAGCACCGCCATTCACTGTGAGCATGGCTTATCATCGACATTCAGTAACCCATTCCTGTACTCCTCACCAAATCCCCTGACTCCACTATCTTTTAGAGCTCTATCTAGGGTAAGACTGAATGTGTTAAATGTAAAGGGCTTGTCCCACTTGGGTGTCATTGGCGAGTCATTTACACAACATCATTTACGCGTCTCGACGCACGTCGCGAGCGGTGCCCCAGGATTTTGGGATGTACAAAATCTTCGCGCGCCATCTGCGTGACGCGCTAATGACTTAAGCACCCTTAACATCATAAGGGATAGAAGTAGCATTAGTCCATTCAACCCATCAAGTGTACTCCGCCATTCAATCATGGCTGATCTATCTCTCCCTCCAAACCCCATTCTCCTGCCTTCTCCCCATAACCCCTGACACCCATAAGAATCAAGAATCTATCTATCTCTGCCTTAAAAATATCCACTGACTTGGCCTCCACAGTCTTCAGTGGCAAAGAATTCCACAGATTCACCACCCTCTGACTAAAGAGGTTCCTCCTCATCTCCTTCCTAAAGGAACGTCCTTTAATTCTGAGGCTATGTTCTCGGGTCCTAGACTCTCCCACCGGTGGAAGCATCCTCTCCACATCCACTCTTTCCAGGCCTTTCGCTGTTCCGTAATGTAGTAATAGGAGTGGCAAATGGGATCAGACATCGCTCGGATAATTCGCTGTTTGGCCCACCCCTATGTCAAATCATTCGTCCTCTGTTTTTATTGTATTCCAGACTTTCGTAGCACCAACAAACTTCAGACCCACTTGGTAATTGCAAATTTATATTTTCAGTGCAAACTTGCTCACTGAAACCATTCCTCTCCCAAAGGGAGTTAGGGAATGGTGCAGAACAGCACGGCTCATTAAACAATTGTAGAGCCATAGCTTATGTGTGGGTTGTCAAATCTATTGTACATGTGAATGCTTCTGCAAGGATCTGGCATCCAGAGACATCCAAAACCCATTAAAAATAATTAAGTTTTGCACAAAAAAATAGAGAATTCATGATATAATAAATGAAAAAAAAAAATTAAAACACTAAAGACAATTCAAAACATTTAACCAAACACCATTAATTATGAAATTGTGTAAGCGAACTGATACAAAGGTAGATGTTCTCCTTTCTCGCATCTGTGCTCCTCTCCATTGATGTGAGGACTTATTCTTCCTAAATCAGGTCTAATCTGACACAAATGTCCCAAGACAAGTCTCGCCCCAGACACTCCCTCTTCTCCCCTCACCCGTCAGGCAAGAGGTGCAGAAGTATGAAAACCCACACCTCCAGATTCAGGGGCAGTTTCTTCTCAGCTGTTATCAGGCAACTGAACCATCCCATCAACAACTAGAGAACGGTCCTGAGCTACCATCCACCTCATTGGAGACCCTCGGACTATATTTAATCGGGCTTTATCTTGCACTAAATGTTATCCCCTTTATCCTATACCTGCACACTGTGGACAGCTTGATCGTAACCAAGTGTAATCTTTCCGCTGACCTGATAGCACGCAACAAAAAAATGGCTTATCACTGAACCTCGGCAAGCGTGACAATAAACTAAGCTAAAGTTAAGTCCTAACCACTGTGTTTGCAGGCCTGTGATTCTTGCTGCAAGTAAGAATGGCATTGCCAGTACAAATGACAATGAATCTTTCTCGACTCCCTTGACCCTGGGAAGATATCTGGAGTGGTTACAGAGGCGGCCAGTGGTCTGAGTGGAGGTCGGAATTTGCCTGGGAAGAGGGACCAGCAAGTTTGGCACATGCATCACGCAAAAAACTCATTGTCAGTGATACTGATGGGAAGGCAGTGGTAGAGTTGCTGCCTTACAGAGTTGGAGATCCAGGTTCGATCCTGACTACAGGTGTCACCTGTATGGAGTTTGTACGCTCTCCCCCATCATCTGCATGGGTTTTCTCCGAGTGCTCCGGTTTCCTCCCGCGCCCCAAAGACGTGCAGGATTGTAGGTTAATTGGCTTTGGTAAAATTGTAAATTGCCCCTAGTGTGTGTGAGATAGTGTTATGCCCCTGTCCTACTTAGGAAACCTGAACGGAAACCTCTGGAGACTTTGCGCCCCACCCAAGGTTTCCGTGCGGTTCCCGGAGGTTTTTGTCAGTCTCCCTAATGGTCGAAAGTGGTTTCCGTTTTAAAAACCGGTAATTTTTTAGTCGAAGCCGGTTGCGATGCTAGTTGAAGGTGGTTGCCGGAGGACAAAAACCTCCGGGAACCGCACGGAAACCTTGGGTGGGGCGCAAAGTCTCCAGAGGTTTCCGTTCAGGTTTCCTAAGTGGGACAGGGGCATTAGTGTGCGGAGATCGCTGGTCGGCGCAGACTCGCTGTGTCTCTGAATTGAACTAAAAATGTGTACCATTCAGCAAAGAACTCCAGGCTATTCCCAGCAAATCGCAGCACATTGTTATGATCTTTGCAAGGCTTATGAAAGAGGATACGAATGAGTGCCAAATTATAATATGGAGGAAAGATTTAGATCCTTGGATCACTGACACATGTCTTGTAGTAGATGTTTATGGAACCTATAAATAAAGCTGGATGCAGATTATCCTTCAGGCTATGGTGAATTTATTTTGTACTTCATTATCAGACAAATGTCGTTATATTAATGCTATTAAATTTTAAATGTTTTACTTCAGATTTGATTGTGGGACATTTTACTTTAAATGTCTAAACCTTGTAGTACCTGAAAGAGAAAGAAAACAAAACATTAGGGGAGATAGGATTTTTGCTCATTATTCTCAGAAAGTAATTAAGTTGATGAGTCCATTATAATTCACAATGAGATTTGTGAATGAACTGCTACTAGTTAAAACAATGTGTATTCATTGCCACAGAAGGCCGTGGTGGCCAAGTCGATGGATATTTCTAAGGCAGAGATAGATAGATTCTTGATTAATGCGGGTGTCAGGGGCTACTCAACAGACAAAAATCTGTAGCCTCCCTTTGTTCTGGTATTTTGTTGGTTCACATGCTTGATCAGTAGTGTTTTATCATTAATGTTTTATAATTATTAATGTTTAGTATTTTCTGAGTCATTCGTAACTGTCACTGTATGTCATGTTGTTACTTGTGGGCAGAGCACCAAGGCAAATTCCTTGTATGTGAATACTTGGCCAATAAACTTACTTACTTACTTACTTATGGGGAGAAATCGGGAGAATGGGGTTGAGAGGGGAAGATAGACCAGCCACGATTGAATGGCGGAGTAGACTTGATGGGCCAAATGAGTTAATTCCATTCCTAAAACCTATGAACCTATGAACTAGATACCTCTGCGGAAGCGTGGAATTGGCTGCTGATGATTTTCCCTCTGCTGCTTTACATTGGGAGATGTTGACAACAATGAACTCTTCAGTAAATATACTGATATCTACTGATATGATATAAGGGGCGGCATGGTGGCGCAGGGGTAGAGTTGCAGCCTTACAGCGCTCGGGACCCGGGTCCGAACGTGACCTCGGGTGCTGCCTGCACAGAGTCCGTACGTTGTCTCTGTGACCGCGTGGGTTTCCTTCAGGAGCTCCAGTTCCAAATCCCACGTGCAGGTTTGTAGGTTAATTGGCTCCTGTAAAATGGTAAATTGTCCCTCGTGTGTAGGATGGTGTTACTGGGGACCGCTGGTCAGTGCAGACTCGTTGGGCGGTAGGGCCTGTTTCCACGCTGTTGCTCTAAATTAAACTGAACTCACAACACACTTAGTGGATGGAACCGTTCTCGAATGAATTCAACTGACTTTAAATTTATTGAACCAGGTTTACCAGGAAGGAGTTAAGGAAGAATATGGGATTTAGGATGTCTGGAGCAAAATTGTTTTTTTGTCAGGGTTAACAAATAGCAGTGATATTACACTGTAGTTATGAACAATACTCAGTGCTTTGTTTTTTTTTTCCATGATGTTACTTTTCAAATGTATAATTTCGGTAATTACTGAATCTGACAAAACAGAAGAGGCCCATTATGTTTGAATGTGTTGTGGATTGCAGTCCCATTCCTCAGCTTACTCACCAATACATAGCAAATACATTATCTTCAATTGTTTGCCCTATTATGGAGTCATAAGAGTGATACAGCATGGCAACAGGCCCTTCAGCCCAACTTGTCAACACCAACCAACATGCCCCATCTAAGATCATAAGTGAGAGGAGTGGAATTCGGACATTTGGCCCATCAGGTCTACTCCACCATTCAATCCTGGCCGATCTATCTCTCCCTCCTAACCCCATTCTCCAGCCAGGGATGAGTGGGTTAACCTATGATGAGCATTTGTCAGCACTGGACCTGTACTCATTGGAGATTGGAAGAATGAGGAGGGACATCATTGAAACTTACAGAATAGTGAAAGGCTTGGATAGAGTGGATGTGGAGAGGATGTTTCCACTAGTGGGAGAGTCTAGGACTAGAGGTCATAGCCTCAGAATTAAAGGACGTTCTTTTAGGATGAAGATGGGGAGAAATTTTGTTAGTCAGAAGGTGGTGAATCTGTGGAATTCTTTGCCACAGAAGGCTGTGGAGGACAAGTCAATGGATATTATTAAGACAGATAGATAGATTCTTGATTAGTACGGGTGTCAGAGGTTATATGGAGAAGGCAGGAGAATGGGGTTAGAAGGGAGAGATAGATCAGCCATGATGGAATGGCGGAGTAGAGGTGATGGGCCAAATGGCCTAATGCTACGCCCCATAACCCCAGACACCCAGGACGAGACTAGTCCCACCTGCCTGCGTTTGCCCCTGTCATTCTTAACTGGGATGTAATGCTGAGGCTCTATAAAGCACTGGTTAGACTGCATTTGTAGCATAGTGAGCGGTTTTGGGGCCCCATGTTTGAGGAAGGATGTGCTAATATTGGAGAGGGTCCACAGGATGTTTTTGTATGATGTGCTTTTGAAGGCACAGTGCCTGTACTCGCTGGAGTTTAGAAGATTGATGGGGGGACCTCATTGAAACTTAGTTGAAAGTGAAAGGGCTGGATAGGGTGGATGTGGAGAGGATGGTTCTCCTAGTGGAAGAGTCTAGGACCAGAAAATACAGCCTCAGAATAAAAGGATATACTTTCAGAAAGGTGATGAGGAAGGAATTTCTTTAGTCAGAGGGGTGTGGAGGCTGAGTCAATGGACATTTTTAAGGAGATTCCTGATTACTAAGGGTGTCAGGGGTTATAGGGAGAAGGCAGGAGAATGGTATTGAGATAGATCAGCCATGATTGAATGGCGGAGTAGACTTGATGGGGCCGAATGGCCTATCCATGTAACTGTATCTTTCGAAACAATGGAATTTACATCGAAAATAGGTGCAGGAGGAGGCTATTCGGCCCTTCGAGCCAGCACCGCCATTCATTGTGATCATGGCTGATCGTTTTTAAATCACTATGGAATTTCATCACGACACATTAGCAAGGTATGATGTTCCAGTTTCTTCCAACTCCGTTTTTTCTTTATTTCCACTCTGTGATTTATTGTCACAAAACGCATAATAAAGTAAAACGGTTCCCCTGCATTTCCTACATAATCACCAAGTCTCCACAACTTTGCAAACCTCCATCCCTTTATCTCCTCTGTTTAAAGGAAAAAAATCAAATGTTTCCATTGCTCAACATTACCAAAGTTGCTCATCTGTGAACGCCTCCTGTTAAATCTCTTATCCAGCCTACCCAAGGTGACATTCAGTTCCTGCGTTATACCAACTGAACCAAATAAGTGAGATACGTTGCGTAGGAAGGAACTGCAGATACTGGTTTACACCAAAGATAGACACCAAATGCTGGAGTAACTCAACAGGGCAGGCAGCATCTCTGGAGAGAAGGAATGGGTGACCTTTCGGGTCGGCAGACGTCTTCAGACCCGAAACGTCACCCGTTCCTTCTCTCCAGAGATGCTTCCACGTGAGATAGGTTTTTAGTTTAGTTTAGAGATGCAGCATGGAAACAGACCCTTCAGACCACCGACCAGCGATCCATGTACACTAGTTCTATCCTACACACTAGTGACAATTTACAATTTTACTGAAGGCAATTAACCTACAAACCTGTATGTCTTTGGAGTGTGGGAGGAAACCGGATCACCCGGAGAAAACCCACGAGGTTACAGGGAGACGTACAAACTCTGTACAGACAAGCACCCGGAGCCAAAGGATAGACACAAAAAGCTGGAGCAACCCAGCGGGACAGGCAGCATCTCTGGAGAGAAGGAAAGGGTGACGTTTTCTGGTCGAGACCCTTCTTCAGATGCTTTTTCTCGACCCAAAACATCACCCATTCCTTCTCTCCAGAGATGCTGCCTGCCCCGCTGAGTTGCTCCAGCTTTTTGTGTCTATCTTCGGTTTAAACCAGCATCTGCAGTTCTTTCTTACACACCCATAGCCTGGATCAAACCCGCATCCCTGGCGCTGTAAGGCAGTAGATCTGCCGCTGCGCCACCGTGTCGCTCTACAACTACTTAAATACCTTCCCTGGTAAGCTAGGTGAAGACTGTTTTCCCCTGTCTTCTCCAATGTAGGTATAGGCAGTGCTATGTTTGTGGATTAAATGTGCTGGTAAGGCATTTCGGCACCTCAAACAATTGAATGCTAGATTTTCAAATCTTTTAAGATTTAAAATTTCCCACTCGTAAAGTCATAAAGCACAGAAACAGGCCCTTTGGTCCAATTCGTCCATGTCGACCAAGAGGCCTAATCTAAGCCAGTCGTGTTTGGCCCTCTGTACAGGCTGCACGTGGGTCTCTGGCGCTGTGAGGCAGCAACTCTACCGCCGCGCCACCGTGCCTCCACAGCCCTTCTGTCTGGCGGTGACTTCCAATAATTCAATGCCTTCTGCATGAGAACCTATCTTCTCAACCGTGTCCCGAATAGCTAATCTCATATTAAGTTGATGCTCTCCAATTGAACCTTCAGCAAACTGGATTTATGATACTCACAGTGCCCTCCATAATGTTTGGGACCAAGACCCATCATTTATTTATTTGCCTCTGTACTCCACAATTTGAGATTTGTAATAGAAAAAAAAATCACATGTGGTTAAAGTGCACATTGTCAGATTTTAATCAAGTACATTTTGGTTTCACCATGTAGAAATTACAGCAGTGTTTATACATAGTCCATTTCATGGGCACCATAATGTTTGGGACACAGCAATGTCATGCAAATGAAAATAGTCATGTTTAGTATTTTGTTGCATATCCTTTGCATGCAATGACTGCTTGAAGTCTGCGATTTATGGACATCACCAGTTGCTGGGTGTCCTCTCTGGTGATGCTCTGCCAGGCCTGTATTGCAGCCATCTTTAGCTTATGCTTGTTTTGGGGGCTAGTCCCCTTCAGCTTTCTGTTCAGCATATAAAAGGCATGCTCAATTGGGTTCAGATCAATTGATTGACTTGGCCAATCAAGAATTGACCATTTTTTAGCTTTGAAAAACTTCTTTGTTGCTTTAGCAGTATGTTTGGGATTATTGTCTTGCTGTAGAATGAACTGCCGGCCAATGAGTTTTGAGGCATTTGTTTGAACTTGTGCAGATACTATGTGTCTATACACTTCAGAATTAATTCTGCTACTTCCATCGATGAAGATACCTTCAGTAGCAGACAACAAATCACAACAAATTCCAAAAAGTTTGTTAAACTTAGTCATACTGCATGGAAACAGGGTCTTCAGCCCAACGTGTCCCATCTACACTAGTCCCACTGCCTACGTTCAGCCCATATCTTTCTAAACCTTTCCTATCTGTCCAAATGTCTTTTGAATGTTGTGACATTACCTGCCTCAACTCCCTCCTCTGGCAGCTCATTCTATATACTCACCACCCAATGTGTGAAACATTTGCCCTTCAGGTTCCTCTAAAATCTTTCCTCTCTCACCATAAACCTTTGTTTAAGAACGTACCTTTAGGAAGGAGATGAGGAGGAATTTCTTTAGTCAGAGGATGGCCAATTTGTGGAATTCATTGCCACAGGATATTTTTACGGCAGGTATTGATAGATTCTTGATTGGTACTGGTGTCGGGGGTTATGGGGAGAAGGCAGGTGAATGGGGTTGAGAGGGAAAGATAGATGATTGAATGGCGGAGTAGTCTCGATGGGCCGAATGGCCAAATTCTGCTCCTATCACTTATGAACTTAGTGATAGCTGCGGTTCTTGATTTCCCTACTCTGGGTAAAATAGTCTCTGTGTTTACCCTATTTATTCCCCTCATGATCTTGTACAGTATATGTCTATACGATCACCCCTCATCTTTCTATACTCCAAGGAATAAAGTCTTAGCCTGGGTTTAGAGGGCTCAGCTGCACTAGTGTGGATGGGGCATGTTGGTGGCGTGGACAAGTTGGGCCGAAGGGCCTGTTTCCACGCTGTATGACACGATGACCTGAGGGATCCTGATGCAAAACCTCACCTGTCCATGTTCTCCAGAGATGCTGGCTGACCCACTGAGTAACTCCAGCACTTTGTGTCTTTTCTTGTAATCCAGCATCTGCAGTTCCTTGTTTCTAAAGAAAAAGGGCAATTGTCAAATGAGATCTGCCAGGGTTTCCCCTCAGGATTAATCTTTGATTCACGAGAGCAACCAATGCAAGTAAACTCAAGCCTCCGTCCCAGTACCAAGCAAAGACATTACATCAGATCAGCTTGACAGCATCTAGTCCAGAAACTAATCACTTCTTAAAACCAGATTCAAAGGCAACAGGGATGGATGTTTCTTCCTTCTGCTTGTTAGGAGAATCCCAGGTGACAGAGATGTGCGGAGACTTGGCTTACAAAACGTCTGCACGCTCTCTGACCACTTGGATGCCCCCTGCGAGAAGCAATAATTTTTTGATGTTGGTTGTTCTCATTTATTTATTTATTAAGTTGTTCTAATTTTCGTCTTCAAGACAGGCCCTTGCTGCACGGAGGCAGGGGATTGGAGATCACAAGCCATTCATTGCTCAGTGTACTGGGTTAGTTGAAACAATCCCACTGGTTATACATTATGAACCATGGATTATTATCTTCCTGAAGTCTCCTACAATGCTGTTCATTACATTGCCAAGTTTCATATTATTTGCCAGTTTTAAAAGCCTACACAATATATATATATATATATGTGTGTGTGTGTGTGTTTGTGTGTGTGTATGTGTATATGTGTGTGTATATGTTTATTACTAAATCTATCTATATTACTAAAAGTCTGATCTTGACCACTTCCTGTTGTTCTGTATATTGATTTTAGAAAAAACGCTGCCACTTATGGCTGTGATTCTTGGCCATCTTATTCAGTGCCCCCCTCCGCTGCGCAGCACAAGAGGATTATTCCCATTGATGAAAAATAAAAGAGTTATTAGTGTTTAAAAAATGTTGAGATTCTCTCTCCTGAAGGCAACGCCCCTACCGGAGGAACTATAAAACCCGGAAGTGTCGAGTGCCTCATTCAGTCTCTGCAAGATGGGGGAGCGAGAGGGTCATATCTCTCAGTCTGAGCTTTGAATAACACTGAACACATGTGTACTAAACTCTGAGTGGTTTTAGTGACCTGTCAGTGCCCTTAATGTGGTTTGAAAATATAGTTTGGAAATACTAAAGCTGTGTTGCCTTTGGTTTGGAAATGCTAAAGCTGTGTTGCCTTTGGTTTGGAAATGCTAAAGCTGTGTTGCCTTTGGTTTGGAAATGCTAAAGCTGTGTTGCCTTTGGTTTGGAAATACTAAAGCTGTGTTGCCATTGGTTTTGAAATGCTAAAGCTGTGTTCCCTAATTAAAGTTGCCTTGCCTCATTAAAGTTGCCTTGCATAATTAAAGTTTCCTTGCCTAATTAAAGTTGCCTTGCCTAATTAAAGTTGCCTTGCCTTCTATATAATTAAAAGTCTAATCTTGACCACTTCCTGTTTGCGCTTTATATTGTTTTTTGAAAAAACGCTACTATGTACGGCTGTGATTATTGGCCATCTTACTCAGAGTCCTCCTCCACTCATCAGCTCCTGAGGATTTTTCCCATCGATGAAAAATAAAAGAGTTATTAGTGTTTAAAAAATGCTGAGATTCTCTCTCCTGTCAATCACTGAAGGCCACGCCCCTTCTGGTGGGAGTGGGAGGGGCTATAAAAATGTGTGGGCGTGTCTCAGTCTCTGCAAGATGGAGTAGGGAGAGGTCACAAATCACTGTCTTTACTAACCTTGCACCCTGCTTGAAATGGTATAAAACTGCACTTGAAATTTGTTGGGGGACCATCCCTCCCATGTGATGCTGAGACCCAACGGGTCCCACTTAGTCTAGTACATATATATATATAAGACAGGCACACACACACACACACACACACACACACACACACACACACACACACACACACACACACGCACACACGCACACACACACACACAAAACATACACACATATGTATAATATATATAACAGACACACATATAGAAGTATATATTTAACGCACATATATATATGTAACATAAACCATATAAAATATATATGTAAAACACACAAACACACACACATATATATATATATACATATATATGACGATTATCATTTTTATAATCAAGGGTCCTAGTAGCAAACCTTTAGGAGACACTACTGCAGACTTCTGTCTGGTCAAATTAAAATCCCCAGACAAACCACTCAATATTTTATCTCCTCTAATAAAATTGGGCAAAATCAAAAAGTGCATCACTTTGCTACTGGGTATTTCTATTCGGAGAACCAAATCACATTTGTGCAATTTCAGATATTGTCAGTGTCTTGACATTCTTTAATGGTCGTTATTTTGTTGCTCTGTGAGGTTATGTCCCGACCCTGTGTTCAAGTCTGAGTGGCCTTTTCTTTTCCCGCGTGTGATTCATCGGTTTGAGTTGCTGCTGGCACCCTGACATTTTCATGTGTAAGAAGGAACTGCAGATGCTGATTTAAACCGAAGATAGACACAAATGCTGGAGTAACTAACTCAGCGGGACAGTCAGCATCACCGGACAGAAGGAATGGATGACGTTTCGGGTCGAGACCAGTCTGGCTGAGTTACTCCAGCATTTTGTGTCCATCCTCTGACATTTTTCTGCTTGTTTGACTCCGGCATTCAAAGACGGCAGCATGAATTTGTTCAGCCGTACAGCGCGTGGTTAGAGGGGCATGAAGGTTTGTGCGTATACATCTATAGAAGAAAAAAAAAACAGGATCTGGTAACTATTTGAATAGGATGTAGTTCAAATTGCTAGTTACTTCATAAATATTAATAGCAACTTCCTGAACAATTCTACGTAAAAGCACACAATGGTTCACCAAATAGTTCATGGTCATTCATGCGTATCCCTGATTTTATATTCCAATTTTCACTCTTTCGTCCTGAAGATAATGACTCATACCTTGGTTTTCATCACAGGCTCTGTGTCTCTTCAATGACTCAGCAGACCATCCTGTTCTTCATTTCTCAGCATGTGCATCTAAAGCCTACGTGAATATGTGGGACTCTATTATTGAGTTTGGTAGGGCCTTACACTCATTCTGCTTTAGTTTAGTTTAGAGACACATGCGCGGAAACAGGCCCCTTCGGTCCACCGAGTCCTCGCCGACGAGAGATCCCCGCACAATAACTCCCATCCTGCACACACAAGGGACAATTTTACATCTACACCACGCCAATTAGCCTACAAACCTGTACGTCTTTGGAGTGTGCCAGGAAACCAAAGATCTTGGTGAAAACCCACGCGGGTCACGGGGAGAACGTACAAACTCCGTACAGACAAGCACCAGCAGTCAGGATCGAACCCGGGTCTCTACCGCTCTGCCACCGTGCTGCTCTCAAGGCATTCATGCTGCTGCAAGGCCTATTGGATTGTTCAGGCAACTGAACCATCCAACCGCAACCAGAGGGCGGTTCTCAACTACTATCGGACTATCTTTGATCAGACCTTACTGGCTCTACCTTGCACTAAAGGCCATTCGCTTCTCATGTATCTGTGCTCTGTGAATGGCTCTATTGTAATCATGTGTTGTCTTTCCTCTGGCTTGTTAGCAGGCAGCTAAAGCTTTTCACTGTACCTCGGCACACGTGACAATAAACTAAACTGAACTGGACTGGATGTCGATTAGAAGAGGAAAACTTTCACAAGGTTTCTTCCTCCTGCTTTGGATGCAAGGACCAGAGATGTATTTGAGGCTTTTCCTTTAATACTCATTGTGCCAGAGACCCGGGTTCGAACCTGACATCCGGTGCTGTCTGTGTGGAGTCTGCATGTTCTCCCTGTGACTGTGTGTGTTCCACGGCCGTCTGTGGCGTTTTTTATCATGAACTCCCCGTCCAAGGTACTTCAATTTCATCCTACAACCCAAAGACGTGCAGGTTTGTGGGTTAATTGGAATCATAATTAAATCTCCTATGTCACACAAAAACTCATATGTCAGGCTGTTATTCATTGATTACAGCTCGGCATTTAATACAATGATCCCCTCCAAGCTGGTTACCATACTCGCAGAACTGGGTCTCTGCACATCTCTCTGCAATTGGATCCTCGACTTCCTCATTCACAGACCATAGACTGTTCGAATTGGTGGAAAGGTGTCAGCCTCGATAACAATCGGCACGGGAGCACCTCAAGGCTGCATGCTCAGCCCCCTGCTGTACTCACTCTATACTCATGACTGCGTAGCTGGTCATAGTGCAAATTCCATCGTCAAGTTCGCTGACGACACCACTGTTGTGGGACGTATCACTGATGGGTCGAGTCAGAGTATAGAAGAGAGATCGACCGACTGACCAAATGGTGCCAGCACAATAAACTGGCCCTCAACACCAGCAAAACCAAGGAACTGACTGGACTTTGGAAGAGGTAGGATGGGGACCCACAGTCCCATTTATATCAATGGGTCGATGGTGGAAAGGGTCAGGAGCTTCAAATACCTGGGCGTGCACATTTTTCTGAAGATCTCTCCTGGTCCGAGAACACTGATGCAATCATAAAGAAAGCACACCAGTGCCTCTACTTCCTGAGAAGATTACGGGGAGTCGGTATGTCAAGGAGGACTCTCTCTAACTTCTACAGGTACACAGTAGAGAGCTTGCTGACCGGTTGCATCGTGGCTTGGTTTGGCAACTTAAGCGCCCAGGAGCAAAAAGACTACAAAAAGTAGTAAACACTGCCCAGTCCATCATCGGCTCTGACCTCCCTACCATCGAGGGGATCTATCACAGTCGCTGCCTCAAAAAGGCTGGCAGCATCATCAAGGACCCACACCATCCTGGCCACACACTCATCTCCCCGCTACCTTCAGGTAGAAGGTACAAGAGCCTGAAGACTGCAACGGACGTTCAGGAATAGCCACTTCCCCACAGCCATCAGGCTATTGAACTCAACTCAAACAAAACTCTGAACATTAATAGCTCATTATCTGTTTATTTGCACTTTATCTGTTTTAATTATTCATGTGTGTATATATTTATACAATGCTATATGGACACACTGATCTGTTTTGTATTCATGCCTTCTATATGTTGGTGTGCTGAAGCAAAGCAAGAATTTCATTGTCCTATCTGGGACACATGTCAATAAACTCTCTTGAATCTTGAATCTATAAACATAGATAATAAAAAAAAATCCTCCTGCTCATATGGGTCCTCGTGAAGGATTAATCCTACCTTATTCCTTCTGGTTATTCAATAGACAATAGAAAATAGGTGCAGGAGTAGGCCATTCGGCCCTTCGAGCCTGCACCGGCATTCAATGTGATCATGGCTGATCATCCCCAATTAGTACCCCGTCCCTGCCTTATCCCCATATCCCCTGACTCCGCTCTCTTTAAGAGCCCCATCTAGCTTCATTTTAACTTAAACAACATTATTATTTCCTATAGGTTATCGTAATAACATTTTATCATTTAATATTATCAAATATTAATCATTAAGTTATCATTGAATAACCTTTTAGGACAGAACTGCAGATGCTGGTTTAAATCGAAGATCGACGCAAAATGCTGGAGTAACCCAGCGGGACAGGCAGCATCTCTGGAGAGAAGGAGTGGGTGACGTTTCGGGTCGAGACCCTTCTTCAGTCCGAAGCGTCACCCATTCCTTCTCTCCAGAGATGCTGCCTGTCCCGCAGAGTTACCCCAGCATTTTGTGTCTTATCTTCTATTCGAATAATTATTGTCTTAACTTAGTTGAATAACTGAGTTGTTTTTACCATGAGACGGACCAGTCATTTCAGATCTTTTTTTAAATCTTTTTTGTCTTTCCGTAGGAAATGATTTATTTCTGGTTGCAGTTCACGAGCTTGGCCATGCCCTTGGCTTGGAACACTCCAATGATCCCTGCGCAATAATGGCTCCGTTCTACCAGTACATGGACACGGAACATTTCCAGCTTCCGCAAGATGACTTGCAGGGCATCCAGAAGATCTATGGTTTGTAGCTGTACTTTCTGATCTAGATATTCACCTCTGCCACCCAGACCCAGACATGATATTGACATTGCCCAGGGGAGTTCATGTTTAAAAATGCCACAGACGGCCGTGGAGGCCATTTCGATGCATATTTTCAAGGCGGGGATTGTCAGATTCTTGATTGGTACGGGCGTCAGGGGTTGTGGGGAGAAGGCAGGAGAATGGGATTGAGAGGGAACGATAGATCGGCCATGATTGAATGGCCCAGCAGACTTCAATGGCCAAATTCTGCTCCTGTCAGTTATGACCTTATGAAATGAAAAGTAGGCAGTTTTAAAAGCTTGTGGCACTAGACTCAGAAACAACGTCTGACCATAACAATCAGGCTTCCATAAGCGGGGGAACAATCCAATTCTCATCTACATCATTGCGAACGTTGGACTTTGTCTCTGCTACTGCTGCCGAACAAGGCTTTAGTTTAGTCGAGTTTAGTTTATTGTCACCTGTACCGAGGTACTGTGAAAAGCTTTTGTTGCGTGCGAACCAGTCAGCAGAAAGACGATACACGGTTACAATCCAGCCATCCGCAATGTACGGGTACATGCAAAAGGGAATAATGATGAATAACATTTAGTGCAAATTAAAGTCCAGTCAAAGATAGTCCAAGGGTCTCCGATGAACTAGATCATAGCTCAGGACTGTTCTCTAGTTGTTGGGAGGATGGTTCAGTTGCCTGATAAAAGCTGGAGAGGAAACTGTCCCTGAATCTGGAGGTGTGTGCTTTCAAACTTCTATACCTCATTCCCAGTTGGGAGAGAGGAGACGAGGGGGTGGCCGGGGTGGGACTGAGAACTATATTCTGCAC
Source organism: Okamejei kenojei (assembly GCA_035221665.1). NCBI lineage: Eukaryota > Metazoa > Chordata > Chondrichthyes > Rajiformes > Rajidae > Okamejei > Okamejei kenojei. The sequence continues at coordinate 122,479,535 of CM069134.1, read as the reverse complement.
TCTGCACCTTTCCCTTTGCACTTGAGTTGGGCTCAATTGCATTTATGTGCAGTGTTATCTGATTTGATGGGATAGCAGGCAAAACCTATGTTCACCTATGATGAGCATTTGACGGCACTAGGCCTGTACTGGCTGGAGTTTAGAAGAATGAGGGGGGACCTCATTGAAACGTACAGAATAGTGAAAGGCTTGGATAGAGTGGATGTGGAGAGGATGTTTCCAGTCCAGGACTAGAGGTCATAGCCTCATAATTAAAGGACGTTTTATTAGGAAAGAGGCGAGGAGAAACTTCTTTAATCAGAGGGTGGTGTATCTGTGGAATTCTTTGCCACAGAAGGCTGTAGAGGCCGTCAGTAGATATCTTTGAGGCAGAGATAGATAGATTCTTGATTAGTAAAGGGGTCAGAGGATATAGGGAGAAGGCAGGAGAATGTGGTTAGGAGGGAGAGATAGATTAGCCATGATTGAATGGCGGAGTAGACTTGATAGGTCGAATGGCCTAATTCTACTCCCATCGCATAACCTGAAAAAACAAAGCTTTGACATGTATCTGTACACTGCAGACGGCTCGATTGTAATCATGTATTGTCTTTCCGCTGACTGGTTAGCACGCAACGAAAGCTTTTCACTGTACCTCGATGCACGTGACAGTAATAAACATAAACCAATGCAGGTAATGTAAAGTCATCTCTGAATGTTTGGAGGTGAATGTACACAAAAATGCTGGAGAAACTCAGCGGGTGCAGCAGCATCTGTGGAGCGAAGGGAATAGGCAACGTTTCGGGCCGAACCCCTTCTTCAGACCTTTCCTCAAGCTATGCCTACTTTGAAGAAGTTCTCCTCCTCAAGGTTTGGAGGTGATTGTTTAGTTTAATTTATCTTACCTTTAGTTTATTGCCACATGTGGCAAGGTAGAGTGAAAATAATATCAGTTTGTTGTGTCTCGTGGCAAATGGAAAGATTGTGTCCTGCATTCGCGCTCAAAGGTTGTTGACTGTTGTTACTCAATGTAATTAAGTTCCGTCGACTGTTTTACACAGGTCCTCCAGACAAGATTGCACACCCTACAAAGCCGCTGCCCACCGCACCACCACACCGCTCCAATCCACCGTTAGACCCTCGGAAACCTAACAGACTACCGCGACCTCCCCGACCACCAGCCAGGGATAAACCCAATATCTGCGATGGAAACTTCAACACCTTGGCTATTCTACGGGGTGAAATGTTTGTTTTCAAGGTAAGAGGTTTTCAATATGGATACGTGACGCACCGCGCATTTCACAGCATTACCTTTCAAAATGTTTGCATCAAGCTTGCCAGGAGCTGCAGGTGCTGGTTTGCACCCAAAATAGCCACAAAAAGCTAGAGTAACTCAACGGGTCAGGCAGCCGCTCTGGAGATAAAGAAATAGGTGACGTTATGGGTCTGAAGGTCTCTGGCACTGTAAGTCAGCAACTCAGGTAAGGCAATCCCAAATGTTCAGAATTGCTCCCTATTCATTGTATCATCAACTGTGAACAGCCTACAGTAGTATATCCTACCTAAAAAATGGCTTAAAACAATCAGCACCAGCAATTAGCCACAAGGAACTGCAGATGCTGGAATCTTATGTAGTTCAGGTGTAACTCAGCGGGTCAGGCAGCATCTCTGGAGGATATAGATAGACTGGTCTGAAGAAGGGTCTTGACCCGAAACATCACCTAATCCCTGTTCTCCAGTGATGCTGCCTGATCCGCTGAGTTACTCCAGCATTTTGTGTCTCTAAACAGGAAGCGTTTCACACAACCAAAGAGTTGTCCTGAACGTCTATTTACCTCATTGGAGACCCTCGTTCGGACTTTGCTGGCTTTACCTTGCGCAAAAATGTTATCGTATCTATGAACTGTAAATGGCTCGATTGTAGTCATGAATTGCCTTTCCGCCGACTGGATAGCAGGCAACAAAAGCTTTTCACCGTGCCTCGGTACACGTGACGATCAACTAAACTGAACTGAACTGAACTGGATGTCGATTAGAAGAGGAAAACTTGTTTGGTATTTGCCAGCCTTAAAAGGATAGTCAGTACTCAGACTAAGCTGTAACTGGGAGGCCGCAGAACCTCGCTGAGAATGACAACAGAATTAATGACATATTGTTCTCAGCAGGTGGCCAATCTTTCATATCAAAAATGTCAGATCTCCTGTATTGAAACTCGGTTTGCTTATGTATGGCCAAGCCCAGTTACTTCCATGGTACTGAAAAGAAGAAAAGAAACAAGAAGAAACAAGAATATTTCACCATTTTGTTTTACTAGTTTGGTTTTAGTTTAGAGATACAGCGCAGCAACAGGCCCCCTTCGGCCCACCGGGTCCGCACCGACCAGCGATCCCTGAACATTAACACTATCCTACAAACACTAGGGACAGCTTACATTCATACCAAGCCAATTAACCTACAAGCCTGTACGCCTATGTAGCGTGGGAGGAAACTGATGATCTCAGAGAAACCCACACCGGTCACGGGGGGAACTCCGTACAGACAGCACCCGTAGTCAGAATCGAACCCGGGTCTCTGGCGCTGTAAGGCAGTAGCTCTAACGCCACGCCACCCCAATTACTAACCCAATCTGTCCTCTTTCACCCCTTCGTCTGCAGCACCCACCCCTCGTACTGATTGCCCAGTTTTGTTTTGCTATCCGTGAGGTATTAAAACTCTGGCCAATATGTATGGTTGTAAGGAGAGGCAGGCAAGCGATGCATATGTGAACAGACATACAGTATAAAATGGAATGCAAAAATGGGTGCTGATGCTATGCTGGTTCACAATAAACACTCGGGCAGCTTTCAACCCAGCGGTATGAATATAGGTTTCTCTAACTTCAAGTAACCCTTGCCTTCCCTCTCTCTCCGTCCCCCCTCCCACACACACACACACACACACCCCAGTTCTCCTACTAGTTTCACTGTCCTCCTGATTAATTTGACTGTATGTTTGCCCAGTTGGCACCTTCCCTTAGCCAACAATGAACCAGTTTACATTTCCTTGATCATCGTCTGCTTTGATCTGTCATTTTCACACCTTACGTTCGCTTTGTACCCTTCTGTTTCTCTGGTCTTCCCATCCCCTGACTTCAGTCTGAAGATGGGTCTCGACCCGAAACGTCACCCATTCCTACTCTCCAGAGATGCTGCCGGTCGCGCTAAATTACTCCAGTATTTTGTGTCTCTCCAGATCACGATAAGATGAAAAGGTGGATAAGACAAGGCTATTTTGATATCAGAAGCATTTCCATTACTTTGAAGTGAATTTCAAAGATTGCGTAGTTTGAGATGAAACTTTGAAGGGAAAAGAGTTGGACTTGGTGGTGTTGAAAGAAATAACCTACAGAGATGACATAAATAATTCCTTTGATATGACTTTGGGAAATGGCAAAATATTGCTGCATATTTTTTTTCGGGTCTTCAATGGATGGGGACCTGTAAAGATACAACCCCTAATGGACTTTAGTTTAATTTAGAGATACAGTGCGGAAACAGGCCCTTCGGCCCGCCAAGCCTGCACCGCCCAGCGTTCCCCGTACGCTAGTACTATCCTACACACCAGGGACAATTTACAAAAGCTAAACGTACATCGTTGGAGTGTGGGAGGAAACCGGGGCACCTGGAGAAAACCCACGCAGATCACGAGGAGAATGTACAAACTCCGCACAGGAGTCAGGACCGAACCGGGGTCTCTGACGCTGTCAGACAGCAACTCTGCCGCTGCGCCACCGTGCCGCCTCTTGTAAGACACCCCCAAATTTTCCGAGTTGCTCCATGTTCATTGTATCATCCACTGTGAACAGCTTACAGTAGTATATCCTTTCGGAAAAAATGTTTAAAACAGTCAGCTCCAGAAATTAGGCACAAGGAGCTGTGCAGGAATCTTGCGTAAAAAAAGATGCAGGAATCTTGCGTAAAATACAAAGTTCAGGAGTAACTCAGGCAGCAGCTCTGGAGTATATGGATAGACGCCACCCATTCCTTTTCTCCAGAGATGCTGTCTGACCTGCTGAGTTACTCCAGCCATTTGTACCCGTCTCCAATCCCAATTAATTGTGATGCAGCTAATATATGTTTAGTGTTTTTTGTATTTTTTTGGCGAGGTGATATTTTAACAATAAGAGCGCCAGTATAAAAGGTGCAGCTCCCCAATAAATGTGTTGGGGAACTGGAGCAGCAGTTGGATGACTTCAGGGCCATCCAGGAAAACGAGTGTTTCCTGGACAGGACCTACAGTGGGTCTCGACCCGAATCGTCACCCTTTCCTTCTCTCCACAGACACCGCCTGTCCCTGAGCCTGAGTCACTCCAGCTTTTTGTGTCTATCTATAGTGTTTCCAAGTTTAGACACAAAATGCTGGAGTAACTCAAGATCGCAGTTCCTAGTGCCTACTTTCTAGTGCTGACTGTTTTAAACATTTTTTTTAGATGGGAGATACTATTGTCAGCTGTTCACAGCAGATGATACAATGAATCGGGAACGATTCTGAAAATTAAGTCTGAAGAAGGGTCTCGACCCGAAAACATCACCCAAGTCCTTCTATCCTGAGATGCTGCCTGTCGCGTTGAGTTACTCCAGCCTTTTGTGTCTATCTTCGGTCTAAACCAGCATCTGCAGTTCCTTCCTGGAAATGTTTTTCCAAGGTTATTTTATATCACAGTGGAACTGATAACAATGTTTTCTCTTCACACAGAAATCCTTTAGTTAGATGTAGGGTTGGCACGGTTTGTATCTTGGTTCTGATTGCTCTGAAGATTAGAGAAAGAGAGCATTGTGTTTCATTCTGCGCTCTAAAAATAGCAATCGCCACAATAGTTTCACAGGCTTCCGTAAATTGTAAAGCTGCATTCCCACAGGAAACCAGAGAAGCAGTAACGCTCATCATCGATGGCTGGTGGAATTGGCAGAGTGCATGTAGTTAAGATTCATCGTTACATTTGGGACTGGGAGGCTAGGATAAGGATGTATTGTGATTAACGATATTATCATACATAATTTCATTCATTTATTCTCACTTCAACTACACTCATGGGACCCGGCAGTCGGTTCAGTACATTGAACCTATCAATGCAGGGGCTGTTATTCTACTCATAAGGTCATAAGAGATAGGAGTAGAATTAGACCATTCGGCCCATCAAGTCTACTCTGCCATTCAATCAATTAGGCTGATCTATCTCTCACTCCTAACTGCATTCTCCTGCCGTCTCCCCATAACCTCTGACACCAGTATTAATCAATAATCTATCAATCTCTGCCTTAAATATATACGCTGCCTTTGCATCCACAGCCTTGTGTGGCAAAGAATTCTGCAGATTCAGCACCCTCTGACTAAAGACATTTCTCCTTGATTGTTAAGATTGTTAAGGGCTTGGACACGCTAGAGGCAGGAAACATGTCCCCGTTGTTGGGGGTGTCCAGAACCAGGGGCCACAGTTTAAGAATAAGGAGTAAGCCATTTAAAACGGAGATGAGGAAACACTTTTTCTCACAGAGAGTGGTGAGTCTGAGGAATTCTCTGCCTCAGAGGGCGGTGGAGGCAGGTTCTCTGGATGCTTTCAAGAGAGAGCTCAATAGGGCTCTTAACGATAGCGGAGTCAGGGGATTTGGGGAGAAGGCTGGAACGGGGTACTGATTGTGGATGGTCAGCCATGATCACATTGAATGGCGGTGCTGGCTCGAAGGGCCGAATGGTCTACTCCTGCATCTATTTTCTATTGTCTATTGTCTATTACAGTGGTTCTTAACCTTTTTGGCACCAATACGCGCATACACAAAAAAAATACTGATTGTGGTATGTACCTTTGTTAGGTTCCTAAACATGGGCTCAGCAAATGGATATGTTATTTATGTCCCCTTCATGACCCCCGGCAAAGCCCCAAACGACCACCATAGGGGGCCACAACCCCCAGGTTAAGAACCACTGGTCTATTGTCCATTTCTTCTCTGTGAGTTAAATCTTTTTTTCCTGTCATTTCCTTTCCAGTTTCCCATATTTTAATACCTAAGTTCATAATTATGTGCCCTGCAACAGATATTTGAGTTTTACGATCATTTAAGTAATAGATGTGCATATGCAAGGGACCTAATTTCCTTTAACATTTTGCATTTTGAAAGTCTTGAGATGGAAACAATGAAGATTACCCCTTACTATACTTCAGACCAATGGGTGATATTTCGGTTCTGTCACTAGTCTGAAGAAGGGTCTCGACTTGAAACATCACCCATTCCTTCTCTCCAGAGATGCTGCCTGTCCCGCTGAGTTAATCCAGCTTTTGTGTCTATCTGTGAGGTTTTATGTTTTGGGTTATGATCTTTGTCAGTGCATGATGGTTCAATTCATTGTTCCCAACTCATTCATCAGATGCTTAACATAGAGTTATAGCGTCATTCAGCGTTGAAACAGGGTCTTCGGCCCAACTTGCCCATGCCGAGTGGGAAACTGAGGGGTAACATTTTCACACAAAGGGTGGTGGGAGTATGGAACGAGCTGCCAGAGGAGGTAGTTAAGGCAGGGATTATCGCAATGTTTAAGAAGCAGTTAGACAGGTACATGGATAGGACAGGTTTGGAGGGATATGAGCCAAACACAGGCAAGTGGGACTAGTGTAGATGGGACATGTTGGTCGGTGTGGGCAGTTTGGGCCAAAGGGCCTGTTTCCACACTGTATCACTCTATGACTCTACATGGAGAGACTGGAGAAATTGGGGTTGCTCAGCATGAAGTGAAGAAGATTATGGGAAGATTTGAGCAACGATAATAAATGGATTTAATGGAAGAAATAGGAAGGCTTCAGGGGTCAGGGGTTATGGGGCAAAGACAGAAGAATGGGGTTGATAGATTAGCCATAATTGAATAGCAGAATAGATTTGATGGGCAAAATGCTGCTCCTAGAACTGATGAATGATTCAGGATCTGCAGTTTTAGGGAAGTAACTAAAGAAACTGTGGTGACAAATAAAAAATAATTAGATAACAATATGGTTGAATGTGATGCGCCATCTACAATGGTGATGGAAGAAGCACTCAAAAGACCAATTGATGGATGTTTCAAGATTGAGGATTTTCAGGGCTATGGGAAATGAATAGGGATGGGGTTAACTTTATAGTTCTTTTGAAGAGTTGGTACAACCATGATGGTCTCCTATATTGTATCATTCCATGGTTCTTTGTTTAATTCCCATTCGTTGCATTAAAAACAATTCATTTGAGATAAAATGCATCAAAATGTTCCTGAAAGGTGAAATGACGTGGCATCTATATATAAATCTGATTGTTAAGTACATCTTGTCTTTCCTCAGTTAAGAGGCAAGCATAATCATAGTCATTGATCATCTCGTGGTATTATTTCCTGCCGCAGTCTTCTCTTTTGTTTCTTTTTTAAGTCATTGTATAGAATTCGAACTGTTATACAAGCAAACTATGAGTAATTTTCTGGCACTGCACTCCTGACAACCAACTTTGTCTAGCAAGAACTCGTGCTAATTTAGGCGAGAGTGTGGAAAGACAAAGTTTGCGGGGAGACCTAGAATAAATATATAAAATTGGGAGAGGCATAGGTACGGTAGACAATCATCACTCTTTTCCCCAGGATGGAAAGAACAAACACTACAGGGCATCTGAGGTGAGAGGGACAAAGTTTAAAGGGGTTGTGTGGAGCAGGTTTAACTTTCAAAGAGATATTCCTTCTTCCACCAGCTCCTGTTCAGGAGAAGGTATAGAGGCTTGAAAGTGCACACCACCAGACTCAGGAACAGCTTCTTCCCCTCTGTTATCAGGCTTCCGAACGGTCCATCCATAAGCTAGGGTACTTACTGTACGATTCATCTCTACCCCATTGTGGAAATGCAGTGCTGCAGTGCTAAGAACGGCAGTCTGCACTCTGTAGCTTCCCCTTTTCTCTATCTATCTATCGTTCGATCGCTCGTGTGTGTCAGACGACGCATAGCTCGCTGTTGGCTTCCGTCGTCGTCCAACATGTTGACAGAATTGGTCGCCCGATGTGTCACTGAGTGCATCGTGTCATGGTTTCCGGGGATCGCCACGAGGAGCCTTCTGTCATGACCCCCCCCGTTCTATCTATTGCACTTGAGTTTGACTTGTTTCTATCTATGTACGGTATATCTGATTGTTTTAGCATAGCATGCAGAACAAAGCCTTTCACTGTACCTCGGAGTACAAATTACAAAAATGAAACTAAACCAAGCATATATAAAGTAGGGGAAATGGTGTCAATGTTCACAATTATGGATGGAAAGTCCAGCACAGACCACTTTGATGAAAAGCTAGAAGCAGGGGAGCATGGTGGTGTAGCGGTAGAGTTGCTGCCTTGCAGTGCCAGGGACCCGAGTTCCATCCTGACCAGGGGTTCTGTGTGTACGGAGTTTGTACGTTCCCCCCGTGACCCGCGTGGGTTTTCCCCGAGATCTTCGTTTTTCTCCCACTCTCCAAAGACTTGTAGGTTAATTGGCTTTGGTAAAATTGGAAATTGTCTCTAGTGTGTGTAGGATAGTGTTAACGTGCGGGGATCGCTGGTCGGCGCAGACTCGGTGGGCCATAGGGCCTGTTTCCATGATGTGTCTCTAAACTGAGCTAAACAGTGGATATTCATAGAGACATATGGACCTGTAGGTACATACATAAAACATTAACATGTTACAGAAGGGTACAGAAAATATCAACTAGTCTAAAGGAAAGCTGCCTTCTATTGCCGGGGGACTGGAGTCAGCCATAGAAGACCACATTTGAAGAAACATGAGCAGTTCTGTGCACCACACCTGCGAAAGTATATATTGCCCTTGGAAGAAGTGCTGTGTGAAATTACCAGAATAATAACAAGACTCCAAATTCAGTGGGGGAAAGGTTGCACAAACACAGATTGTATTCCAAGGAATTTGCAAGTTTAAGCAAATCCAATCACGTAGATCGAGAGGGACCGTTTCTCCTCTCGGGGAACCTCGGACTAACTTCACGAAAGATTTCAGAACCAAAGTCTAGAAATTTGATTGTGCCATTATTCTACAGCTGAAGGTACAATAGTGATCTGCTTTATGGTATTTCATAAAAATCTAAAATTAAATAAAGTGAAATTGAATCATGCCAGATCAAAAACGTTACTGGCGAGCTCTCTTCTGTAGATAGTCGTTCACATTTCCCATAACAGTAATGCTGTCCCTCACACCTCTGAACTCATGAATTTTACCCTTAAAGGATAACACGAAAACACACCACCACTCCTCAGCTTTGCTTTAGATACAGAGCGGAAACAGGAGTACGTGCCAACCAGCAAGCCCTGTACACTAACACGATCCGACACGCTCGGGAAAATTTACAATTTTACCGAAGCTAATTAACCTACAAACTGGTACATCTTTTGTTTGTGGGAGGAAACTGGAGCACCTGGAGAAACCCCATGCTGTCGCAGGGAGAATGTACACGGTGGCTCAGCGGTAGAGTTGCTGCGTTACGGACCCGGGTTCGATCCTGACTGCGTGTGCTGTCGTTACGGAGTTTGTACGTCCTCCCCGTGATCTGTGTGGATTTTGTCCGGGTGCTCCGGTTTCCTCCCACACTCCAACGGTATGCAGATTTGTGCATTAATTGGCTTAGGTAAAAATTGCAAATTGTCCCCAGTGTGTAGGATAGTGTTAGTGTGTGGGGATTGGCTGGCCGGAATGAACTCGGTGGGCTGAAGGGCCTGTTTCCGCGCTGTATGCCTAAACTAAGCTAAACGGTGGAGATCGTACTGACTGGTTGTATCACAACCTGGTTCGGAAAATCGAACACCCAGGAATAAAGTAGGCTGCAGAAAGTGCCTGGTCCATCATGAGTAATGACCTCCCCACTATCATTGGGATCTACAGGAGGTGCTGCCACAGAAAGGCACCCAATATCACCAAAGAGCCACACCATCCGCGCCACACTCTCATTAGAGCCAAGAGACCCGTACCACCTTGGCCATCTCCCATCTCTCTCATCTTGCTATTATCATCGGGATAAAGGTACAAATGCCAGGAATCCACGATAGACAATAGAAAATAGGTGCAGAAATAGGCCATTCGGCCCTACGAGACAGCACCGTCATTCAATGTGATCATGGCTGATCATCCCCAATCAGTACCCCTGCCATTCTCCTGCCTTCTCCCCATGTCCCCTGACTCCGCTATCTTTATGATCTCCAGGTTCAAGAACAGCTTCTTCCCAGCAATATCAGGCCCTTGAACATCGCACACCATTAACGACAACCCTACCTCGGAAACTACGGTCGTTGCTTTGGTTGCATTATTTTGGTTTTGCACCATTATGGCCTGGTTATCTATTATCTTCGTCCTCGTGTCTGGCCATCTTCTATATCACGCCTTTCCGGTCGCTCAGTGACGGTTGACGGTCGGTGGTTGCGGAATTGGCGACTTCAGCCAGTCACTGTGGTACAGTTCCTGTCGTCAGCATTGCCCTGGGATGCGCCACGTGGAGGCTTCTGCTTGCATCCCGTTATCTATTATTAATCATTATCAGTCAACGTGGCAAGGTGGCGCAGCGGTAGATTTGCTGTCTCACGCGCCAGAGACCCCGAGTTTGATCGGACAACAGGTGCTGTCTGTATGGAGTTTGTACATTCTACCAATGACCTGCGTGGGTATTTTCCGGGTGCTCCGGTTTCATCCCACATTCCAAACACGTACAGGTTTGTAGGTTAATTGGCTTAGGTGAAATTGTAAATTGTCCCCAGTGTGTGTAGGATAGTGTTAATGCGCGGGGATCGCTGGTCGTAACGGACTCGGTGTGAGATAGTTGAGGGAGGGACTATCCCAACATTTAAGAAGCATTTAGACAGGCACATGGATAGGACAGGTTTAGAGGGATGAGGGCCAAATGCAGGCAGGCGGGACTAGTGTAGATAGGACATGTTGGTCAGTGTGGGCAAGTTGGGCAGAAGGGCCTGTTTCCATGCTGTAAGACTCTAACTCTGTGGCAGATAGAAACATTTTATTCTCCAATTTTGCATGATAGCCTCCAGCAGACATGAATCTTGCAGCATGCAGTCATTTCCAAGCTTCCATCTTTTATGGAGTGTTAAGTCATTCTACTGGAGGAAATTTGCATAATTTGCTGCAATCTTCAGTTTCCAATACCACAATTAAAGTGACATTGTGGGAATTATCGTTGCCTGCAGTAGTCTCTCCCCTTCTGATGCACGATGGCAAATTGTAAATTAGAATCTGTTTAGGTTTAACAGTCTTTCCCTGAGTAACAATAGCCGGCGGCAGAAATATTCATTGCTTGAAGATGGGGGCGGCACGGTGGCGCAGTGGTAGAGTTGCTGCCTCACAGCGCCCAGTGACCCGGGTTCAGTCCCAACCGTGGGTGCCGTCTGTATGGAGTTTGCACGTTCTCCCAGTGACCTGCCTGGGTTTTCTCCGAGACGTTCGGTTTCGTCCCACACTCCAAAGACGTACAAGTTTGTAGGGTTAATTGACCAGGTTTAAATATACAAATGCAACAAAAGAAATTGCCCCTAGTGTGTGTGTAGGGTTGTGTTAATGTATGGGGATCGCTGGTCAGGGCGGACGCGGTGGGCCGAAGGGCCTATTTCCGCACTGAACCTCTAAACTAAACTAAAACTAAGCTTGGGTTGAATTGGTAGGGCTGTGGATTCGTCACGAGACTTTGTTACCCAGAAAGTGAATTTAGGAATGTAACTTGATATGGAAATATGCATTTCTTTTCACTTTTGTTGGGACTCTGCTTTGCAACTTGAGCTCGAGACATTCTTGAGTTTTGAGCTCACTTCCTCCATATTCTCTGGGAAAAATGGTAATAAGCACCATTTCTTTCTTATATAAATAAAATAACAAACCTTGCATTTTTTAACCTCATATGTTAATCGTGGACTCGGGGGTCATGTATAAAGCATCCTTTCAACCGCACTCTAGATCAGCAGTACATAAATGAAAAACTATAAAAATGTATCGCAAATTAATTCAGTATTACAGAGTAAAAGTTATCCTTTGTATAGAAGATAGACAAAAATTGCTGGAGTAATTGAGCATCTCTGGAAATAAGGAATTGGTGATGTTTTGGGTCGGGACCCATCTTCAGATTCTTTTATACTCTTTATTATCCTTTATATAATTTTTGGCCTTTTTTTTCACTTGTTGCTCCCAGTGACCAAGTCTATTTTTTCTCCATTGACTTTGAGTAGCAAACCTTGGTTACTGCCACAATCACGTAGCAGCCTTCTGAATATTTTGAGGTGAGAGGGAAGAATTATATAGGCGGTGGAGTTGCTGCCTTAAGACCCTGTCCCACTTTCATGACCTAATTCACGACCTCTGCCGAGTTTGCCCTTGACTCATACTCGCAGCATGGTCGTGGGAGGTCGTAGGTAGGTGGTGATGCTAGTCGCAGGTACGCGTGGCATCAAGTAGGCGGGGCGTTTTTTTCTAACCTGATGAAAAATGTCCACGAGTAAAAAAGGTTGTGAATTAGGTCGTGAAAGTGGGACAGGCCCTTTACTGATCCAGAGGCCCGGGTTCGATCCTGACTAGGGGTGCTGTCTGTACGGAGTTTGTACGTCCTCCACGTGAGCCTGTGGGTTTCCCCCGGGTGCTCCGGTTTCCTCCCACCCTCCAAAGACGTGCAGGTTAATTGGCTTTGGTAAACTGTTCCAAGTTGGTCAGACGTCCTGCAGCTGTATCTCTAAAACTAATTGGCTTTGGTAAACTGTGGTGGCATTTGTTTCGGCTTTTAGATAGGCACTTGCATATGTAGGGACGGAGGGCTGGAGTTAATGTGCAAGCAGAGGATATTAGTTTAATTTGGCACCATGTTCAGCACGGATATCATGAGCCAAATAACCTGTTTTTATTTTCTCCCTGTTACCCTACTAACTCAATAGATTATCAACTGACATAACCAACAGAAGAACTCCAAACCAAAATGTTAGTATAAGTTCATTAGATCATAAATGATAGGAGCAGGATTGGGTCATTTCGGCCCATCAAGTCCTACTCTACCACTCAATCATGACAGATTAATCTGTCCCTCTCAACCCCATTCTCTTGCCTTCTTCGCATCACCCCTGACACCCGTACTAATCAATAATCTATCAATCTCTGCCTTAAAAATATCCATTGATGACCTCCACAACCTTCTGTGGCAATGAATTCCACCCTCTGATTAAAGAAATCCCTCCTCATCTCCTACCTAAAGGTATGTCCCAGCTAGGTGTTGGACTTTTCCATGTGCTATGACTCTATGTCTCTCATCAACCTTTTAAGATCAAAAAAATAGCACTGGTACCAAATTTTGGAAATGAAGAAAAATGTACAAAGGATTCTACTCCACACATTTAGCATAAGTGACAGAGGACAACCTTTGCCCAATTACATCTGTACAGCCAAAAGGTCTTGTTGCATCAGGGGGTAGAATGAACGCCACCATCCCTGTCTTCCAGAATAACATCTTATAAGCATAGATCTGCCACAGATGTGACATAGAAAGCATTTTATCAGGATGTATCACAGTCTGGTTTGGGAAACAGCTCCATCCAACGCAAGAAATTGCAGAGAATTGTTTACGCAGCCCAGACCATCAGACAAACCAACTTCCCTTCCATTGACTCCATTTACACTTTGCGCTGCCTCGGCAAGGCCAGCAGCATAATCATGGATGAGTTGCACCCTGGCCACTCTCCCCTTCTCTCCTCTCCCCTCTCCCATCGGACAAGAGGTACAGAAGGGTGAAAACGCTCAGCTACAGATTCAGGGACAGTTTCTTCCCAGCTGTTATCAGGCAACTGAACCAACCGATCAACAACTAGAGAGCGGTCCTGAGCTACCATCTACCTCGCTGGAGACCCTCGGACTTTCCTTAATCTGACTTTACTAGACTTTATCCAGCACTAGATGTGATACCCATTATTATGGATCTGTACACTGGATGGCTGGGTTGTACTCGTGTGTGCTCTTTCTGCTGACAGGTGAGCACGCAACAAAAGCTTTTCATTCTACCTCGATACACGTGGCAACGAGCTAAACTAAATGAAGATCTTTCTCAGGACACAAAAAGAACGTGCTCAATGTGCGTTTTTGCACAGTGCCCTTACAATGATTAAGTGTTCTGACAGGGGTATTTATTTTTGAGCGAAACTATTGCTATTTTATTTGATGAAACTGATGCCGTTATATGTTATTTTAATCTGTGCAACTGCAGATTTAATTTGAACAAGTACGGTTATTCCTAACCAATATTCATTTATCCCAATAAAATTGCAATTATACAGATTAATGCATAGATTAGTCAGTGATTCCAATGACTATAATTAGCTAAATTGTACCTTTATGCCAATATCAGTATTAACCCAACGATAATATATAAATGATAAAAATGGAAACAATGCCCACTTACAAAAAGCTTTTCTCTTTGTGGTGCCTCACAGCTATTCACCATAAATGACATTTTCCATTGTCGTTGCTTAGAATGTAGAGAAAGAAAAGATATCCATTTTATTCCAGAAGGGATCTCCCTTTTACTATGTGCTGGGACTCTGCAATTTGATGTTTTAATGCTGTCAAGCTTCAACTTCCTAAGTCCGTAAGTTCTGGGAGCAGAATAAGGCCATTCGGCCCATCAAGTCTACTGCGCCTTTCATTCCTGGCTGATCTATCTTTCCCTCTCAACCCCATTCTCCTGCCTTCCTGCCCATAACCCCTGGCACCCATACTAATCAAGAATCTATCAACCTCCACCCTAAAATGATCCACTGACTTGGCCTCCACAGCCTTCTGTGGCAAAGAATTCTACAGATTCACCACCCTCTGACTAAAGAAATTCCTCCTCATCGCCTTTCTAAGGCTTCTTACTTGTATGGCCTCTGGTCCAAGACTCTCCCACTAGTGGAAGCGTCCTCTACACATTCACTCTATTCAGGCCTTTCACTATTCAATGTTTTAAATGTAATCAAAAGAACCAGGCATTACCAAATACTAATTGACACATTTGTTCAAATTCCTGGATCAAGAGTGGCATCTTTAAAAACAGTGGATAAGAAAAGAGTTGAGTAAACATATAAGATGCCAAGAATGAAATGCTGAAGTAGGACATTTGGTCTCTTCCATCCATTGTTCTTAAGTTTGATCATGGGTGGCATTCATTTTTCTCATCTCACTTGATTCCTGTTGTACACAAATTTCTGACCATTTACCTCTTGATTAGACTTAAGGTAGTATCCGTTAGACTTAAGGTAGGCCATCCACAGTTCTTGGAAATTCTTGAGAATGAAAATGATTCCAAACTCTCTGACTGAGTACATTAATTATTGAAGAAAGCTCCCGACCCGAAACGTCGCCTATCCATGTTCTCCAGAGATGCTGCCAGACCCGTTGACCATGTTGTGATCTTTTATTCTTAAGGCACTCATAAATGAGCCAATGGTCCCACAGTGGAGAGGGCCTGTTTAGATACTGCATCACTAAACTAAACTAAAGAGTCAGAAGAAGGGCCCCGACCCGAAACATCACTTATCTATGTTCTTCAGAGATGCTGCCTGACCCCGTGTCATTAAAAAAAAACCTAAATCTTTGACCAGCTAACAGAAACTTAAAATGACAGTCATATTCTGCCATTAAATTTGGCATTTCCTTAGACTAAAACATTCCTCTCTTCCTACCTCCAAACAGATATTAACCGTAAACCCTGTCTTGTGAATACTTGTGCACATTCCCCCAAATAACTTTGTACCATGGAATAAAGCATAGACTAATCCTTGAATGGCAGAATGACGTGTTCAATGATGTGATGGTCTCAGGATACCACTGTTGAATGCCCGTCTCTAAGAAAATGCCATTTAGATTAATGGGCGGCACGGTGGCGCAGTGGTAGAGCTGCTGCCTTACGGCGTCAGAAACCATATAACAATTGCAGCACGGAAACAGGCCCTCTCGGCCCTTCCAGTCCGTGCCGACCATTTGTTTTCCCCTAGTCCCATCTACCTGCACTCAGACCATGCCCCTCCATTCCCTTCACGTCCATATACCTATCCACTTTACTCTTAAATGTTAAAATCGATCCTGCCTCCACCACTTCTGCTGGAAGCTCATTCCACACAGCCACCACCCTCTGAGTAAAGAAGTTCCCCCTCACGTTACCCCTAAACTTCTGTCCCTTAATTCTCATGTCATGCCCTCTTGTTTGAATCTTCCCTACCCTCAATGGGAAAAACGTATCCACGTCAACTCTGTCTATCCCTTTCATCATTTTAAAGACCTCAATCAAGTCCCCCCTTAACCTTCTGCGCTCCAAAGAATAAAGACCTAACTTGTTCAACCTTTCTCTGTAACATAGTTGCTGGAACCCTGGCAACATTCTAGTAAATCTCCTCTGTACTCTCTCTATTTTGTTGACATCCTTCCTATAACAAGGCGACCAAAATTGTACACCATACTCCAGAATTGGTCTTACCAATGCCTTGTACAATTTTAACATTACTTCCCTACTCCTATATTCAATGCTCTGATTTATAAAGGCCAGCACACCAAAGGCTTTCTTTACCACCCTATCTACATACGATTCCACCTTCAGGGAACTATGCACAGTTATTCCTAAATCCCTCTGTTCCACAGCATTCCTCAATTCCCTACCATTGACCATGTACGTCCTATTTTGATTTGTCCTGCCAAGATGTAGCACTTCACACTTAACAGCATTAAACTCCATCTGCCATCTTTCAGCCCATTTTTCCAAATGGCCCAAATCTCTCTGTAGACTTTGAAAATCTACTTCATTATCCACAACACCACCTATCTTAGTATCATCTGCATCCACCACATCATCCAGATCATTGATGTACATGACAAACAACAGTGGACTCAACACAGATCCCTGAGGCACCCCACTGGTCACCGGCTTCCAACCTGACAAACAGCCATCCACCATTACTCTCTGACATCTCCCATTCAGCCACTGTTGAATCCATCTTGCTACTCCGCCATTAACACCCAAAGATTGAACCTTCTTAACCAACCTTCCATGGGGAACCTTGTCAAAGGCCTTACTGAAATCCATATAGACAACATCCACTGCTTTATCCTCATCAATTTCCATAGTTACCGCTTCAAAAATTCAAGAAGGTTTGTCAAACATGACCTTCCAGGCACAAATCCATGTTGACTGTTCCGGATCAGACCCTGTTTATCCAGATGCTTATATATATTATCTCTAAGTATCCTTTCCATTAATTTGCCCACCACTGACGTCAAACTAATAGGTCTATAATTGCTAGGTTTATTCTTTGAACCCTTTTTAAACAATGGAACAACATGCGCAGTACGCCAATCCTCCGGCACTATTCCCGTTTCTAATGACATTTGAAATATTTCTGTCATAGCTCCTGCTATTTCTACACTAACTTCCCTCAATGTCCTAGGGAATATCCTGTCAGGACCTGGAGACTTATCCACTTTTATATTTTTCAAAAGTGTCAGTACTTCCTCCTCTTTGAATCTCATAGTTTCCATAGCTACTCTACTTTTTCCCTTTAACTCACAGAGTTCAATATCCTTCTCCTTGGTGAATACCGAAGAAAAGAAATTGTTCAATATCTCCCCCATCTCTTTTGGCTCTGCAGATAGCTGTCCATTCTGGTTCTCTAATGGTCCAATTTTATCCCTCGTTATCCTTTTGCTATTAATATAGCTGTAGAAACCCTTTGGGTTTACTTTCACCTTTCTTGCCAAAGCAACCTCATATCTTCTTTTGGCCTTCCTAATTTCTTTCTTAAGATTCAGCTTCAGAAACCTGGGT
The DNA here is from genome assembly GCA_035221665.1 of Okamejei kenojei. NCBI lineage: Eukaryota > Metazoa > Chordata > Chondrichthyes > Rajiformes > Rajidae > Okamejei > Okamejei kenojei. The sequence goes on along the minus strand of CM069134.1, from coordinate 122,461,716 downwards.
TCGATCCTGACCACGGCTGCTGTCTGTACGGAGTTTGTACATTCTCCCTGTGCACGCATCGCTTTCCATCCATGCTCCAAAGATGTGCAGGTTTGTAGGTTAATTGGCTTCTGCAACTTGTCCCTAATCTAAGGATAAAACTGGTGTATGACAATCACTGGTTGGCACGGACTCAGTGGGCCGAAGGGCCTATTTTCACTCTATATCTCCAAAACTAAAATAAAACAATAAACAATAGATAATAGAAAATAGGTGCAGGAGTAGGCCATTTGGCGCTTTGAGTCAGCACTGCCATTCAATGTGATCATCCACAATCAGTACCCCGTTCCTGCCTTCTCTCCATATTTCTTAACTATGTTATCCCTAAGAGCTCTATCTAACTCTCTCTTGAAAGCAACCAGAGAACCAGCCTCCACCGCCCTCTGAGGCAGAGAATTCCACACACTCACAACTCTCTGTGTGAAAAGGTTTTTCCTCATCTCCGTTGTAAATGGCTTACCACTTATTCTTAACCTATGGCCCCTTGTTCTGGACTCCCCCAACATTGAAAACAAAAAATAAATGAATAATAATTTAAGTAGTTAACATAATTAACATAGAACGGGTGAATAATATTCGGCATGGACTAGGTGGGATGGTACTATGCCTGTGTCTCTAAACTAAACTAAGTAAACTACAAACTGAAGGACCAGTTGTGAGATTAATAGTTCCTGATTATAATATTTAAAATACATTTATAACACCATTTATAAGACATTTGGACAGGTACATGGATAAGAAAGGTAGAGGGATATGGGCCAAATACGGGCAGGTGGGACCAGTGTAGGTATGGCATGTGGGTGGACATCGGCCAAAGGGTCTGTTTCTACGCTTGGCTGTATGGCTTCATGATTCTATTATAATTTCAGACCTAATGCTGAGGCTTTACTGTATTAAGGCACTGGTCAGACCGCATTTGGAATATTGTGAGCAGTTTTGGGCCCCATATCTGAGGAAGGATGTGCTGGCATTGGAGAGGGTCCAGAGGAGGTTTACGAGAATGATCCCAGAAACGATTGGGTTAACATCTGATGAGTGTTTGACAGCAGTGGAGTTTAGAATGCTGAGGGGGGAGGGGGGCTCATTGAAACCTACCAAATAGAGAAAGGCCTGGATAGAGTGGATGAGGAGAGGATGTTTCCACTAATGGGAGAGTCTAGGACCAGAGGTCAGAGCCTCAGAATAAAAGGATGTACCTTTAGAAAGGAGATGAGAAGGGTTTGCTTTACTCAGAGGATGGTGAATCAATGGAATTCATTGTCACAGAGGGCTGTGGAGGCCAAGTCAATGGATATTTCCAAGAGCAGAGATTGACAGATTCCTCATTAGTACGGGTGTCGGGTTATGGGGAGAAGGCGGGAGAATGGGGTTAGGAGGGAGAGATAGATCAGCCATGATTGAATGGCGGAGTAGACTTGATGGGCCGAATGGCCTAATTCAGCTCCTAGAACTCATGAACTTATGAAAATTAAACATGGAATAATCTCCACGCTTATCCCATGGGTTAATGAACAAGTCTTGGGGACAATTTGTCATCTACATCACGACCACAGAGATTCCAGTTTAGCTGCGTCTACCACACATGTATTAAAGCACGACCAACAGTGATAGCAATGAGGTATGGCAACTGTTGGGTGGACTGTTTTTCTGCCTGATTTAAACCTCAATTAAAAATATTACATTTTCCATTTTGCTTCCCAGGCTTGTGGGATTGTGTTTGTTTGGTGAGTCTGCAGATGATTGAGGAACACTCGTACAAATGTAGCACAGCAGCTGATTAGGTTCCACCAGGTGCCTGTTTAATAGTGATGCCTGGCACCGCTATTGAAGCCAGTGAATTCTGTGCTTTAATAATGATGGATGGCCATCAGCTTATTCAAGTTGAAGTACGGTTGAATTTGAACTGTAGTGTAGCAGGGGGGGGCGGCACGGTGGTGCAGCGGTTGAGTTGCTGCCTAACAACGGGTTCGATCCCGACCATGGGTGCTGTCGGTACGGAGTTTGTACCTTTTCCCTGCGTGGGTTTTCTCCGGGTGCTCCGGTTTCCTCCCACACTCCAAAGACGTACAGGGTTGCCGGGAAATCAACTCGGTAAAATTTGTAAATTGCTCCTCGCATGTGTGTGTGTAGGATAGTGTTAGTGTGCGGGGATCGCTGGACGGCGAGGGCTCAGTGGGCCGAAAGGCCTGTTTCCGCGCTGTATCTCTAAACTAAATGTTCAGGAAGGAACTGCAGATGCTGGTTTAAACTGAAGATAGACACAAAAAGCTGGAGTAGCTCAGCAGGTCGGGAGGGACCCGACCCGAAACGTCACCTATTCCTTTTCTCCAGAGATGACGTCTGACCCGCTGAGTTACACCAATTTTTTGTGTCTAAACCATATGTTCTCCTGAGTGAAATGGGAATGAGTGGCAACTACTCAGTTGGCCTTTGGCATTACTTTGGCATTGGCTGGGCAGGACCCAACCTGGAGGAGGCAGCCATTGGGCTCTTCGAGGTGCAGGCTCGAAGTGCTCAGTGGCCTCCTCCTGCACCTATTTTCCTTTTTTTCCCCTTCTATCCTGAAACTATTTGTTGGAGCCTTGCCTCGGGGTGTGGAGCACATCCTTCAGGGGAACAACTGTTACAAGATCGCACCTTGTTCCTTTGCATCGTTGCAATGATTTGCTTACACAAAGATTAATCATGAATGAAGGTGGCCCTTGAGACTAAAATGTTTCAAAATCTGTGCCATTGTTTGCAGTTAAGGTAGGCTCACATTCCCAGTCCCTGTCCTTGCCTTGATCAGACCATAAAGCATACGACTTGAAAGTGAATAATGAGAAATACTTTGGGAAAGCCCATTCATCACGATGTGGATGAATGAACACACTAATCCCAGTGGCCCAGTTCTGCCACCTGACTGTGCGAAGCACAGAGTGTGACATGATTCCTCCACATTGTGCTGTAGCTTTGAGACCCACGATTTTTGACAGAGATATCAGATTTATTTATTATTGTCCGCTGTTGCACAATTGTGGCAGAAGGGCGGTACGGTGGCGCAGCGGTAGAGTTGCTGCCTCACAGCGCCAGAGGCCTAGCTTTGATCCTGACCATGTGGAGTTCTCTCCGTGACCGCGTGGGTTTCCTCCGGCTGCTCCGGTTTCCTCCCACCCCAAAGACGTGCAGGTTTGTAGGTTAATTGGCTCCCGTGGATTATCCCTAGTGTGTAGGATACAACTGGTGTACTGGTTGGCACAGAATCAGTGGGCCAAAGGGCCTGTTTCCATGCTGTATCTCTAAAACTAAAAACACATGTGATTTACAGAACTCCAGTTGCAGAATCCATTGGGAATTTCCCTTTCTTTACCAAAGTTCCTTATTTATACAGTCTGGTAAAACAATTTTCAAGAGAGGGACACAAGGAACTGCAGATGCTGGAATCTTGAGTAAAACGCAAAGTGCTGGAGTAACTCAGTGAGTCAGGAAGCAGCTATGGAAGGAATAGACAGGCGACGTTTCAGGTCGGGACCCTTCTTAATGACAGTCTGCAAAGTAAACTCAGAGATCAAAAATGCCAGATTAGCGAGTACCAAACTGATTTTTTTTTTTAAAGAAAATGTTGCGAGAAATAAGTTATTAAAGAGTCACGGGAACAATATCTAACTGCAAGTTGACCAACTCCATAGGCATCTTTAAGCTACTTTTAACTGCCCCAGTTACCCCAAGAAAGGCTTTAGACTTTAGAGATACAGCGAGGAAACAAGCCATTCGACCCATTGAGTTCACGCCAACCAGCAATCACCCCGCACACTGACATCATCCTACATACTAGGGACAATTTGTAATTTTACTAAAGCCAAATCATCCCACAAACCTGTGCATCTTTGGAGTGTGGGAAACCGGAGAAAACCCACGCGGTCACAAGGAGCACGTACAAACTCCGTACGTACAGCCCCTGTAGTCGGGATCGAACCCGAGGATCTCTGGCAACTCTACCACTCTAATCTAGTGCTAAGTGTGAGAGTTTGTACATTCTCTCTCTCGGACTGTGGTTTCCACCACAATCCCAATTTTGAGCAAGTTGGCAGGTTAATTGCTGCTGTAAATTCCCATCAATGTACAGCTGAGTGGCAGAAGCTGGGGGAAGCTGATGGGAACGTAGGGAGAATGAAATGGGATCAATGTACGATTTGTGTCAGTGGGTACGTGTTGGTCAGTGCAGACTCGGTGGGCTGAACGGCCTATTTCAGTGTTTAACTCTCTGACTCAGGTGAGCATCAGAAAGCTTTGGAGTATACGCCTTAGTTGCACAAATACCTAGATATTTAAATTTTTCCTCAACTATTTTAAAAGGTGATTGTTGTAGTATATGTAAATTGAGTTCCGTTATTGGCATGATTTCGCTTTTATTCCAATTAATTCTATATCCTGAGAACTGACCGAATTGAGTTATCAGATTTAATAAATTTGGAATACTAATTTCTGGCTTTGTAATATATATTAATACATCATCTGCATATAGATAAATTTTGTTCATTGTATCTTTAGTATTATACCCATGTATTTCTGGATTAGATCTGACATTTTCTGCGAGTGGTTCAATTGCTAAAGCGAATAATAATGGAGATAACGAGCATCCTTGTCTACAACCTCTAGAAAGATTAAATTTAGTTGATAACATTTGGTTTGTTAGTATTCTAGCTGTTGGGTTAGAGTATACAAGTTTAACCCATGTACAGTACTTCTCTCCCAGTTGAAATTTTTCCATCTGAAAATAAATATGACCATTCTACTTGATCAAAGGCTTTTTCAGCATCTAGTGAAATAATTGCTAGATCTGCATTAGCAATTCTATTTGAGTATATAATATTAAATAATCGTCTCAGATTGTAAAATGAGTGACGTTTTGGGATAAAACCTGTTTGGTCAGGGTGTATTAATTTGTTAATCACTAAGCTCAATCTATAAGATAGGATTTTAGTTAATATTTTCTGATCAGTATTTAATAGAGCTATTGCTCTATATGAGGCCGGGTCTTCCAGATCCTTATCAGTTTTAGGTATAAGTATTATTGTAGATTCGTTTAAAGTTTCCGGGAGTTGCTGTTGAGTATAAACGTGTTTATACAGTGTTTGTAAGCGTAGAGAAATTAGATCATAAAATGTTTTATAAAATTCAGAGCTTAGGCCATCAGGGCCTGCGGCCTTTCCATTTTTTAAAGATCTAATTGACTCTTCGATATCTTTTGTCGTTATTTCAGCTCCTAATAATTCTTGCTCTTGCAAATCTAAGCCTTTAAGGTTACATTTCTGTAAAAATGCTTCCATTCCTATTGATTGTTCTGTCACTTTAGTTGAATAAAGATTTTGATAGTATTGTGAAAATCTGTATAGTAATTTAGAGGAACTGAAGGTGATTTCAGTAAACGAGCATGAAATCTAGGTTGATACACCAGGGAGAAGTACTGAGCGGGTGTCGGAGGTGATGGGGAGAAGGCAGGAGAATGGGGTTAGGAAGGAGAGATAGATCAGCCATGATTGAATGGCAGAGTAGACTTGGTGGGCCGAATGGCCTAAATCTGTTCCTATCACTTATGACCTTATGATCTTATCTGTAGGGGGATGCCGGTATAAACCAAAGGTAGACACAAAAAGCTGCAGTAACTCAGCGGGTCAGGTAGCATCTCTGGAGAAAAGGTCTCGATGACGATGGTATGGAGAGAAGGCAGGTACAGGATACTGAGTTGGATGATCAGCCATGATCATATTGAATGGCGGTGCAGGCTCGAAGGGCCGAATGGCCTACTCCTGAACCTATTTTCTATGTTTCTATGTTTTTATGTTTCGGGTCTGAAGAAAGGTCTCGACCCGAAACGTCACCAAGGTTTTGGACGATTTTTGTTTTGGGGACAACTTCATGCCCTCTGATTGCCAATGGTCTGCTTACACGATGCTATGTCTGGACTTGCAAACTGGCGTAGTTTAAGTCAATCTCTCCGTTCCTCAAATAAGAGTAGTGGTACATGATATATTGTACATGACACATCTCTAGAGCTATTTTGTGTGGATGTTAGCTCCAAAAGGCCTGTCCCACATAGGCGATTTTTTAGGTGACTACAGGCGACTAGGCTGTCGCCACATGGTCGCCGAGGTGTCGCCTGTATGGTCGTGAGTCGTCTCCTCAGTCGCCCAAGCAGTCGTAGCATCTTTCTGGTCGCTGCTGGATTTTCAACATGTTGAAAATTTTTCAGAGACAGTCGGCGACAGTGGGTTTGATGGCAATAAGCGTAGCTTGACTTCTCCTCGCGTAGGTGCTGTCGTAGTTGTCACCAGGTTAACGTAGGTTGTCACCAGGTGACGTAGGTTGTCGCCTGTGCTGCTACATTTTTTGTTGTTGTTAAAGTAATGATTCTATTTCAAATTTTATGTCGAAGGGGGGTTCCAGTTGCCTTTTTTTTCTCGGCGACCTGCTACGACTATGACAGTCACCGGCAGTCGCCTAAATATAGCCTAAGTGGGACAAGCCCTTTAATGTGTTTATCAAGGGTGGCTTCAAGTGGATTATGAAGTAAATTCACTTATCCTGTTCCCTCAGCATGGAACCATTCTTGAAAAGAGATGAAACATTGTTCCCTCAAACCTTGAAGCCTTCCTTCCTGCAAATACATCTTCCCGTGGAGAAAGTGGTTTAAAAAATGTACGGTAGCAAGTCAAAAGCTGGTTGGAAAGCCACTGAAAACAACCAAACTGAAAAATAGCCAAAATAGTGAACAGTTAAAACGATGTTAGAATGCACTGAAATATTCCAGTGGCTCCATTAACATATTAAAGAGAGGATGTGGTTTTTTACATTTAGGAAGGATTTTTCTGATAGGAATGTGAGAAATGACTACTTAATTATTTGAAATTGAAATACTTATTATGTATTTAACGCAGCATTTCCAGCCTTTTGAAGACTCAAAAATTATTTGTCAAAATGATTGCTTTCATTTGCCATTTCATTCAGATTGCCAAATCTGAGGAAGGACATTATTGCCATAGAGGGAGTGCAGAGAAGGTTCACCAGACTGATTCCTGGGATGTCAGGACTGTCTTATGAAGAAAGACTGGATAGACTCAGTTTATACTCTCTGGAATTTAGGAGATTGAGAGGGGATCTTATAGAAACTTACAAAATTCTTAAGGGGTTGGACAGGCTAGATGCAGGAAGATTGTTCCCGATGTTGGGGAAGTCCAGGACAAGGGGTCACAGCTTAAGGATAAGGGGGAAATCCTTTAAGACCGAGATGAGAAAGACTTTTTTCACACAGAGAGTGGTGAGTCTCTGGAACTCTCTGCCACAGAGGGTAGTTGAGGCCAGTTCATTGGCTATATTTAAGAGTGAGTTGGATGTGGCCCTTGTGGCTAAGGGGATCAGAGGGTATGGAGAGAAGGCAGGTACGGGATACTGAGTTGGATGATCAGCCATGATCATATTGAATGGCGGTGCAGGCTCGAAGGGCTGAATGGCCTACTCCTGCACCTAATTTCTATGTTTCTATGTTTCTATGCTTTTTATCCAAGTTAGTCAAGTCAGTCTGAAGAAGGGTTTCGGCCTGAAAACGTCGCCTATTTCCTTCGCTCCATAGATGCTGCCGCACCCGCTGAGTTTCTCCAGCATTTTGTGTAAACCCTCGATTTTTCAGCATCTGCAGTTCCTTCTTTAACACTTAGTCCTTTTATTATTTACTTATTGAGTTTCTAATTTCACATGCGATGTGTTAAAATCTTAAACTAGAACTTGTTCAAATTGAAAGAATTTCTGATTGATGATTTGCCCTCAGGGATTAATAGGATATTTATGTGGGTGGGGGGATTATAAATGTTTAGTGGAAACACATGTAATTGCTGTTTATTGCTGTTAGTGTATTATCACATATACCGAAGTATAGTGAAAAGTTTTTTTTGTTACATGTTATGCAGTCAGCTGAAAGACTAGATACATGATTACAATCAGGGTGTTCACAGTGTACGGATGCAGGTTAGTTCAGTCAGACATCAGTAAATGATAATAGAAAGAGCTAATTTAGCCCAACTCATCCACAATGGACACCCTTCCATATCAATCCAATTGTCTAGTTGCCCAGCACTTGGTCCACAGTGCCATATACCTAAATAATACAAGAGCTCATCTAGACACTTCGTAAATGCTTATGGGCCTGTCCCACTTTCACGACCTCTGCCTAGTTTTGCCTTTGACATACTCGAAGCATGGTCGTAGGAGGTCGTAGGTAGGTGGTAACCGGTCGTGATGCTAGTCGTAGGTACTCGTGGCATCAAGTAGGTCGGGGCATTTTTCCCAACATGATGAAACATGTCCACGAGTAAAAAAAAATCGTGAATTAGGTTGTGAAAGTGGGACAGGCCCTTAAGGAAAGAACTGCAGATGCTGGTTTAAATCGAAGATAGACACAAAATGCTGGAGTAACTCAGCGGGACAGGCAGCATCTCTGGAGAGAAGGAAAGGGTGATGTTTCGGGTCGAGACCCTTCTTCAGACTGATGTCAGGGGAGTGGGCAGTACAGAGATAAAATGTAGCCGGAGACAGTAAGACTGGTCGGAGAACTGGGAATGCTCAGGTTCGCCCACTCTATCATGCAGTACATTCCAGGTACTCACCACTCTCTGGGTGAAGAAGGTCCTCCTCATATCCCCTCCAAATCTCTCCGTCACACCATGTCCTCTGGTTGTAACAGCCTCTGACTTGGGGAAACGTTTTGTGCAGTCTGCCATATCCATACCCCTCACGATTTTCGATCATGTGCCCTCTTCATCTCCTCCGGTTCGGTGAGAACACATCTAGCTCCTCCATTCCAGGTAACACCCTGGTAAATCTTGCTTGCACCCTCTCTGGCACTTCCACGTTCTTCCAATACCTGAGTGACCATTGGTTCATGCAGTACTCCAGTTGATATCTTCTTCTTGCGTGTGGCGTGCACAGCCTAAAGTTATAGGTCAACTTGTTCTATTTGATCCTTTGCTTGTGCACGTCGGGTTGATTGCATCAGTCGAAACAGGGTGGATCACGTGAAGGTTACAATCTCCCACCCCAGTTGATATCTGACCATGTTGGATAATGTAGGACCCAACTTCTATAATGAAGCCCACTATCCAGTCCACCATCTTAGATATGTTGTCTATCTGTGTTGCCACCATCAAGGATCTATACAGAACTGTAGAAGATATGTCCTCAGCACTTCTACACTGAGTTCATAAATTATAGGAGTAGAATTAGGCCGAATTGAGTTTACTCCGTCATTCTATCAAGGCTGATCTCTGCCTCCTAATCTCATTTTCCTGCCTTCTCACCAGAACCCTTGACACCCGTTCTAATCAAGAATTTGTCTATCTCTGCCTCAAAAATATCCACTGACTTGGCCTCCACAGCCCTCTGTGGCAATGAGTTCCACAGATTAACTACCCTCTGACTAAAGAGGTTCCTCCTCACTTCCTTTCTAAAAGAGCGCCCTTTAATTCTGAGGCTCTGACCTCTGGTCCTAAACTCTCCCACCAGTGGAAACATCCTTTCCACATCCAACAAATGCGGAGTTCCAACAAAGTGATCCATAACTTACCATTTAGAGGTTTACTCGCAGATTGTCACAGCAGGTAATATTACAACGTTTAGGACACATTTAGACAGGTACATGGATAGGACAAGTTGAGAGGGATATGTGCCAAATGCAGGCAGGTGGGACTAGTGTAGTTGGGACATGTTGTCGGTGCGGGCAAGTTGGGCCGAGGGGTCTGTTTCCACGCTATGAAACTATGACTCTATGACTGACAATAGAAAATAGACAATAGGTGCAGGAGTAGGCCTTTTGGCCCTTCGAGCCAGCACCTCCATTCACTGTGATCATGGCTGATCATCCATTAATAATGTAATTTTTAATCCAATTTTCTATTTTTATTTTGTTCACTAATGTTAGCAAAATATTAAGTGGGGAGATATGAGTGAGGTCACAATGTTGTGTGGTGAATACATAAATTACTGATATCAGAACTCTGCTTTTTAACACATAGACAGGATATTTTAGCCAGGCAATGAATTATTTAGAGGGACATGCAGTAAAGGATTTTCTGCAACATCAGGTTTTCAAGACCTGTGTGCTAGGAAGAGAACTGACATTGTCACGTTAAGCTCTCTTCACCGCTTCAAGGGATGAAACGTCCATTGTAATTCAGTTAAAGAATCACTGTCAATTTTTCTCTGTCGCACAAGGTCTTCCGTAATATTGAAGAAAAGTGTCTTTCAGTTTGTTACATGTGCATCAGTGAGTTAAAAATGTCAAAAAGGACGAGGGAAAAGTAGTATGGATCATCTACTGTACATCCCCACAGACACAGGGAGGCACAGCGGCAGAGTTGCTGCCTTACAGCGTCAGAGACCCAGGTTCGATCATGCTCCTGGTGCTTGCCTGTACGGAGTTTGTACGTTCTCCCCGTGACCTGCGTCGATTTTCTCCGGGATCTTCGGTTTCCTCCCGCACTCCAAAGACGTACAGGTTTGTAGGTTAATTGGCGTGGTGTAAATGTAAAATTGTCCCGAGTGTGTGTACGATCGCGTTAACGTGCTGGACGTTGCGAGCCGAGTGGGCCGAAGGGCCTGTTTCCGTGCTGAATCTCCAAACTAAACTAAATTTAAGCAACCGAAAAAAAACAGACCAATATCTGATCTAGGAGATGTTTTGCACGCCCTCCACAGATGCTGCCTGACGAATAGTGGAAGGCCTGGAAAGAGTAGATGTGGAGAGGATGTTCCCACTAGCAGGAGCAGTTAGTCATAGCCTCAGAATGAAAGGGCATTCCTTTAGGAAGGAGATGAGGAGGAATTTCTTTAGTCTGAGTTTTTTTTTAGAGATACAGCGCGGAAACAGGCCCTTTGGCACACCGGTTCCGCGCCGACCTGCAATCTCCGCAAATTAACGCCATCCTACACCCACTTGGGACAATTTTTAAATTTTTAAAATCCAATTGTTTATTTTAATTTTACATGCTGGTGACTCTGTGGAATTGAAATTGAATGATGTGGTAGGAAATCGGAGCACCCGGAGAATACCCGAAGGAATAGGTGACGTTTCTGGTCGAGACCCTTCTTCAGTCTGAAGAAGGGTCTCGACCCGAAACCTCACCTATCCCTTCACTCCATAGGTGCTGCCTCACCCGCTGAGTTTCTCCAGCACTTTTCTCGACCTTCGATTTTTCCGGCATCTGCAGTTCTTTCTTGAAACAACCTGTAGAACATATGAACATTTTAAAACTATGAGCAATGCAAACCTTTGGTCCATCAAAGATAAACACAAAAAGCTGGAGTAATTCAGCGGGTCGGGCAGCATCTCTGGGGAAACCCGATTCCTTTTCTCCGGAGATGCTGTCTGTCCCAGCCGAGTTACTCCAGCATTTTGTGTCTATCTTCGATGTAAACCAGCATCTGAGGTTGCGTCCTGCAGCTTTGGTCCTTCAAGCCCGCTCTGCCGCCTGCCAGGGCCGTGGCGGATCGTCGCCGTGTCCTCCCAGGCTTACATCCATCATTCGAGAACGAGCGCATCGCGCATGGAGCCAGGCTGCTGCATCAAAAAGGCTGTCATGACTCTGGCTGCTATGCTCCTAACCTCTGGAATTTCCTCCTCATCTTCTACTTTGCCTTCTCCTGTAAATGTGTTTAATGCTATGCCTTAGATCAAGCTTGCGATCATTTAGACAATCGACAATAGACAATAGGTGCAGGAGTACGCCATTCGGCCCTTCGAGTCAGCACCGCCATTCATAAAAACATAGAAATTAGGTGCAGGAGCAGGCCATTCGGTCCTTCGAGTCTGCACCGCCATTCAATATGATCATGGCTGATCATCCAACTCAGTATCCTGTACCTGCCTTCACTCCATACCCCCTGATCCCTTCGGCCACAAGGGCCACATCCCACTCCCTCTTAAATATGGCCAACGAACTGGCCTCAACTACCTTCTGTGGCAGAGAATTCCACAGATTCACCACTCTCTGTGTGAAAAACAATTTTCTCATCTCGGTCCTAAAAGACTTCCCCCTTATCCTTAAATTCCCCCTTATCCTTAAAATTCAATGTGATCAAGGCTGATCATCCCCAATCAGTACCCCGTTCCTGTCTTATCCCCATATCCCCTGACTCCACCACTTTTAAGAGCCCCATCTAGCTCTCTCTTGAAAGCATCCAGAGAACCTGCCTCCACCGCCCTCTCAGGCAGAGAATTCCACAGACACAGATTCCCTCAGTATCGTTGTCAGTCAGCTGTGTTCATTGGTTCACTGAAACGTGTCTCACTGCTGACTCACCACGACCCTGCCGCACAACCCAACGGTTTCATCATTGGTCACAAGGACCGTACGGAGTCATAATGTCATAAGGAATAGGAGTAGAATGAGGCCATTCGGCCCACCAAGCTTACTCCGCCATTCAATCATGGCTGAACTATCTCTCCCTCCTAACCCCATTCTCCTGCCTTCTCCCCATAATCCCTGACACCTGTACTAATCAAGAATCTATCGATCTCTGCCTTAAACATATCCACTGACTTGGCCTCCACAGCCTTCTGTGGCAAAGAATTCCACTGATTCACAACCCTCCCTCTCAAGAAATTTCTCCTCATCTCCTTCCTAAAAGAACGCCCTTTAATTCTGAGGATATGACCTCTAGTTCCGGGCTCATCCACCAGTGGAAACATCCTCTCCACATCCACTCTATCCAAGCCTGTCACAATTCTGTATGTTTCAATGAGGTCCCCCCTCATTCTATTAAACTCCAACGAGTACAGGCCCAGTGCGGACAAGTGCTCCTCATAGATCAACGTACTCATCCCTGTAGTCCTCAGGCAAAAGGAAATGCGGCAGTGGCTGCCTTCTTGGCCAATATATCGGTACACTGAGGACGGCTCATTTTGAATCATGTATTGTCTTTCTGCTGGCTGGTTAGCTTTTCACTGAACCTCGGTACATGTGACTATAACCTAAACTAAACTAATCACTTATTTCATACCGCCTTCCTGGAGGTGCCTCCTAATACTATTACCCTTAACTTTACCTCATTCAATTATGCCATTTTTGTACTTCAAAATAGTTTTACACCACTTCATATTCCACTACAATCTTACACCATTGTATTGCTTTGCACTCACTGATGCATTTATTGTTGTATTTTTCATGACTGTATATATGCTGTTTACTCTGTGAGCTTCGTGTGGGCAAGGGATTTCATTGCATCCTAATAATAAACTAATCTGAATCTGATTCTTTTATTCCCTGCATTTATGCCATTTCTCTTTCCTAAATATCAGAAAGTCTTTGTTTGGAATGAATTTAATGATTGCAAACTGGAGAATTCCAAAGATTCACCACTCTCTGAGCTAAGAGATTTCTCCTCATATCAGGGTGGCGCAGTGGTAGACTTGCTGTCTTACAGCGCCAGACACCCGGGTTTGATCCTGACCATGGATGCTGTCTGTACGGAGTTTGTATTTTCTCCCAGTGACCACGTGGGCTTTCCCCTGGTGCTCTGGTTTCCTCCCACACTCCAAAGACAGAGATTGACAGGTTCTTGATTAGGAAGGGCATCAAAGGTTATGGGGAGAAGGCAGGAGAATGGGGCCGAGAAGGAAAAAGAGATCAGCCATGATTGAATGGTGGAGTAGATTCGATGGGCCGTGTGGCCTATTTCTGATTCTATGTTTAGTTTAGAGATACAGTGCGGAAACAGACCCTTTGGCCCACCGAGATCGTGCCGACCAGCGATTCCCGCACATTAACACTATCCTACACACACTAGGGACAATTTTTAACACATACACCAAGTCAATTCACGTACATACCTGTACTGCTTTGGAGGTACACCACCGTGCTGTCTTGATGTTTTATCTTCATTCCATCCACAGACGCAGACTGACCCATTGCATCCCTCCAGCACATTGCTTTTCTCTCTCACGATTCCAGCATCTGCGGTTTCTTATATTTCCCCCTGTAATCTTGTGTTCAAACATAGCCCCCTACCAAAGGCCATCCCGGCAATTTTGATTTTTTCTTTCTTGCTCACACTGTCAAATGCGGGCAGTCATTAAACATGACGACCAGATGAAATAATGAACCGTTATACGGGCGGCAGGGTGGCGCAGTGGTAGAGTTGCTGCCTTACAGCGCCAGAGACCCGGGTTTGATCTCGACTTTGGGCGCTGTCTGTACAGAGTTTGTACGTTCTCCCCGTGACCCGCGTTGTTTTTCTCCGAGATCTTCGATTTCCGCCCACACTCCAAGGACGTACAGGTTTGTAGGTTAATTGGCTTGGTATGAATGTAAATTATTCCTAGTGTGTGTCGGGTAGAGTCAGTGTGAGGGGATCGCTGGTCGGTGCGGTCCCAGTGAGCCAACAGGCATGGTTCCGTGCTGTACCTCTAAACGAAATTAAACTATACTTAACCAATAAACTCTTCCATTTCAGGACCAATGGTTTTGGCGAGTTCGGAACAACAAGGTATTAGACGGGTACCCGATGCAAATTGTCTTTTTCTGGAGGGGTTTACCGTCTAACATTGACGCAGTTTATGAACGGCCCGATGGAAGATTTGTGTTCTTCAAAGGTTAGTGCGAATTTTTTGTTCAATTACAAAAGCTATTTATACCGCCTGCAAGGAAAAGTCAATTTAAAACTACGCAAATGCCTGAAATAACTTTGCACTGGGTATCTACATATAGTTTTATATTCATTGCATTTTAACAGTGCATGACGCAATGTTATTGAAACACATCTATATATTACTAAAACTCTCTGTTTATTTGTTTGTTTGTTTGTGTTCGTGCATGTGAGTGATATTCCAAAACCCCGCCAAAACGGTACACGATAGCGCTACAATTTGTGGCTCACTTTACTCATCATTGTCCTGGGATGTAAAAGAAACAAGTTTTGTTTGGGTTGATGTTATATTTTACAAGTTATTAACATTTTAAACTTTACAAAAAACACTTTCAAACTATTTTTACACTTCCCCTGCCCGTCAGCAGCGTTCAATGACATCACAATGGGAACCCGAATCTCATTTACATAAAAAATCTGAAATTTCAAAAAACCTCTGTTTTAATCAAATTATTCCGTTTTCCTTAACAGCTGACATTTTGTTTAGGTTATTTTAAAGAAAAATTGCGATTTTCATGGGGGGGTGAGATAAATAGGAGGTTTCATTTTTTTTAAACTCGATTTTCATTGCAGGGGGGTGAGATAGGGGGGTGGTGAGGAGTGGGGGAGATAGAGGGAGAGAAGGGGGTAGGGAGGGGAAAGAGAGGGGAAAGTGGGAGAGATGAGGAGGGAGAGTGGGAGAGGAGGGCAAAGTGGGGGATAGAGGGAGAGGAGGTCAGTGGGGGAGGTGAGGAGGGAGACTGCGGGAGTGGGATGGGGGAGGTGAGGAGTGGGGGAGCAGGGAGATAGAGGGAGAGGAGGGGGTAGGGAGGGGAGAGGGGTTAAAGAGGGAGGGAGGGAGTGACTGAGGGTAGGGGAAAGGAGAGGGAGGGTGTGGGGGAGGAGGAGAGGAGAAAGAAAAGGGAGGGTGAAGAGGAGGGGGAGGGTGTGCTGGGGGATGAGGGGGAATGGAAGAGGATAGCTGTAGGAAGAAGGATGGCGAGGTGCTGTTGGGGAGGGTTGCCGAGACTCACGACACAAAGGGGATCTTTGGCATCACAACGGGAACCTCTCAGCCATGCCTGCGCAGTTGGGCGCAATGGGTCAGTGGTGGAATATTTTGTTGGGGGACGGGACCCAACGGGTCCGCACTTGGTCTAGCTATAAATTATAATTCGCACAGCCAAATATCGACCATATGGGATACTATCGTACTGGATCCTTTTGGTGAAAGGCCTAGATAGAGTGGATGTGGAGAGGATGTTTCCACTAGTGGGAGAGACTAGAACCAGAGGCCATAGCCTCAGAATAAAAGAATGTACCTTTAGAAAGGAGATAGGAAGGAATTTCTTTAGTTGCACGTTGGTAAATCTGTGGAATTCATTGCCACAGACGGCTGTGGAGGCCAAGTCAATGGATATTTTCAAGGCGGACATTGACAGATACTTGATTGGGAGGGGTGTCAGGGGTTATGAGGAGAATGCAGGAGAATGGAGTTGAGAGGGAGAGATAGATCAGCAATGATTGAATGGCGGAATAGGCTTGATGAGCTGAATGACCTAATGCTGCTCCTAGAACTTACACACTTATGAACCAGTTGCATTTGTTTTAATAAGTAGGAAAGAACTGCAGATGCTGGTTTAAATCGAAGATAGACACAAAATGCTGGAGTAACTCAGCGGGACAGGCAGCATCTCTGGAGAGAAGGAATGGGTGAAGTTTGGGGTCGAAACCCTTCCTGTTTTAGCTCTCCTATGAAATCTGCCGTTGAAAGGGTTTAATTTTTTTTTTCATGCAACTCTGCAGTATGAGGCTTCTTCATGGTTGATACACCCATCAGTTGTTCAGCTTAAATGCCCATTAGGCTCCAGATGGGTCTGCTGCCTCACACAGACCATTTGCCACAACGTTAATGCATCAGTAAGGAGGCTCAGAAGTACAGCTTGCCACTGACTTGCTATTTACTGTACTTTATCACAATATGTTTCCTTTGTCAGTTTGGTGAAATGGAAAACCACTTTACGCTATTACTCAGATGCGGGGAAGATGCTTAGAGTGCAGGACTGGGAACAAATTTGAACGTACTGCTGCCTTTTCTTTCTCTAAAAGCTCACACATTACAGGAGTAGAATTAGGCCCTTCGAGTCCACTCTGCCATTCAATCATGGCTGATCTCTGCCTCCTAATCCCAATAACCCTAAACACCCATGCTAATCAAGAATTTGTCTATCTCTGCCTTAAAAAATATCCACTGACAGTCTCCACAGCCCTCTGTGGCAATGAGTTCCAAAGATTAACCACCCTTTGACTAAAGAGGTTCCTCCTCACCTCCTTTCTAAAAGAGCGCCTTTTACTTCTCAGGCTAAGGCCTCTGGTCCTAGACTCTCCCGCCAGTGGAAACATCCTTTCCACCTCCACTCTATCTATGCTTTTCATTATTCTGTAAGTTTTAATGAGGTGCCCTCCTCAACCTTCTAAACTCCAGCAAGTAGAGGCCCAGTGCTGTCAAACGCTCATCGTATGCTAACATATGCGAAAAAGGAAGCCAGCGCTCTCTCCGAATATAACAAACCTGCTGGAAAATGAGTTTGAGGAAATTTAAACAGAATGACAGGATGTTCCTTACTGAACTGCCGACCGTGAGCAGTCTAACGCCCAACTTCTGCTGATGCTGAGAAGAATACTCAACAGCTCAGTGGCTTGGAAACCCTCTCACCAGAGGCCACTGCCACGGTCCAGCAGTCACTGACGTGTAGGAAGGAACTGCAGATGCTGGTTTAAACCGAAGATAGACACAAAAAGCTGGAGTAACTCAACGGGACAGGCAGCATCTCTGGGGAGAAGGAATGGGTAACGTTTCGGGTCGAGACCCCACCTTCAGTCTGAAGAAAAGAATAAAAGATCCAAAAGAACTTCATCCAAAATGCTCTGTGCAATGATGTGATGCTTTGTTAAGATACTGAATCAGAGTTTGTTACTCTTCATTTGTATAGGTTTCCTAGGCTTAAGCAGGTTAAAGGTGAAGGGGAAAAGTTTAATAGGAATCTAAGGGGTAATTATTTTCACACAAAGGGTGAAAGTGGGTGCATGGAACAAGCTGAGGCAGGGACTGTTGCAACGTTTAAGAAACAATTAGACAGGTTTGGAAGGATATGGACCAAAAGCAGGCCGCTGGGACTAGTGTAGATGGGATAGGTTGGTTGGTGTGGGCAGGTTGGGCCGAAGGGTCTGTTTCCACCCTGTATGACTATGATTCTATCTGTTTTACTTCAACAGATTCAATGTTTCCCCTTGAGTGTTTTTTTTTCCCAATTTTGCAGCATTTTCAGATTCTTGTGAAAGGGGATTGTTTTTCAGCTGTTAGACTTTGCCTTCAGATCTTGATCTGTTTTAGTGTACTTATAACTGCAGGACCACAGGACAAGAGGTACAGAAGTGTGAAAACGCACACCTTCAGATTCAGGGACAGTTCCTTCCCAGCTGTTATCGGGCAACTGAGCCTTCCTATCACCAACTAGAGACCTACAATCTACCTCATTGGTAGGGCTGCCAACTTCCTCACTCCCAAAAAAGGTAAAAAATAAGGGAGAAAATTCCCGACAGCAATTTGTTGACCGACGGCCATGGCTGGGTGAATGATGAGTTGGCCCAGGTGCTGGGCCGCACACAAAGCCCAGCTGGCAGGCCAGCTGAGGAGCTTTGGCCCAGGGGCGCGCGATGTCGCCCGCAAGGTCCGGCGCCCCATCCAGATACGTGGATAGGAAGGAAGACGAAAAAAGCTGGAGTGACTCAATGGGTCAGGCAGCATCTCTGGAGAAAAATAATAGATGATGTTTCGGGTCGAGACCCTTCTTAAGACTGTGATCATGTATATGGATAGGAAGGGTTTAAAGGAATATGGTTCTGTATGGTGACTAGATCGGCAAGGACAAGGTGGGCCATAGGGCCTGTTTCCTTGCTCTTTAGCTCTACATTACTTTATATTTGAGGGCATCTGTTAACACTCCATAATAACTCTCGGCTGGTTGGCAGGTCGACCAAGTTTCCCCTCATGAACTCCTCATTGCTTAAATCCCTAACACTCGGAAGCCTAATAATTTTTGATCAACATTATTATTGACCAAGCTCGTGGTCTCTGACACACTATACATTCGTGAATGATGATAACATTTTGGGTATGATGATTGACATTTATCCACAATCCAAAAAGGACACAAAGGTGCTGGAGTAACTCAGCAGGTCAGGCAGCATCAATGGAGAACATGGATAGGCGACGTTTCGGGTCGAGACTCTTCTCGATGGATAGGCAACATTCCGTGTCGAGCCCCGTCTCCAGAGATGCTGCCTGCCCTGCTGATTTACTCCAGCACTTTGTGTCCTTTTGTGTCTTAACCAGCATCCGAGAGTCAAGAGTGTGTTATTGTCACATGTCCCAGATAGGACAATGAAATTCTTGCTTGCTCCAGCACAACAGAATATGTAAACATAGTACATAACGGGCGAAATAAAGTTCAGTGTTACAACGGATACAATACAAAATGGAATTATGTGCAAATTATATTCTTATATACTATTGGTAAGGTAAGTACAGCAGCTGCTGAGAGAATGACCAACTTTAAATGGGCAGCACAGTGGCGTATGTCGCCAGAGTTCCAGGTTTGATCCTGACTGCGGGTGCTGTCCGTACGGAGCGTATACGTTCTCCCTGTGACCGCGTGGACTTTCTCCGGTTTCCTCCACGTTCCAAAGACGTGCAGGTTTGCAGGTTAATTGGTTTGCGCAAATTGTCCCGAGGATGTCGGATAGAACTAGTACACGGGTGATGGTTGGTCAGCGCGGACCCGGTGGACCGAAGGGCCGGTTTCCTCGTTGTATCTCTGAAGTCTGAAGTCTAAAGTCAAGTCTAAAATTACTTTTTAACGTCAAGCGCAATTAAAATAGGTTTGCTCAGTCATACTGGGGAAACTGCAGTTCGCCACACTGTACCATCTCCCACTTGTGTGACCTTTGCAGTCAAATAAATATATATCGGTCGGTGAGCTTCCACAGCCTGTTTTTGATAGAAAGGTGAGAAAATTAGCTGGTGACTCACTATGGGCCCCAACATATACCTCAAATGCAACTTAAGTTGCAATGTTTCTGCTAGTGTTAAAAAAAACCCATCCATTTACACTTGCACTTCAGGTATCCCCAGCACTCCCTCACTCTCTCTTTATCCCTCCCCAACCCAAGTCGCACGAGCTTCTCGTTTTCACCCAACAAACAATTAACAATGGCCTGTTTCCTTTATCATCGTTACTTTTTTGCATATCTTTTATTCATTGTTCTTTATCTCTCCACATCACCGTCTATATCTCTCGTTCCCCTAATCCCTAACCAGTCTGAAGAAGGGTCTCGCCCCGAAACGTCACCCATACCTTCTCTCCAAAGATGCTGCCTGTCCCGCTGAGTTACTCCAGCTTTTTATATCTATCTTCGGTTTAAACCAACAGCTGCAGTTCTTTCCTACACATACAGTTATAAGTATGGATAAAGTCTAATTTCCATCCATTGAATGATTTGATGAGAGATATGATATTATTTGTGAATGTTGTCATTTTGAAATACTCTGGTCCCATATGGTCCGTCATGTTTATATTAGTTGCAGCTTAATTAATCTTGAAAATTTGAGGCTTTAAACCTCAGGCAAACTAAGCATTGTGATCACAACAAATGTTTAAATATTAATAACACAATAAAGCCTGCTGGGAGATCCTCAGTGTGCACATTGTATGAAGCAAGTTGAATCATAATCTGACTAGAACTGTGAATATGGTAAGACATCAAGTGGCCAAAATCTATTTATCAGAAGGAGACCGTTTGGCCCTTCTGGTCTATGCCGGCCCTTAGGGGAGTTTAGTTTAGTTTAGTTTATTATTATCGCATGTACTGAGGGACAGTGAAAAGCCTTTGCTTGCGTGCCATCCAGTCAAAGAGAAGACTGGACATGAATAAAATCAATGCACAGATAAGGGATAACGGGTACAACATTCACGAGGATGTTGCCAGGACTCGAGGGCCTGAGCTATAGATCATAAGATCATGTGATAGGAGTAGAATTAGGCCATTCGGCCCATCAAGTCTACTCCGCCAATCAATCATGGCTGATCTATCTCTCCCTCCTAACCCCATTCTCCTGCCTTCTCCCCATTACCCCTGCACCCCTCTGATAGGGAGAGGTTGAGCAGGCTAGGTCTTTATTCCTTGGAGCGCAAGAGGATGAGGCGTGATCTTATAAAGACGTATGGAACCACGAGGGAATGGATAGGGTGAATCCATAGCCTTTTACCCATAGTGGGGGAATCAAGAACCAGAGAACATACTGTAGGTTTAAGGTGAGAGGGGAAGGTTTAGGAGCAACCTTTTTACACAGAGAGTGGTGGGTATATGGAATGAGCTGCCGGAGGGAGCAATTGAGGGAGGCATAATGACAACATATAAAATACATTTGGACAGGTACATGGATAGGAAAGGTTTAGAAGGTTATGGACCAAACATGGGCAGGTGGGATTAGTGTAAATGTGACATCTTGGTAAGCATGGGCTGAAGGGCCAAACAAATTGTTTCATGACACATTTCATGATCATTTCTGTTGCATCAGTTTTTACAGCGATAGGAAGATAATTCACTTTTTATTTATTTATGTGTTTTTTCACCTGATGTATCTGGCACGTGGGACACAATTGTGAAGACTCAATTAACCAGTTTTTTATTTGTTTCTCTTTGTAATTGTAAAACAAATTGCTGGGGAGAAAACAGTGGAGTTTCAAATGAATGAATGAATGTAAATTTGAATTTGTCTTGCAATTATCGAAATGAAGCCTGACTCTTGATAATATCAGTATAAAGTCATTGACTCAACTGATTTAAACTAAAAATGTTACCAATTATTTTCTCGTAGGAAGTAAATATTGGGTCTTTAAGGAAGCCACATTGGAATTGGGATATCCTCAGAATGTGGTGGAGCTTGGCAGTGGAGTTCCCCCCCAGGGCATTGACACAGCGGTGTGGTGGGAAGACGTTGGCAAAACCTACTTCTTCAAAGGAGACAGGTGAGTGTCTTTACCTGTGCACGGTAGTTTGGTTTAGTTTAGAGATACAGCGTGGAAACAAGCCCTTCAGCCCACTCTGTCCACGCCGACCAACATGTTGGCGCCCAACCCAGGCGACTTAGTTTAGTTTAGAGATACAGCGCGGAACAGGCCCTTCGGCCGGCCGAGTCTGCGCCGACCTGCGATCCGTGCACATTAACGCTATCCTACACACACAAGGGGCAATTTACACATCCACCAAGCCAATTAACCTACGTATGTACGTCTTTAGTGTGTGGGAGGAAACCGAAGATCTTGGAGAAAACCCACGCAGGTCACGGGGAGAATGTGCAAATTCCGCGCAGACAGCGCCCGTAACCGGAATCGAACCGGGGTCTCTGGCGCCTTGAGGCAGCAGCTCTACCGCTGCACCGACGTGGCGCCTATCAGGCAAATCAATGACAGTCAGCGCAGAGGATGGAAACATTAAATAATAGAGGGGGGAGCCTTAAAGTGTCAGGGGCAAAGTTTACAGGTGAGCGTGTAAACGATGTTTACACAGACGGTGGTGAGTGCCTGGAACGCGCTGCCAGGGGCTGGTGGTTGGGGCAGTTACAACAGTGGCATTTAAGAGGCTTTTGGATCAGCACAATGGAGGGATATGGGTTACGTGCAGGTGGATTAAAGATGGCCTTGGCATCATAAATAAGAAAGATAGTCACAAAATGCTGGGGGAACTCAGCAGGTCAGGCAGCACCTTGGCAGACGTTTCGGGTTGGAACCCTTCTTCAGACACTTGGCATCGTGTTCGGAACAGATATTGTGAGCCCAAGAGCCTATTCTTGTGCTGTACTGTTCTATGTTCCATGTTCGAATATGGTTAATGTGTAGCGGACGCGGGGTTGTCCGTTAAAGAACGAGGCAGACACGAAGTTTGTCCGAAATTCTTGTTCTTCATTACTCCACTAATTCTCCTCACTCACCAAAAGCGTGTGTAGGATAGGGTAAATGTGCTGGTCGTGTGTGGGCTCGGTGGGAATAGCGAAGGAATAGGTGACGTTTCGGTTCCTTCGCTCCATAGATGCTGCCTCACCCGCTGAGTTTCTCCAGCATTTTTGTCTACCTTCGATTCTTCCAGCATCTGCAGTTCCGTCTTAAACAACAGTATATGTAAACGGCGTTTTTAGTTAATTCACAGATACAGCGCAGAAACAGGCCCTTCGGCCCGCCCATTCCGCACTGACCAGCCATCCCCGCACATTAACACTACCCCACACACACACACACACACACGAGGGACAAATTACAATTACACAAAGCCAATTAACCTACGAACCCGTGCGACTTTGAGTGTGGGTGGAAGCCGAAGATCTCAGATAAAACCCACGCATGTCATGGGGAGAACGAACAAAACTCCCTACAGACATACACCCATAGTCAGAATCGAACCTGGGTCTCTCACGCTGTAAGGCAGTAGCTCTACCGCTGAGCCACCTTTTTCAGGTGAGGGGGGATGAAAGCCTTGTTTACCACTTTTGTGCAGATCCATCACATTTATGGGATAGTGAACCAACAACAGGTTATTCTCTGGTTTTATTTAGCTCATCATTCCGTGCACACGCTGAGCTTTGGTGGAAGCTTAATCCCTTTGTAATTGCGTAGTACAAATGTCAGCAGTTGCTTTAAATATTTAGTGTGCTTTGTGTGCTAAAGGTCTCTCAGAGTGTTACTATAGATAATTCTCAAATACAACTCAAATAGAATGAGTCTTTCATTGTAATTTGGCGCTGGCTTCACAAAATTAAAAAAAAATACTTTGCGTCATCTATATTACATAGAGCTCAGTCAAGGTGCAGCTTTACAGGATTTTGGTTAGGGACTTCCCTGGTGGAATAAAACTGGTTGAAAAAAAGGTCTTACCTTCCACTGCCTGCAACCTCCGGCAACCACCATCAACTAGCATCGCAACCGGCTTAGACTAAAAAATGACCGATTTTTAAAACGGCAACCTATTTTTAGTCGGGGGCCGGTTTTGAATTTTTTTAAATAATCGCCGGAACATAGAAGAAGCGGAAACCACTTTCGACCATCAGGGAGACTGACGAAAACCTCCGGGAACCGCACGGAAACCTTGGGTGGGGCGCAAAGTCTCCAGAGGTTTCCGTTCAGGTTTCCTAAGTGGGACAGGGGCATTAGGACGTTCTCCCCGTGACCGCGTGGGTTTTCTCCGAGATCTTTGGTTTCCTCCCACACTCCAAAGGCGTACTGGTATGTAGGTAAATTGGCTTGGTAAATGTAAAAATTGTCTTTAGTGTGTGTAGGATAGTGTTAATATGCAGGGATCGCTGGTTGGCGCAGACCCGGTGGGCCGGTGGGCCTTTTTCGGAGATGTATCTCTAAACTAAACTAAATTAGGCTTCATTTGGTAGACAAAAATGCTGGAGAAACTCAGCGGGAGAGGCAGCATTTATGGAGCGAAGGAATAGGTGATGTTTCGGGTTGAGACCCTTCTCCTATTCCTTCGCTCCATAGATGCTGCCTCACCTGCCGAGTTTCTCCAGCATTTTTTTTCTTCCGTCGATTTTTCCAGCATCCGCAGTTCTTTCTTAGGCTTCATTTGGAGTATTGCGTGCAGCTCTAGGTGCCCCATTGCACGGAGGCCATGGAGGTTTGCGAAAGGGTGCAGAGGTTTACCAGCATCTTGCCTGTATTAGGGGGTATTAGCCACAGGGACAGGTTGGACAGACTAGATCTGTTTTCTCTGGAACTTCCAAGGGGTGCAAGAAGACCTGATAGAAGTATGTAAAATTCTGAGAGGCATGGATAGGGTAGACAGTCAGAACCGTTTTCCCAGGACGGAAAAATATCAATCATGAGGGGGCATAGCTTTAAAGTGAAAATGGCAACATTTAAAGGAGATGTGTGGGGCAAGTTTTTGTTTACACAGAGGGTGGTGATTATCTTTTAACGAGCTGCCAGGGGTTGGTGGTTGAAGTAGATACGTTAGTGGCATTTAAAGACTTTTGGTTAGTGTTACGACTCCCGAATGCAGGTACTTCAGAGCCGCGTAACATAGTCAAAAACCAGGCTCAAGTTCAAGAAAATAGTCTTTTATTTAATTAAAACTCAAATCTGATTCAAACAACCCAGTCAAGGACAAGAATAAACTAATAAACAAAGATAACAGTGCTCCAGCCAGCCTCGCAATGGGCCGTCGAACTAGAGTCTCTAACCTGCCTAAATGGAAATAACCCTTAAACAAAATACACGAAAACCCTCAGGTCAGCCCTTATCCATCCCAATTCAATATTAATTGACAAGTGTAGCTAATAATATACAAAGTTCTATGCCACGTGGCCAGGCCTCCTGCAGTTCAAACCACCGTCTGTTCATGAGTCAGGGTCGACGAAGAGAGAGAGAATTCTGGGAGATTCTGGTATTTAAGCTTCCGATGAGTCACCCGTCACCTGACGCAGCTTGGCCAATCGGGTACAGGAGCCCTTAACCCCTTGATTCCTGACTCCCAGCCACGGGGCCTGCACTCAGGAGAGAAACAAAAGAGTTAAGTACATAGCATTCACCAGAGGGGGGGGGGGGGGAGTACCTAACAGTTAGGCCTTCAGGTATGCAGGGAATAGACGAATATGGGTTATGTGCGGGTAGATAAATGATGGTCATGGTTGGCACAGTCATTGGGGGCCGAAGGGCCTGTTCTTGTCCTGTAAGGTTCTATATTCTACGTTCACATATTGTATGTTTATCATGTAAATGGAGACCCCACTTTGCATCACGCAAATTGTTTATACACTTTTACTTTGTTTCAGACGTTTAATAATGTAAAACAAAAGGTGTGAGACAAAGGGATTGAAATTGTGAAGCCGGAGGGAGGAATGTGGGTGGAGGGGGAGGGAGAAATCGGTGCGAGTCCAGATGATGGAGGAGGGGGAGAAAGGCGGGCATGTGGAGGAGAAAACTGGCAAAAGTTTCATTGAAGAAGTTGCCTCTTTCTGTACTGTAGTCTTTTTGGTCTATGGAATTCTCTGCCTCAGAGGGCGGTGGAGGCAGGTTCTCTGGATGCTTTCAAGAGAGAGCTAGATAGGGCTCTTAAAATAGCAGAGTCAGAAGATATGGGGAGATGGCAGGAACAGGGTACTGATTTGGGATGATCAGCCATTATCACATTGAATGGCGGTGCTGGCTCAAAGGGCCAAATGGCTTACTCCTGCACCTATTGTCTATTGTCTATTGTGTAGGGATTGTATGATTTTTCATGGTAAAAATATTATTCAGTTTAGTTTAGAGATACAGCGGGGGAAACAGGCCCTTCGGCCTACCGAGCCCACACCGACCAGCACATTTAGCCTATCCTACATACACCAGGGACAATTTGCATTTACACCAAGCCAATTAACCAACAAACCTGTACATCTTTGGAGTGTGGGAGGAAACCGACGATCTCGGCGAAAACCCACGTAGGTCACCGGGAGAACGTACAAGCTCTGTGCAGAGAGCACCTGTAGTCAGGATCGAACCTGGGACCCGGGGCTCTGACGCTGTAAAGCAGCAACTCTACCGCTGCGCCACCGTGCCGCCCAAAGACCTTGGACCAGATCTGCACATAAAAACGCAAGATGAGGTTTGCTGAAAGCATTTGGTGTAAAACGAGAATGGCCGTTGTTTATTTTCCAGCCAGTGCCCTATTTGTCGTTTTGACTGATTGAAGTAAGTGGAGCAAGGCAGTGTGCTGATGTAGATTTGATGTCAACTCCTACTGTTATCATCTTGGCACCTATTCTTAGTTTAAATCAATAATTACATTCAGCAAGGTCTTTCCTCACAGTTCCAAGTGCTACACCAGTGCTTTGATACATCGGAAGTGCAGTGGAATTCCTGTTTATGTCCGAACAAGATTTTCACTACAATGTGCAGGAAGGAACTGCAGGATGCCGGTTTAAACCGAAGATAGGTACAAAAAGCTGGAGTAACTCGGCGGGGCAGGCACCATCTCTGGAGAGAAGGAATGGGTGACGTTTCGGGTCGAGACCGAAGAAGGGTCTTGACCCGAAACATCACCCATTCCTTCTCTCCGGAGATGCTGCCTGTCCCGTTGAGTTACTCCAGTTTTTTGTGTCTATTTTCACTACAATGCCAGGTGTCTTCTCTCTGACACCTGGCATTGTAGTGAAAATAGACACAAAAAGCTGGAGTAACTCAACGGGTCAGGCAGCATCCCTTCTGAGAACCCATTTTGGCTTGCATTGTTCTAAAGTTGCGAACCTGGTACTAGAGGCGGCACGGTGGGGTTGCGCTAGAGTTGCTGCCTTACAGACACCAGATATTCCATTTAGCCAAATAATCTTACACCTTAGATAGACACAAAGTGCTGGAGTAACTCAGCGGGTCAGGCAGCATCTCTGGAGAAATTCAACCTACAAGCCTGTACGTCTTTGGAGTGTGGGAGGAAACCCGGGGCACCTGGAGAAAATCCACGCGGTCACAGGGAGAACGCACAAACTCCGTACAGACAGCACCCGTACTCAGGATCAAACCGGGGTCTCTGGTGCTGTAAGTCAGCAGCTCTACCACTGCGCCGTTGCAATGGGCCTGTCCCACTTTACTTACGCGACTTTTTCGGTGACTGCCGGCACCCGTCAAAGGTCGTTGCAGGTCGCCGAAACTTTTCAACATGTTGAAAATCCAGCGGCGACCAGAACAAGGTACGGCTCTTTGGGCGGCTACTCACGACCATGTCGCCAGGGTGTCGCCTGTACGGTCGTGAGCAGTCTCCTCAGTCGCCCAAAGAGTCGTAGCGTCCTCCTGGTCGCCGCTGGATTTTCAACACGTTGAACATTTTCGGCGGGACCTGCGACGACCTATGATGAGTGCCGGCAGTCGCCGAAAAAGTCACGTAAGTGGGACAGGCCCATTATAATCATCACTTGTTAAATATGTTTGTTTAACCTTCATTTATTTACATTTGAAACTTGGAGGAAAAAAATGTCTCAGCGGTTATTCGTATTGTCCCATACAAATTCCCCGGCATTGTACTGTTTGTTTCTTTGTTATCTTCCTTCCTCTTGCAGTTTTGTTTCGTCTCCTTCAGCTTGTTAACAGTGTTTTTTATTCTTTCTCGGTATTATTATTATTTTTTGTTCTCCTTCCCCATTCTTTTTGCTGCTGATTTTTAATTCAATTTCTGGCCATTTCATGATTGCCTGGTGCACTTCCACTCACTCACATATTGCCATAGTTTATTGTCCCTGAAACAAAAGGAGATTGTTTAATGCTTCCCAATTCATTCTGAAGTAAAACCGCGTCGTAAACCTAACGTTTGTCCATTGTCTCACGAATGCGAGTGAAAGGTATAAAATCACAAGCATTTCGTGTCCTTTTGTAAACGGAGTAATTTAAGAATTGTGAATTAATGGCTACTCCATCTAGAATAAATTAACGTTTTAGGTCTGAAATGTTCTCCGGAGTTAATTTAACAAAATAATTGGGCTGAGCACAAATGTGAAATGCTGATTTCTTCCCGTAAAACCTGCCGTTCGGAACAAATTGAACCCCTTTGCTTCCAGCGGAAAATAAATCTCACAATGAAAGTCAAATGGTTGAAACTGGATTTGCCTGAATGCTGGCTGGATTCAAGAGTATTAGCTATAAGGAGAGGTTGGACACACTTGAATTATTTTCTCTCAAGTGCCAGTGACTGAGGGGAGTGTCGGACACTGTCTGGTCCATCACGGTTTCTGACCTCTCCACCATCCAAGGGAATTACAGGAGGCGCAGCCTCAAAAAGGCAGCCAGCATCAACAGAGACTCACACCACCCTGGCCGCACTCTCATTTCACTCCTGCTATCGGGAAGAAGGTGCAAGAGCTTGAAAACTGTAACGTCCAGATTCTGGGGCAACAGCTTATCCCAACATACATCAGACTCTTGAACACCTCACACTGTTTACATTTAATTATTTCCTTTCTGCCCACAGGTACTGGAGGTACAATGAAGAAACACAGGTGGTGGACAGTGGCTATCCCAAATCTATTTCAATATGGAAAGGAATTCCTGAATCTCCACAAGGGGCATTTGTCAGCAAAGAAAGTGGTAGGTACAAATAAAATATGGCAGTCCTGATATGGGGTTTAGATCCAAAATGTCAACCATTGCTTTCCACCCACAGAAGCTGCTTGACCCATTGACACACCCAGACCCAGGGGTCATAGTTGAAGAATAAGGGGGTCAGCCATTTAGGACTGAGATGAGGGGGAAAAAAATTTAACTCAGCGAGTTGTGAATCTGTGGAATTCTCTGCCATAAAAGGCAGTGGAGGCCAATTCACTAGATGTATACAAGAGAGAGTTGGATATAGCTCTTGAGGTTAATAGAATCAAGGGATATGGGGAGAGAGCGGGAACGGGGTACTGATTCTGGATGATCAGCCATGATCATATTGAATGGTGGTGCTGGCTCGAAGGGCCGAAAAGCCCACTCCTGCACCTGTTTCTATGTTTCTATGACTTCATCCTGAATATTGTTTGTTGTATACAAGTAAAAAGTTGATTAGGTGCTTCAGGTTTTATCTTAGAGTTGTAGACTGATACAGCGTGGAAATAGGCCCAGTGGCCCAACTTGCCCACACCGACCAACATGTCCCATCTACACCAGTCTAAATGTTTTTTAAACATTGCGATAGCACCTGCCTCAGCTACCTCCTCAAAATCGCACTGCCCATTGATTTTGGTGCGCACATAGAATGTAAAAAGATAGTGGCAGCAGATTAATAATTTATATTAATATTATTATTATTAATAATGTTGGGGAAGTCCAGGACAAGGGGTCACAGTTTAAGGATAAGGGGGAAGTCATTTAAGACCGAGATGAGAAAATCGTTTTTCACACAGAGAGTGGTGAATCTGTGGAATTCTCTGCCACAGAAGGCAGTTGAGGCCAGTTCATTGGCTATATTTAAGAGGGAGTTAGATGTGGCCCTTGTGGCTGAAGGGATCAGGGGGTATGGAGAGAAGGCAGGTACAGGATACTGAGTTGGATGATCAGCCATGATCATATTGAATGGCGGTGCAGGCTCGAAGGGCCGAATGGCCTGCTCCTGCACCTAATTTCTATGTTTCTATTATGTTATATAATTATAATATAATAATTATATTAATTGTTAAAGTAATCATTATTAATCAGCTGAATTCACTGATAAAAAAAACAAAACTTATTTATTAATTTTAATAATTAAATTAATAATATAGTAATAAATAAGTACACCAAATCATTCACTCGTAGCTGGCCCCAAATTGTCCTAAGGCGGATTAATATGATGGATACAAGGAACTGCAGATGCTGGTTTACAAAAAAAAGACAAAAATGCTGGAGTAACTCAACGGACAGGTAGCATCTCTGGAGAACATGGATAGGTGGCGTTTCAGGTTGAGATCCTTTTTCAGACTCAAAGAAGGATCGCGACCCAAACTCTCCAGCACTTTGTGTCTTATTTTGGTCTAATGTGAGTTTGAGTTTTATTTGTTGTCACGTGCACCAAGGTACAGTGAAAATCATTTGTTGCGCGCTGACCCGTCAGCCGAATGCGGCCCGTAACGCGAAATCATCCGGCCCGCCGAACGCCCCAAGCAGCAGTCAGGCGCCGCGAGCAGCAGCCAAGCACCCCAAGCAGCAGCCGGACGGCCCGAGCAGCAGCGCCCCGAGCAGCGGCCGAGCTCTGGCTGTACCGCAACCTGCGCAAAGCCGCTGGCACGGCCGCGCACCTTCTGTGAACACGTTTAAGAAAGAACTGCAGATGCTGGAAAAGTTGAAGGCGGACAGAAATGCTGGAGAAACTCAGCGGGTGACACATGCAAGGATTGCATGAGGCTGCGTCACCCGCTGAGTTTCTCCAGCATTTTTGTCTACCTGTGAACACGCGATTTGATGCCTGCCATCCGGGGCCGGGCGGGGACAGGATCCATGTGTAAACGTGATAGATGTGGCCCGCCATCTGCTCACAGACATGCGTCCTGGCCCCCTATGCAGAACAAGGTTGCCGACCCCTGCAGTGCATGGTTACAATCAAGCCATCCACGGTGTACAGAGACATGATGGAGGGAATAACGTGAATAATGTTTAGTGTAAGATAAAGTCCAGCAAAATCCGATCAAAGTGTCTTCAATGAGGTCAGGACTGCACTCTAGTCTTAAATTGGTTGGTTCAACTGCATGATGGCAGCATGTATGTATCATATGATAACAGCGTAACATGATGTACCTTTCAGTCCTTGCACAAGGTGAACATAAGACAAAGTGCAGGAGGAACTCAGCGGGTCTGGTAACATCTGTGGAGGGAATGGAAAGATGACATTTCAACCTGAGATTACGTCTGTCCACAGACGCTGCCTGACCTGCCGGGTTCCTCCAGCACTTTGTGTTTTGACCAAGGTACCAGCATCTGCAGTTCCTTGTGCCTCGTGGCAAACATAAGATTGATGTGAAAGCATACCAGAGGCACGTAAATGACCCCACCTTGCTCATTCATACATGGCCATTGTTACAATCAATTTATTCCCCAGTCTCTTCACTTGCTGGAGTAGTCAACCTGACTTGAGTAATCAATATTTTCTCCATTATGGTACTGTATCCATAGTAACTACCCTAGCTACCAAATAGGACGTAATTCAATTTCCACTTAAGAAATATATTGTCAACATGAATGTATTTAATTACATCCAATCAGGCATTTTGTATTTACACATAAGTATCTCTGATTCATGATCCGACCCAGCCCCTCCTCCCTCCTCCAGACACCACCCCCCCCCCCCCCCCCCCCTCACCCTGCACCCCTCACCCTGCACCCCTCATCCTGCACCCCTCACCTTATTGCTCTCCTTGCCCTCCCCCACCGCCTAACAACTGTCAATAGGATTTAAGGACGCGGTTGTCCTTGTACAACCATCACTGAAAGCAAACACAAATGTAGACCTGCCGATCATTTCACTGAAATCAAACGTGGACTGGGCAATCATTTCGCTGAACACCTTTGCTCAGTCTACATGGGCTTACCTGATCTCCCGGTTGCCAAAAACATTAACTCCCCATCCCATTCCCACTGATATTTCTGTCCTGGGCCTCCTCCGTTGTTAGAGTGAGGCCAAACGCAAATTGGAGGAACAGCACCTCATATTTCACTTGGGCAGCTTACACCCCAGTGGTATGAATATTGATTTATCTAACTTCAAGTAATCCTTGCATCCCCTCTCCCTCCGTCCCTTCCCCACCCTTGTCGTTGTACTAGTTTTGCTGTCGTCCTGGTGAGTTTCATTGTCTGTATAACTCGTTTCACCTAGCCCACTGTTGCAAATGGCCTGTTTCCTTTATCATTGTTACTTTTGCTGCATATCTTTCATTCATTTATTCCGTATCTCTCTGCGTTGCCGTCTATGTCTCTCGTTTCCCTTTCCCCTGACTCTCAGTCGGAAGAAGGGTCTTGGTCTGAAACGTCACCTATTCCTTTTCTCCAGAGACGCTCTGTGACCCGCTGAGTTACTCCAGCTTATTCTAGGGCCTGTCCCACTTAGGCGATTTTTCAGCGGACTGCCGGCGACTGTCAAGTTCCCGGCAGTCGCCTGAAAAACCGGGAACTGGAACGGCGACTGTCAGCGTGGAACACACACGCCCGCACACACACGCACACACACACGCACACACACACACACACACACACACGCACACGCACACACACACACCCCCCCCCTAAAGGAGGGGGCCAGGGCAAGCGAGGGGAGCGCTGTCTGAAATTCACACGGCAAAGCCAAGGTGATACTGACACACACCGCGATGAACAGGAAGGTCAAGACGGCTAGCACAGGGTGCAGTAAGACCTTTAAAAGAGGGGGGAGAAGGAGTGGAGACACTTTTAAGAAGCCAGACAACTTTTAATAAGCCAGAGATACACAGCTGTGAAGTTCGGCAGGTATTTAACATTACCGGTCAGTTATCCTTGGTTCTGAAAACCCGTGCTTACGTTTTTTTTCCCCAATGAGCCAATGAAAATTACCGGACAGCAAAGGCGATTAACTAAAACTACTTATAACTACCTCGAGTACCCAGTTGCGACCCCACTGCAACTGCACCTATGACTACAGGATTGTCGATTTTCTCCGTGGCGTCCAATTTTTGGTCACAGAAACTGTTTCAACACATTGAAAAATTTGCGGCGACCATATTGAGGCCGCGACTAGAATGCGGGAACTCCTCGTGACCAGGAAGGAGACGCACCAGAGACCACCAGCGAACATGTGGTGAGCGCAGAATCTCCTGCACTCGCCTAAAAAGCCACCTAAGTGGGACAGGCCCTTTAGTTTATCGCAGGTACAACAAGCAGTTGAGAAGGCAAATGGTATAGTGCCATTCTTTCCAAAAGCTTTTGCATATCGATTAATCGACGACTACGGGGTGCTCGGGAGGCCACGACCACGGGTGAACATCGGGGAACATCAGCGAGGATGTTGACTGGACTTTGGTTCCTTCCCTCACAGTGGGGAACTTTAGTGCCGCTGTGGGGATGTTTGTGTTGTGGACTATCGTGTTCTATGTCTTTTTTAAAAAATTCGTATGACAGTATGGGAACTAGCATTTCGTTGTCTCTTACTTGCAGACAATGACAATAAATTGAATCAAATCAATCAAATCAAATCAAATTTAGTGTCTATCTTCAGTGTAAACCAGCATCTACAGTTCCTTCCTGCACACTCATTGCAAAGGAATCCGTTTGTGTTTAATCCATTTTATATTCTTGGTTCTGCCCTAGAAAGACTCTGCCCTCTGAGATCTAAGAGATCCGACCACACAGCTTTCCCAAACTGTTGACTTTCTTCTTTTAGATATGGAGTGGCGTGTTGTAGCGCTACTTTGCACAGCTTTGCTAGTTTTTGAGTTAGTGTTTATTGTACTAACCCGTGAGATCGAATGACTTTGTTTTTGCATTTCCAGGGTACACGTTTTTTTACAAAGGAAAGGAGTACTGGAAATTCAATAACCACAAACTCAGGGTGGAGCCTAACTATCCACGATCAATACTTACAGAATGGATGGGGTGTGATCGAACTAAGACACCAGAGGCCGACAGGCATGATGCACAAGATGACGTTGACATTGTGATCAAAATGGATGACACTTCCAGCACTGTGAATGCCATAGCCATTGTTATCCCTTGCACATTGGCCTTGTGTTTCCTGGTTTTGATTTACACAGTAGTTCAATTCAAGAGGAAAGGAACGCCACGCCACATACTATACTGCAAGCGGTCCATGCAGGAGTGGGTATGATCACAGCCGACGAGGGCGATGTGGAATTTCGACAAGCGGGCGCTAACGCTAGAACCCAGCAATGGCACATTGGATCACGGCTGATTTTCTCAGAGTTGTCTGTTCTGAGCTCGAGTGGAGGTTATAAAAGAGAGAGGGGAAAGCTTTCATAATACACGGATCTATCACCTGTATTCCAATCCCTTTGCCTTTCTTTGGTGCATCATTCCGTATAGGTCTTTTAATCTGCAAGCTTGATGCCCATGTGGAATGTGACTCCACGTTAAGCAAATGAAAAACCAAGAAGAAAAAAAAACCCCAAACCTCTCGAGTGGTACTGGTGACGTGACCTCTTCCCTGTTTTTTTCTGGCACGGGAGGTGTCTTTGAGAATCCTTTCTCGACGGTGACTTAACCTTTTCTCTGAGCCAGGAATACCCTTGAAACTTTGCATTCATCTTTTCAAAAGAGGATCGCTATCTATCTAATGAGGAAATATTGCTGCATTTGATCCTTTCATGCACCAGACTCGGATTATAACGCTTAGTAAATTGGGTTGTCCAAGTAACAGGGGGCCAAAATATCTGCAATATTGTTAACAGCCTTAAAATATATTTTTCATTTTTTTGTTTTTGTTCAATCGGTTCTGAGAAAAACCAACCATCGACTTAACTTCAGGAAATGTAGAAAAATACGTTCTAAAGACTTCTTATAGATTGGTTTTCATGATGCCGTGCGCAGGGCTATTCTAACATCTATGATCGTGTCAAAAGAGGGACTATTTTTCGCAAAGATGATGAGGAATTGTAGGATCAGAGAAATGCATTTGTTGAAGCAAACTAACAGTGAAGTGACTGCTGTCCGAATAACATCAGCATTGATATATATAAATATATATATATATTATATATTGTATAATGTTATGGATGAACTCCTAACATGGTTGAAGTGGTGTGCATTAATGGATTGTATACAATCAAAAATGTAGTTACTTTCTGAGTTGATTGTATTTTAATGCTCAAATGATATTTTTAACGAGGGATATTACGTAAGAAGATGCTTGTTGATTGTCACAGAGGTCAGTTTAACCTGGGCATGTGTTAATTGCCCATAACTCCCTGCATTTTTATATTTATTCCTATGATATAAAGACAAGGCCTTCACTCAGTAGCAGTGCATCGCAGCACTGTTCAC
Source organism: Okamejei kenojei (assembly GCA_035221665.1). NCBI lineage: Eukaryota > Metazoa > Chordata > Chondrichthyes > Rajiformes > Rajidae > Okamejei > Okamejei kenojei. The sequence continues at coordinate 122,426,461 of CM069134.1, read as the reverse complement.
TCCATTCAGTGTTAAGTGCATTCCATGTACAAATAACCATTTACAGAATTGCGGTGTTCAGAATTTACCCCCACCGTAACAGACAGGTAGGTCATAAGTGATAGGAGCAGAATTAGGCCATTTGGCCCATAAAGTCTACTCCGCCATTTAATCATGGCTGATCTATTTCTCCCTCCTAACCCCATTCTCCTGCCTTCCCCCCATAACCCCTGACACCCGTATTAATCAAAAACCTATCTATTTCTTCTTTAAAAATATCCATTGACTTAGCCTCCACCGCCTTCTGTGGCAAATAATTCCACAGATTCACCACCCCCTGACTAAATAAATTCCTTCTCATTTCCTTCCTAAAGGAACGTCCTTTAATTCTGAGGCGATGACCTCTCGTACGAGACTCGCATCAGTGGAAACATCCTTTCCACATCCACCTTTATCCATATCATACTGCCTTTCACTTTTCGGTAAGTTTCAATGAGGCCCTCCCTCATTCTTCTAAACTCCAGCGAGTACAGGCCCAGTGCCGACAAACGCGCATCGTAAGTTAACCCACTCATTCCTGGGATCATTCTTGTAAACCTCCTCTGGACCCTCTCCGGGCCCAGCGCATCCTTCCTCGGATATGGTGCTCGGAATTGCTCACGATACTCCAAATGCGGCCTGACCAGCGCCTTATAGAGCCTCAACATTACATCCCGGTTTTTGTATTCTCGCCCTCTTGAAATAAATGCTAGCATTGCGTTTGCCTTCTTTATTGCCGATTCGATTTGCAGTTTAACTTTTTGGGAATCCTGCACCAGCACTCCCAAGTCCCTTTGCACCTCTGATTTCTGGATTCTCTCCCCATTTAGAAAATAAGTCTACGCCTGTATTCCTACTACCAAAATGCACGACTCCACACTTTGCTGCACTATATTCCATCTGCCACTTCGCTGCCCACTCTCCCAACCTGTGCAAGTCCTTCTGCAGAGTCCCTGCTTTCTCTGCACTACCCGCCCTTCCGCCTATTTTCATATCATCTGCAAATTTGGCCACAAAGCCATCAATCCCCTCGTCCAAATCATTAATGTACAAGGTGAAGTGTAGCGACCCCAGCACCGACCCTTGCTGAACTCCGCTAGTCACTGGCAGCCAACCAGAAAAAGCCTTCTTTATTTCCACTCTTTGCCTTCTGCCATCCAGCCAACCTGCTATCCATGCTAGTATCTACCCTTTGATACCTTGGGCTCTCATCTTCCTTAGCAGCCTCACGAGTGGCACCTTATCAAAGGCTTTCTGAAAATCCAATTCAGAAGATGTTTGATGTTCAGTATGACTTTGTAGTGAAGTCTTGGGAGGATCTCTGCACGTTAGTATTCCCACATTTCACTCTCCTCGTCCTTTGGCTGAAGAACAGCGATCCATCCTTCAACTTTGCTGTGTATCTACTGAGATCGTACGTTATTATGACAAAAGAAAAAGTTTAAAAACTTCAGCAGCGGACTATTCATTGGGTAAAAAAAAAAATCACAGGTTTCTTTCAACTTCTACCGTAGAATACCACAGCGATTGTGTTTTGACGTTGCTTTCAGTGACCCTGAAGGTATGGTAGACACGAGGACCTGCAGATGCTGGTTTACAGGTAGTGACACAAAGTGCCGGAGTAACTCAGCAGGTCAGGCAGCATCTCTGGAGATGGCGCAGCAGTAGAGTTGCTGCCTTACAGCGAATGTAGCGCCGGAGACCCGGGTTCGATCCTGACTACGGGCGCTGTCTGTACGAAGTCCGTACGTTCTCCCCGTGACCTGCGTGGGTTTTCTCCCCGATCTTCGGTTTCCTCCCACGCTCCAAAGACGTACAGGTTTGTGGGTTAATTGGCTTGGTAAATGTAAAAATTGTCCCTAGTGTGTGTAGGATAGTGTTAATGTGCGGGGATCGCTGGTCGGCGCGGACCCGGTGGGCAGAAGGGCCTGTTTCCGCGCTGTATCTCCAAACTAAACTAAACATGCGTAAGTGACCGACTATACAATTAGTCTGAAGAATGGTCTCAACCCAAAACATCGTCTGTTCATGTACTCCAGAGATGCTGCCTGACCCGCTGAGATACTCCAACACCTTGTGTCTGCAGAAAAGTGTTTGTTTCCACAATATTCCACTGTGAAGTCAACCAGGTGGCGCAGCGGTAGAGTTGCTGCCTTGCAGCGTCAGAGACCCGGGTTTGATCCTGACTACGGGTGCTTTCTGTACGGAGTTTATACGTTATCCCCGTAACCTGCCTGGGTTTTCTCTGGGTGCTCAGCTTTCCTCCCACACCCCAAAGAGGTTTGTAGGTTAATCGGCTTGGTAACATTGTAAATTGTCCCTGGTGTGTGTAAGAGAGTGTTAGTGTACGGGGATCGCTTGTCGGCACAGACTCGATGGTCCAAAGCTGTATCTCTAAACTAAACTACACTAAAACTGAACTTTCAATGGGTGTTGACAAACCTATATCTGACTCAGAAATCAAAGCTCGTTTGGAAATACAAGCTACCAGTGGCTTTGTAATGCAATTAAAGGTTTGCCTTTAATATTGATCCAAGATTGTTTCAGCCTATTGCAACCTCTGAGCGTTTTAAATGTGTTAATTTGGAAAATGTAACAGTTCTACATCCTTAAATAGTTTTCACTTTCTTCCTGTCTGACCTTTATCAGCCAACAAAAAAAAACACAATTAACAGGAATGAAAATTAAGTTGGCATAATTGGCTGAGCTTACTATTTCCTGTTATTACTTATACTTGAACAGAATTGTATTTTTCAATGTGATCTACAAGCTGGTTGGAGTCAACACAATGCAATTTAGAGATGCACAAAGTCATCTTCAAAGGGTACTTTTGTATGAGCAAATGCTCTTTAAAGAGAACATAAAGAAATGTAAAATACAATGCAATTAGTTGTACCCTTTTTTCTTTTAAGTATTTCCATTTGCCCATTTTATTTTACTTTTGTAAACAGCGAGGACAAATGACTTGAAGCATAGCTTGATGATACAATATGTCAGAAGGAACTGCAGGTGCTGGTTTACACCGAAGGTGGACACAAATCACTAGAGTAACTCAGCGGGTCACACAACATCTCTGGAGAAAAGGAATAAGTGATATTTCGGGTTGAGACTCTTCAGTCTGCTGAAGGGTCTCGACCCAAAACGTCACCTATTCCTCTTCGCCAGCGATGCTGCCTGACCCGCTGAGTTACTCCACCATTTTATGTCTATCTTTGATATCCTATGAAGTATTGATGGGTTTTGAGTTGATGTTCAGGGAAAGCCAACTTATTTTTCCCAAACTAAGTTGTTAGCAGTTATTAATTTGTCGGTTCATTGCATGGTCCTAGTATTATATACAGAACTAAGATAGAGATGATTGCCTTTTGTTGTTTTCAGTTAGTGATTACTTTCAGGTAGACTGAGATGAAAGGAGGCAGAGGAGAATGTTACTCCATATATGAACATAGCTAATGTCATAGGTAATGGAATATTTATGTTTACATTTCCCTGCTAGAACCCTTTGACTGCTATGGGTGGTCATCACTTCATTAAACATACACCATGTGTTCGACTCAAATCGACAGGGAGGGCAGGTGGCGCAGCGGCAGAGCTACTGCCTTACGGCGCCAGAGACCCAGGTTCGATCCTGACTACGGGTGCTTGCCTGCACGGAGTTTGTACGTTCTCCCCGTGACCTGCGTGGGTTTTCTCCGAGATCTTTGGTTTCCTCCCACACTCCAAAGGCATTCAGGCTTGTAGGCTAATTGGCTTGGTATAAATGGAGAATTGTCCCGAGTGTGTGCAGGGTAGTGTTAATGTGCGGGGATCGACATACCTGTTTCCGCGCTGTATCTCCAAACTAAACTGAACACATCTCTTGCCTCACACACACAACCATGGCAATCAAAGAGTTAAGGGCTGTGCGGTAAATGTTTTGTATTTATTGATTCATATTTATTTTCAGATTGTTCTTATTGTCAGCTGTATGTGTCTTTTCTCTGGAAGGCGTTTTATACTATTATCTATCTTGTGTATTCAGCATCACTGTTTCACCGTGTTGTATTAAAAAAAAAGAAAACCAAACTGCCAATAAATGGGAATCCAGACGGAAATGTTGGTCAAATTCATTTGTGAAATTGTAACGAGAAACTTCGTTTACGTGTGTTTCTAATTCATTAAACAATTGAATCCTGGATACTTCTGACTGTCTCTGAACTCAAAAGATGAGCAGACTTGGACTTAGTTAAATTCATAAGTTATAAGTGCAGAATTAGGCCACCGGGCCTGTACTCGCTGGAGGGGGGACCTCATTGAAACATACAGAATAGTGAAAGGCCTGGATAGAATGGGTGTGGAGAGGATGTTTCCACTGGTGGGAGAGTCTAGGACTAGAGGTCATAGCCTCAGAATTAAAGGACATTCTTTTAGGAAGGAGATGAGGATACAGTTCTTTAGTCAGAGGGTGGTGAATCTGTGGAATTCTTTGCCGCAGAAGGCTGTGGTGGCCAAGTCAGTGGATAATTTTAAGGCAGAGATAGGTAGATTCTTGATTAGTACGGGTGTCGGGGGTTATGGGGAGAAGGCAGGAGAATGGGGTACGGAGAGAGCGATAGAGCAGCCATGATAGAATGGCGGAGTAGACTTGACGGGCCGAATGGCCTAATTTTACTCCTAGCACTTATGACCTTATGAAAAAAAATCTAACCGCTCGCTGTAGCTAATACTGCCTAATCAAACATCATTCTGGCAAATTTGCTCTGCACCCCTTCCAAAGCTTCCACACCATTCCTGTATTGGGAGACAAGGGGTGTAAGCAATACTTCTTATGTGGCCGTACCAGCTGTCTGAGGAAGGGTCTTGACCCGAAACGTCACCTATTCCTTTTCTCCAGTGATGCTGCTTGTCCCGCTCAGTTACTCCAGCTTTTTGCGTCCATCAAAGTTCCACAAAGTTGCATCATGACTACCTTACACCAATGCTCATTTCCCCAACCAATGAAGACATGCATGCAATATGCCTCATATACATATTAAGAGAGTCAAGAGTGTTTAATCCTCATGCATACTGAAACGGAACCGTGAAATTCTTATTTGCAGCAGCATGGTAAACAACACGTTTAAGTAATATGGGCGGCCACGGAGGCGCAGCGGTAGAGTTGCAGCGCCGGAGACCCGGGTTCGATCCCTACTATGGGTGCTGTCTGTACGGAGTTTGTACGTTCTCCCCGTGACCACGTGCGTTTTCTCCATGATCAATGGTTTCCTCCCACACTCCAAAGGCGTACAGGTATGTAAGTTACGTAATTGGCTTGGTGTATGTGGAAATTGTCCCTAGTGTGTGTAGGGCAGTGTTAATGTGCAGGGATCACTGGTCGGCGCGGACTCGGTGGGCCGAAGGGTCTGTTTCCGTGCTGTATCTCTAAAGTAAACTAAATGTAAAGTTAAATTTGATGAGAGATAAAGCAGACAACCGATCTGCTTCTTTGCCATTTATTCATTGCACTCACATTTCTGTAATTAATTGGGCTGCATTATAATCCTACACCATGGACCATCCTTATGGGTACAGGTTATTGACATTTTAAACAAGACCAATGGAAAGATAAGAATGACTGGGAGAGCGTTGAGAAGGAAACTCAGGAATGGGTTCATTGGGCCCATTCTTTCATCTTGTATCACTATGTTAAAATATTCATTGCAATTCTGGATCTGACTTTTCTTATCCAGGTTTTGTGAATTATTTTCTCTAACATTATTACCAGCTACAGTAGCTTCAATGGCTTCTTCAAGCAAGTTTGGTGGCCTGAGAGAAAAGACAGTCGATGAAGTTGATCAACAAAAGTGCCCCTGTCCCTGAATTGTTTCATATAACATGTCATATTGTAATTGGATGCTTTTGAGCAGCTGTCAATTTGCAATTAGATACATTTTACACCATGGGTTTTGAGTTTGTACGCCAAGGTGCACTCTCCATATTAGTTATTAATAAATTATGAAGTGCTCTACTTTCCATACAAGGGTTTCAGTTACAGGATATAGATGACAATAGGTACAGGAGAAGGCCATTCGGCCCTTCGAGCCAGCACCGCCATTCAATGTGATCATGGCTGTTCATCCCCAATCAGTAACCCGTTCCTGCCTCTCCCCATATCCCCTGACTCCGCTATTTGACGGATGATCAGCCATGATCACATTGAATGGCGGTGCTGGCTCGAAGGGCCGAATGGCCTACTCCTGCACCTATTGTCTATTGTCTATCTTTAAGAGCCCTATCTAGCTCTCTCTTGAAAGTATCCAGAGAACCGGCCTCCACCACCCTCTGAGGCAGAGAATTCCACAGACTCACACTCTCTGTTTGAAAAAGTGTTTTTTCATCTCCGTTCTAAATGGCTTACACCTTATTCTTAAACTGTGGCCCCTGGTTCTGGACTCCCCCAATATCGGGAACATGTTACCTGCATCTAGCATGTCCAAACCCTTAATAATCCTATATGTTTCAATAAGATATCCTCTCAACCTTCTAAATTACAGAGTATACTCAATAGCAAGAATGTCCTTCCTCAAATTAGGCGGCCAAAATTGCACACAATACTCCAAGTGTGGTCTCATTGGCACCCTGTACAACTGCAGAAGGACCTCTTTGCTCCAATACTCAACTCCTCAACTCCTCTTGTTATGAAGGCCAATATGTCATTCGCTTTCTTCACTGCCTGCTGTACCTGCATGCTTTCTTTCATTGTCTGATGAACAAGGACCCCCCAGATCCCCCAGAAGTTGTACTTCCCCTTTTCCCAACTTGACACCATTTAGATAATAATCTGCCTTCCTGTTTTCGCCACCAAAGTGGATAATCTCACATTTATCCACATTAAACTGCATCTGGCATGCATCTGCCCACTCACCCAACGTGTCCAAGTCACCCTGCATTCTCATAGCATCCTCCTCACAGTTCACACTGCCACCCAGCTTTGTGTAATCTGCAAATTTACTCATGTTACTTTGAATCCCTTCATCCAAATCATTGATGTATATTGTATTGTAAATAGCTGCGGCCCCAGCACCGAGCCTTGTGGTACCCCACTAGTCACTGCCTGCCATTCTGAAAGGGACCTGTTAATCCCTACTCTTTGATTGCTGTCTGCCAACCAATTTTCTGTCCATGTCAGCACTCTACCCCCAATACCATGTGCCCTAATTTTGCCCACTAATCTCCTATGTGGGACCTTATCAAATGCTTTTTGAAAGTCCAGGTACACTACATCCACTGGCTCTCCTTTGTCCATTTTCCTAGTTACACCCTCAAAAAATACCAGAAGATTAGTCAAGCATGATTTCCCCTTCGTAAATCTATGCCGACTTGGACCGATCCTGTTATTACTATCCAAATGTGCTGCTATTTCATCTTTTATGATTGACTCCAGCATCTTCCCCACCACCAATGTCAGGCTAACTGGTCTATAATAGTAAGATTAAATGAGAACTTACCAGTTTGAAGTTTGACCTTTTTTTATGAGGAGTTACGATGAGGGATTACGTGAAGAACCCCATAATGCCGTTGGTGCGTCAATCTTCAAAGCAGCGGGGTGAAATCACAGGTAACAATGACTGAAGTATAATGGTAAGATAACAAAGACTAGATGAAATCTATGAGGGTTGGGAGCGGAGGGCACGTAATCCCTCATCGTAACGCCTCATAAAATAAAGATCAAACTTCAAACCGGTAAATTCCCATTTAATCTTACTATTTTACTTTGGAGTTATGTGAGTGACTATGTGAAGACTTCAAAGCACTGTGATTTCATGCCGCAGACCCAAATCCGGCATTCACACTGCATCGATTGACTCAAAAAGTAGTTAATAATCACTAATGCATCAATAATAACATTTGTTAAATGAATAATAGTTTATTTACAAACAAAACCATAACATACCCCTCTAACTCAGGGGGAGACTATAACAGAACTCAAAACAGAATCAGCAAACACCCCCAGCCTTGAAATCGGCTTGTGGTAAAACTTTTGAAAGGTCAGCTCACTGGACCATCCTGCGGCCGCGAGGATATGGTCTATAGGCACATCCATCGCCCTTGCCGCGGAAGTTGATGCCGCCCTGGTGGAATGAGATTTGAATTTATCAGTATCAATCCCAGCACTTCCCAGAACCTGCTTTAGCCACTTTGAAATTGTTTGCACCGACACCTTACTGTGTGTTTTTTTGTGGCTAATAAATAATGCAGACTGTTCCTCGTAGGGCTCTGGTGGCCTCAATGTAACGAGATAAATGTGAAACTACACACAGGCGAGCATCTGTGGGGTATGCTGAAAACACAATCTTACATCCTGTCATGCCTATTCTACTATGTTTAAGCAAATCATAGACATAAAAGATAATGGCATCTGCCAATACATGCATTCTGTCTAGCCGTAGCTTTTGCAATGCTTGCACACGTTGGGCTGAAACCAATGCCATAAGCATGACCACCTTCATGGTTAATTTTGCTAGAGATAGGCTTGCAACAGGAGCCCATTGGCGAAGAAGCATAAGAACCTCACTCACATTCCAAATACCGGCATACCTGGGTTTAGGAGGATTAGAATTGAAAACTGTGTCCCTTCTGAATGTAACTCTGAATTCATGGGTAAATAAGAAGACAAAGCACTTCTGGCTGTATTGATCGCACTATAGCTTAATCTTTGATCAAAATAAAGAGTGGACAAGAACTCCAATACGTCTGTGATCCCTGAAGTTTGATATGAGATATTCTGCTGAATTCCTCCCACTTCCTTATCGAGATGGTGTACTGCTTCTGGGTACTATCCCTGCAGGCCGACGTGAGAACATCCACAGTACGATCAGACAGTCCTCTCCCCAGGTATGGCCTCCTTAAAATCTGCAAATTAACAGATAATTACGATCATGTAAAGGATGTTGATCCCCAGTTACTGGATTCACCAGTAGCTTTTTATGCTTGGGAATAATCATGTGAGGCTGACTAGCCATTTGTAATACGAGAGGAAACCATGGTTGTGTAGGCCAATCCAGCACTACCAATACTCCTGAAGCAGAGTCCTGCTTGATCTTTTGCAAGCATCTACTGATGAGACAGAATGGAGGAAATGCATAAACAAACATTCCACCGCAATGCAGCGAGAAAGCATCCACCGCTGCTGCACCAGGATCTGGTTCCCATGAAACATATTTGGGCAACTGATGGTTTAGTCAACAAACAAGTCAATATCTGTCATTCCATACTGAGCAATCACTTGATTAAATATGTCCTGATTTAACATCCATTCTATGTTATCATTGAACTGGCGTGACCTAATGTCAGCTACAGTGTTGAATCTACCTGGCAAATATATTGCTGAAAGCCAGATATTTTGGTCAATGCACCAGCTCCAGATCTGATTAGCCAGTCTATCACAAGACTGTGACTTGACTCCACCCATGTGGTTTACATATGCCACTGCTGTGGTGTTGTCAATCTGAACCTGCACATGCAAGTCCCTCCTGGTAGAACAATAAGCTTTAAGCCCATACCAGGTTCCCAACAACTCTAAATAATTGATCCCTCTTAATTGAGGTAGGTATGTCTCATCAGTATTCCATCTGCCTCCACAACTGGAAGACATATCTGTTGCACCCCAACCCAGCGCACTTACATCAGTCCGTAATATTATGGAAGGTGGTTCCACCAAAGCCTTCCTAGAACTTTTTGAAACATTTACAATCCACCATTGAATGTCGGAAATTGCCCCAGCTGACAATTGCATAGGTCTGTCAAAATGGCCCACTTGTGTTCTCAGTGCCTGTTCTTTTGATCATTGTAAATGTTGATAATGCAGAAGTCCATACTGCACAGCTGGAAAAGCAGCCACCAATTTACCAATTAAACTGGCTACTTGTATAATTGACGGTCGTTGTTCTCTAAGGAGATTATCACTATCCTCAAGTAACTGTTGCAATCTGTCCCTAGGCAAAGTCACCAACATGTGATTTGAATTAATGGTAAATCCCAAATAATCAATTATTTGAATTGGTGATAATTTGGATTTATCTGGATGAATGACGAACCCTAATTGTTAAAAAGTGAATTTAACAATTGAAACAGATGACTCAGCATCAGCATGAGTCTTTCCAACAATTAAAATATCGTCTAGATAAGCCATTACCACATGCCCCTGAGCTCTGAGTAATGCTAGAACAGGTTTTAACAATTTAGTAAATAATCTAGGAGCTGAAGTTAATCCATTAGGCAGTGCTTTGAATTGCCACAACTGAGTCATCCAGATAAATTTCAAATACCTCCTATCATCGCCATGAATAGACACTGAATAATATGCATCCTTTAAATCAATGCTTGCCATATAACACCCTTTGGAAACAAGATGTTTGGCTGTGGAAACATTTACCATTTTGAAATGCCTATAGCAAACAAATGTGTTCAAACTCGTCAGATCCAAGATAATTCTACATCCCCCAGTCTTTTTAGACCTTGGAAAAATACTTGACACAAACTAACGACTTTGACAAACTGACTTCTCAATCACCCCTTTCTTGTTAAATGTATTAATTTCTGCTTGTATGAGCATATTTTCTACTTCTGAAAATATAAGTTTCCGACTTGGAACATGTTGATTAGGTGGACTCTCATTAGAGTAAAATTCAATTTTTACCCCTTCAATACTGTTAAGTATAAATGAATCTGATGTTAACTCCTGCCATTGTTTGAGAAACAAATGCAATCTTCCCCCAATTTGAACATCTATCTCTTTCAGAGGCATTTTTGTCACCAGCATATGTCCTTGCAGAGCTTGTTGGCCCCGGCCCCCTGTCGGAAAAGGCACCCTTCTCTTCACACCAGTGGCAGCCTGCCAGTTCCGATATTGCAGACCTGAATGGCTGGTTCCTTCCCCTGCGTCCGAACTGGTACCCCGCCGGTAAGGAACAATCCTCTTCCCCTGTTTGCCACTCGGCTTAATGAGGCCCATCGCTTTTGCATCCTCATGACACTCTTTAACTCGCTTAGCGAGATCTACTCCAAATAAAAGTTTGGGTGGTTGTACGCTGGGCGGCTTGCACAAAGCCGCCAGATTGGGATTTATAACTGGCCTTGTAGCACTTCTTCTGATGTTATTTATCTCGAAATAAGCACTACAGAGGAGTCCCAGTGCATCCTGATGGGCTTCAGACATGTGCCCTTTATCCACCATCACGGCAAATGCCGTAAGCCCTGCTGAAAGTAGCTTGAGCACCTTCTGAAATTTCATTTCCTGAGCCCTGGCTGACACCCCCAACTGTGTCCAAATCTGATGGTTGACCATCGGCACCTTCAGTAAGCCACAATTGATAGGGGCTTCATATTTTTTAGCTGCCTCATCCATGGCCAATTCCTGTAGTTGGTGAGAGACCATATACTCTATTGCTGAATCCAATTCCTCCCCTATCGGCTCTCCTGCCTCTCTAGGCACTGCAAATGTTTTTGCAATGTTAGGGATAATTTCCAGCTGTACTTTATTACGCTCTCCCGCCACTGATTTGGTGTCAGCAAACTGCACCGGTTGAATTTCCTCCTCAAAGGCAGGATATTCTTGCAGCCCTGTTAAAGGTGCTGCGAGCACAGGCTCTCCACTAGCCTGGCGTGAGCACCACTCCTCCTCACGGCGTTGGTCCCTGCCGAGCATTCTTTGCAATAGAATCTCGACTGGGGAGAGCCGTGAGCAAACGGTCTCTCCTGTAGAGGCTACAGCCTCCAGGCCCGACTCTGGGTCCACGGGCCTAATTGACTTCCCAGTGGCCTTACGCCCTACCGGCATGGCTACACTGCTCACAGGCAGCAGGTCCGGTGTCGCTAGCTCCATAGCTGGCATCGGACTAGGTGTGCTAGAAAGGCCTCCACTCACAATACTATCTTGGTCATCGACCTTTTTTGCTCCGGAGCGCCTCGCCGCCACCTTCTTCGCTTTCTGCAACATCACTGAACGGAGTAACGACAACCGCTGCTACAGAAAATGAATCACTGAAAAAGTTTAAAACTTACCTTCCGTTGTAAACTTACCGCTTGGAGGAGCTCTGCTGCTCCAACCGGCCGACTACACCAAAGCGTCTGATGGAATGAGGCACCAACGGCTGCACGGGGTTCTTCACGTAGTCACTCACGTGACTCCGAACTAAAATTCCCTGTTTTTTCTCTCCCACCTTTCTTAAAAAGTGAGATAACATTAGCTACACTCCAATCCACAGTAACTGATCCTGATTCTATTGAACATTGGAAAATTACCGCCAATGCTTCCAGTGGTCTATACATCTAAATCCTTGCTCCTTGCACCAGCCCCTTGGCCACACATTTAGATCCCCTATCCCCCTGTTCCTGTCCTAGCATGAGGTACTGAAAGCAATCCAGAGATAACCACCCTAAAAGTCCGGCATTTCAGTCTTCTCCTAAACTCTCTAAACTCGCGTTGCAGAACCTCCTTCCTCTTCCTCCCGATGTCGTTTGTGCCTACGTGCACAACTACTGCCGGCTGTTCACCTCTCTCTCGAGGATGTTCTGAATTCGGTTCATGACATCTTGAACCCTGGCACCAGGGAGGCAACAGACCATCCTCGCGTCTCGTCTGCCGCCACAGAATCTCCAGCCCGCATCTCGGACAATGGAGTCGCCACCACTAGGGCTCTGCCCGACGTCGGTCTCGCCGGTCGAGTCCCATCTCCAGGATTGGAGCCACCGACTTGTCCGCCGCTCGCACTGGAAGCGTCGTCTCCCCCGACTGTTCCCAAGAGGGCGTACCTGTTTTCATTAGGCACAGCCACCTGGGTCTCCTGCACCCCACGATTTCCACCTTTTCTCTCAGTCACACACCTTCATTCTTCCTGTATCCTCAGCGTGACAACCTCACTGTGGTTCCTGTCCGGGAAACGCTTATTATCCCGGATGGCCCTGAGGTCCTCAAACTGCTTCTCCAGTGCCCCAACACGGTCCTTCAGGAGCTGAACCTGGACACACTGACCACAGCTGTAGCAGCCAGAGGCTCCATCGGTGTCCCTGGCTTCCAACATCCTGCAAGCATCGCACTGAATCATCTTACCCGTCACGTGTTCACCGCGTCCCGTCCTCTCCAGCTGTTTGCGTGGGCTACTCTCCTCAGCCTCCTCGCCGAAGACTCTCGAGCCAAAGACTCGCACTTTTCTTACAAGGCACTTCGCTCAACAAGGCACTCCCCGACAGCAAACCTTGCTTATATTGGCTGACAAATTGCCCATTTTGCGAAATGAATTCCTCATCCAATCACCGAACTTGAAGGAATGTGTTCCCAGCAGGTCGCGGCCGGTTTTAAACTAACCACTCCTGAGAGGGAACACAAACAAACTCCATATCACATAGGTATGTTACAAAACTTACCTTCAGCGGCGCTGCAGTTCTGTCACTGGCCGTGTGCGCGACTTTGGCGCCTTTGTGGGGGGGGATGTGGGGGCGGCGGGGTTAAAATGCGTGTTTTCTCCTGCCTGTCCTGGATATATTTTCTTGGGGTGCTCGCTAATGCTGAAGAATTGTTCCGACTGCCGTACTGTGAATTTTTTGTTTTAAATCGCGGGACAATTTCAGCGCTGGAGTAAAATAAAAATCCGCTTCTAATGCCGCCAACGCCGACAACGGGACGGATTTCAGGTACAGGACAGCGCAAGGTAAGCTGTTTATTTTACATATAAACGTGCTTCTTAGGACCACCTTAATCCAAATTTTACGTTGCGAAAAGGTGATTTAGGCCACCTACGAACCGGCAGTGTTTTACCTGCTGATATAGGGTTTAAATTCACCGCAATCGCAACGTTCCAATCGATCGCGTTCCACAAAAACCCGCTCATAAGATGATTTAAATGGCCATTAATTTACGGGAATTAAACACTAAATTCCTTCCATTTGGCATATAAATTCATGACAATGAGATTTAAAAATCATGTTATATTGTGAATTCTTGTGTGGACACTTAGGCTATTTAAAAATGTTAATCTTTTCTAAAGAAATGGATAGATGTTTAGATCTAGTAATTGAATTTTGTAATTAGCTACAATGAGGTAACTAATTATATGCTTTAATTTCAGGTCATCCAAGTAAGATTGTTTCATATTTGTTTCAGAATGCTTCAATCTATAATAACTGAAAATGTCTTTCAGTTCTCTTAATTTTTAAGAAAGTTATGGGCTTTTGACTGTCCTCGTTCACAGCTTTTGAGTTAAGCCAATGGAAAAGCAATAGGGAACAAGATGCTAATTTCCGAGTATGAAAATGGCCATAACGTTTTTAATACAGAAGATATGAAAGTGAATTATGTGTCAAATTAAACTTCTTTTTATGCGTTATCTGATGGGATAAATTGCAGACTTGATTTTTTTGAATCTCAAAATTTTGAAACATTGCTATATCACACAGCAACATCTTTATTGATTTTCCATGTTACATGTTGGGATGTGGACATGGTACATATGTTGTTATAGTAACAAAGCATAACGACTCTCGTGATCTCAAACTGTTGGGAGTAAATTTCGGAACAAGAGAGGATATCGGAATACTTGACTATGTGGACACTGCTAACTGCTTTCTGAAAATTAACTTTGTTAGTTAGATGAGAATTAGACATAGATAAGGGCAGCCATGGTGGCACAGTGGTAAAGTTGCTGCCTACAGCGCTTACAGCGTCGGAGACCCGGGTTCGACCCCGACTATGGGTGCTGTCTGTACGGAGTTTGTACGTTCTCCCAGTGACCGGGTGGGTTTTCTCCGAGATCTTTGGTTTCCTCCCACACTCCAAAGAAGTACAGATATGTAGGTTAATTGGCTTGGTGTATGTGTAAATTGTCCCTAGTGTGTGTAGGGTAGTGTTAATGTGCGGGGATTGCTGGTCGGTGCGGACTCAGAGGGCCTGTTTTCACGCTGTATTTCTAAACTAAGTCACAAGGCCAGATGCTGAGTGCCTGCAAGTTGCTAAAGTGTCGGGAGTTGCTATGGGGTTGACTGGCCTCTGTCCCAGATAATGTAAACACCTGCCATTGTTTGATGATAAAATATATATAAACCAGCTGTACGGATCACTCAGGGAGAAGATGCTCACAGACAGTGGGGTCTTGATTGTTCCCCAGAGCTCTGTCAACAATAAAGTTATAGTCATACGGTGTGGAAACAGGCCCTTCGGCCCAACTCGCCCACACCAGCCAACAATGTCCCAGCTACACTAGTCCCACTTGCCTGCGCTTTGGTCCATATCCCTCCAAACCTGTCCTATCCATGTACCTGTCCAACTGTCTCTTAAACAATGGGATAATCCCAGCCTCAACTACCTCCTCTGGTAGTTGAGGCTGGGACTCAAACTCAGCTTGTTCCATATACCCACCACCCTCTGTGTGAAAAAGTTATCCCTCTGATTCCCATTAAATCTTATCCCCTTCAACTCGAACCTATGTCCTCTGGTCCTCGATTCTCCTACTCTGGCCAATCTATTCCTCTCATGATTCTTTGAACCTCTATAAGATCTCCCCTCATCCTCCTGCGCTCCATGGAATAGAGACCCAGCCTACTCAATCTCTCCCTACAGCTCACACCCTCTAGTCCTGGCAACATCCTCGTAAATCTTTTCTGAACCCTTTCAAGCTTGACAATATCCTTGGTCAAACATGGTGCGCAGAAGTTGCTGCTTTTCTCTTACTTAGGTCTCAGTGAATATTTTCACCAACGCAAGTTTGGAGGGATATGCCATGATCACATTGAATGGCGGTGCAGGCTCGAAGGGCCGAATGGCCTACTCCTGCACCTATTTTCTATGTAAGCAAAGGCAGGTGGGACCAGTTTAGCTGGGACACGTTGGCCGGTGTGGGTAAGTAGGGCTGAAGGGCCTGTTTCCACACTGTATCACTCTATGACTCTCTGACAAACTCATAAATAGAAGGAATTGTCATCACAAATAATTTCAACTCTCCTAAACTATGCTAGAATCAAATTTTGAAAGTTGATGGTTTAGCTTTGGGTTTAGATTTATTATTGTCATGCTTTCACACAACGGCTGGTAGGTGCATGGAACGAGCTGCTGGAGGAGGTAGTCAAGGCAGATACTATCGCAACCTGCCAGAAACATTTAGAGAGGTACATGGATAGGATAGGATAGATTCAGAAGGATACGGGTCAAACGCAGGCAAGTGAGACTAGTGTAGATAGGACATGTTGAGCGTTGTGGGCAAGTTGGGCCAAAGGGCCTCTTTCCACACTGTATGACATTGTTATCCAAACAGATCAGATTACTATACAATAAATGCAATCATGTTAAACTCAAATACAATAGGTAGAGCAAAGGGAAAGGGTGCAGAATCTAGTTTTCAGCATTGTCGCGCATCAGTTCCAGGGACAAATTCCAATGTCCAAATGGTGCAGAGGTGAATAGGACAGTACCCCAGTTTATGGAAGGACCATTCAGCAGCCTGATAACAAAGGGGAAGAATTTGTACTTGAGTCTGATAGTTTTCACTTTCAAACTTCTTTAGCTTTTGTTGAGTGGGAGAAACATAGACTATATGTGCAGGAGTAGGCCAATCGGCCCTTCGAGCCATTCAATATGATCATGGCTGATCATCCACAATCCCGTTCCTGCTTTCTCCTCATATCCCTTGATCCCGTTAGCCCTAGGAGCTAAATCTAACTCTCTCTTGAAAACATCCAGTGAAATGGCCTTCACTGCCTTCAGTGGGAGATAATTCCACAGATTCACAACTCTCTGGGTGAAAAGGTTTTTCCTCATCTCAGTTCTAAATGGCCTACCCCTTATTCGTAAACTGTGACCCCAGGTTCTGGACTCCCCGAACAGCGGGAACTTTTTTTCCTGCCTTCAGCCTGTGCGATTCCCTTAAGAATTGTGTATGTTTCTATAAGATCACCTCTCATCCTTCTAAATTCCAGTGAATATAAGCCCAGTCGATCCATTCTTTCATCATAAGAAATGGTGTCAAGAAAAGAGCGTTCACGTCGCAGCCCTGTTTCCACCAATCTTTCCACCACCATTGTATGCAGATGCCGAGAAGTGTGTTCAGCTCTGGCTGAACAACTTCTAATCTTGTGTGTGGACTCGACAAGAAGAAGATCATATGAAATGATTTGGGAGGAGAAGGAATGAGCGGAGCAGGGCAAGTCTTTGATTATGTTGGCTGTTTTTCCGAGTGGGCATGACACGTAATTGGGTTAAACAGTGGGAAGTCTAGTCTGTGTGATGGGCGGGACTATATCTACAACCCTTTGGAATTTCCTGCGGTCTTGGGCAGAGCTGTTCCCAAACCAAGCTGTGATGCAACCTGACTGTGTGCTTTCAATGGTGCATCGAGAAGTTTCTAAGAGTCATTGAAGTCATGCTGCATTTCCTCAGCCTCTGAAGAAGTCAAAACATTGGTGTGCTATCTTGGCTGTCTTATCACAACAGTTCGTTGGTAATGTTAATGCCAATGTTAATGTTAATGTTAATGTTAATGTTAATGACAAGGAACTTGAAGCTCTCGACCATTACTCCCCCACGCTCCCTGACGTTGATAAACAGCTCCTTCATCTTCTTGACACTGAGAGAGAGAGGTTATTGACCTGACACCATGTTACTAAATATAGGCATAAAAATGCTGGAGTAACTCAGCGGGACAGGCAGCATCTCCGGAGAGAAGGAATGGGTGCTGTTTCGGATCAAGACACTTCTTCAGACCCAAAGTCTACAGCCTGAAGAAGGGTCTCGAACCGAAACATCACCCATTCCTTCTCTCCACATATGCTGCCTGTCCCGCTGAGTTACTCCAGCTTTTTGTGTCTATCGTCGGTTTAAACCAGCATCTGCAGTTCCTTCCTACACCATGTTACCAGGTTCTCTATCTCCTCCCATCGTTGTACATGATTTAAGTCAAGTCCAGTTTATTCGTCACATACGCATACGAGCTGTGCAGTGAAATGAAAAGTGGCAATGCTCGCGGATTGTGCAAAAAATAAACTACAAAACAGAATGGAACAGAATCAGTAATTTTACTTTGGAGTCACGTGAGTGATTCCGTGAAGAAGACCCGCTGGGCCGCATGCGCACCAGTACGTCAGCCGCATTTGACGCACGGAGGCTGCGAGGAACGGAACTCCTCCAGCGGTAAGTATGCAGACTCCAGGTAAGTTTTAAAAACTTTCCACTGGAGCTTGAATCCGTGCTGGCCGGTACGCTATACCAAGTGCTAGCATGGAAAAAACAGGGAAGGGAAAGCGGCGCGTTTCAACCGCCCGCGGCAGTTCAGGCTTGGAAGCCCTGCCTCATACCCCTGTTCAGTCGCTAAGTACAGAAACAGCGACTGCAGACTTAGTGCTAAACAGCACAGAGCCGTTGCCATTAGGGCACAAGGCAACAGATACGTCTGCTAGGCCCACGGAGTCGGGGGATGATTCCTCACCGGGGCTGGATAGAGTGTGTACACGCCTATCCCAAGTAGAGGAACTGTTGCATACAGTCCTCCAAAGAACTTCACTCCAAGAGAAGGAGTGTCGGCGCTTAGGAAAAGAAGCGCCAGCAGCAACAATGCTGCCAGAAACTCCTTATCAATTTGTGGAGAGTGCAATGGGCCAGAATAGTCCTGAGCCCGATTCTGATGGAGAAGTTCAGCCAGGAGAAACTGAATTGCCAAATGTTCCACCACTGGCACTTCAATTTGCTGTCCCATCAGGAGCAGGTGAGCCACTAGGTTAAGAGCTGGCTACCACAATTAATTACATGGTGTCTCATCAGCTTCAGGAGCTTACTATGGATGAGACAGCCAAAAAACACGAGCCTCCAAGCAACTGTGAAGTATTAAGTTCCAACGGTGAATCAAGTCATCTGGAGTCAGATGGGACCTGGTATGCGAAGCCAAGAAATAAAAATGCAAAGAATTTTAAAATTATTGGCTGCTGGTATTACAGCGTTCGCAAGAACAATGGATGGTGGTTATGTGACCAGAACACACCAAGAGGCTCTAGGGTTGTTATGCAACACCCATTTTGAGATCAATGGTCTCAGGAAAAGGGCTATAAGGCCCACCATTAATCCCAGATACGCCAGCAAGTATTCAACCATCTGATCTGCTGTTTGGCGCAGATCTAACCAAACAAGTTAAAGAAATAAATGAAGATGCTAAAACAATGAGTCTGATGAGACCAATGATGCCTGGCAGACAGCTGAAGAGAAAGTATCCCTACAAAGCCGCCTCAGCATCCGGAGCTACCCCAGGGACAAGCCGGCCCTCAGCGCAGGGACGTGGATGGTATCCCTCGGTGGGAGCACGAGCGACTATGGGAGCTACTGCCAGAGGCTGGAGTCAGCAGGGTGTACCAGTCACCAGGGAGGTAAGTGGACCTGGTTCTCATAAAAACATATTAAATATAACTCAAGAGAATATTGGTGGTAGATTACTGCTTTTTTATAACGAATGGAAGCAGCTTACTTCAGATCTATTTATCAGGAGTGTAATTCAAGGGTTTCGGATTGAATTTATTCCAAATGTTACTTTGCCTTTCCAACATGTTCCTGTCAGAGCACTTTATTTTTCACAAACAGAGGTAATAGAGGTTCAAGCTGAACTCACAAAATTATATAACCAAGGTGTAATTGAAAAGACGGACCATCAAGCCAATCAAATTGTGTCAAATATTTTTCCCCGTCCTACGAGGGACGGAGAATGTAGAATAATTTTGGATCTGACAAAATTAAATACATTTGTACTCTTTAGACACTTTAAAATGGAACATTCGTTATGGCCAAGCAACTCATTTATAAAGGTTGTTATATGGCCACAATAGATCTGAAGGACACTTATTATTCAGTGCCTGTTCATTGCGAGCATAGAAGGTATTTTAAGTTCAATTGGATGAATCAATTATGGCAGTATAAAGCACTGCCAAATGGATTGACCTCAGCCCCTAGAGTATTCACCAAATTGTTAAAACCAATTTTGGGGTTGTTTAGCGGTCAGGGCCATGTGATTATGGCCTATTTGGATGATATTTTAATAATTGGACAAACAAAAGCTTTAGCCGAAATATCAGTGGCAGTTGTCAAATCCACATTTGAAAAACTGGGGTTTGTCATTTATTTGGAAAAATCCAAACTTACGCCAATTACCACAATTGATTATTTGGGGTTTTCAATTAACTCTATCAAAATGGTAATTACCTTGCCAATTGAAAAAAGTGCAGAGCTAATTGAGGATTGTGTAACACTTTTAAACATGTGTGAACCTTCAATTAGGCAAGTGGCAAGACTTCTTGGGAAAATGGTAGCAGCCTTTCCAGCAGTCCAATTTGGGCCTTTGCATTATCAGCAATTACAATGAGCAAAAGAACAGGCACTTAAGGTACAAATTGGGCATTATGATAGGCCCATGCAGTTATCAGCTGAAGCAATTACTGATATTTTATGGTGGATTCAACATGTATCCAGTAGTTTTAGCATGACAGAGCTGGAACAACCTTCCATGGTTTTGCAGACTGATGTAAGTGCACTTGGATGGGGTGCCACAGACACAAATTCAAGTTGTGGAGGAAGATGGAGTTCAGAAGAAGCTGGGCTTCTGAAGGCATGGGGAATAAACCATTTAGAGCTTTTAGGAGCATTTCATGGGCTCAAAGCTTATTGTTCTAACAAGAGCAGTCTGCATGTTCAGCTCAATAGAAACATAGAAATTAGGTGCAGGAGTAGGCCATTCAGCCCTTCGAGCCTGCACCGCCATTCAATATGATCATGGCTGATCATCCAACTCAGTATCCCGTACCTGCCTTCTCTCCATACCCTCTGATCCCCTTAGCCACAAGGGCCACAGATCGATAACACTCCGGCAGTGGCATATGTCAATCACGTGGGTGGTATCAAGTCGGTATCTTGTGACAGACTGGTAAACCAAATCTGGATCTGGTGCATTGATAAACAGATTTGGCTCTCAGCTATTTATCTGCCAGGAAAACTTAATACAGTGGCAGACACCAGGTCACGGAAATTCCATGACAACATAGAATGGATGCTGAATCACGATGTGTTCAAAGACATCATTGCCAAATATGGAACACCAGATGTTGATTTGTTCGCATCTAGACTAAACCACCAGCTTCCCAAATATGTGTCACGGGAACCAGATTCTGGGGTAGTAGCGATTGACGCATTCTCGCTGAATTGGGGTGGTATGTATATTTATGCATTTCCACTTTTCTGTCTCATAAATCGATGTCTGCTTAAAATCAAGCAGGACAATACTTCAAGGGTACTGGTAATACCTGACTGGCCTACTCAGCCATGTATCCTTTGATCCGACAGCTGATGACACAACCTTTGATGGCTGTTCCTAAACGAAGGAATTTATTGGTGAATCCAGTGACTGGCGAATGTCATCCGTTGTATGACCGTATTGATTTGTTAATTTGCAGATTCTAAGAAGGCCATATCTGGGACAAGGATTGTCGGGTCGAACTGTCGACATGCTTACTGCATCTTGGAGATCGAGTACTCAAAAGCAGTATTTTTGTTATGTAAAGAAATGGGAAGTTTACTGTGTACAAAATGATATTGATTATTGTACAGCACGTATTTCACATGTTTTGGAATTTTTGTCAACTCTTTACTATGATGAAGGACTAAGTTATAGCAAGAAGTGCTTTGTCATCATATTTAGTGATGAAATCAGACAATCATGCAATTGGATCTCACCCTCTTGTGGTTCGATTTATGAAAGGCATTTTTAATTCCAGACCTCCCAAACCTAGGTATATGGCTATTTGGGATGTAAGTATAGTCCTTAAGAAACTACGTGAGTGGTTTCCTATATCACCTTTGACGTTGACCAAAATTACCATTAAATTGGCCATGCTTATGGCGTTGGTTTCAGCACAAAGGGTACAGACGTTACAACGATTACAGTTAGACAGAATGGAAACTGCTGTGGACAATGTTACGTTTTACATTTACGACCTCCTGAAACAGAGCAGGCCAGGTGTCACAGGTTTTAAAATAATATTTGCAGCATATCCTACGGATCCAGCTTTATGCGTAAAAACACATTTGATGTAATACATTGCAGTGACAGAGAATTTACCTAATATGGAGACAGGATTGTTTATCAGTTATAAAAAACCACATAAAAGAGTGTCAGTTAACACTATTTCCAGGTGGCTGAAACAAGTTTTGATTGATGCAGGTATTAACACAGATGTGTTTACATCTCATTCCACTAGGGCAGCAGCTACTTCGGCGGCCAAGGCGAGGGACGTGCCCGTCGACCATATTATGGCGGCTGCCGGATGGGCAAATGAGCTGATGTTTCAGAATTTTTATCATCGCCCGATTGTTGATCCAGGGCTGTTTGCTAATGCCATTATAAGTTCTGTTTAAATGCCCTGGTATTAAAGAAAAAATGTTGTTTGTTTATGCTATTAAATAAACCCTATTACTACATTGAATGCAATGTTACTACTAATGCATTATTTCTCATTCGAGTCAATCAATGCAGTGGGATGCCGAGTTTGTAATCTGCGGCATGAAATCACAGAGCTTTGAACTCTTCATGGAATCACTCACGTGACTCCGAAGTAAAATAGTAAGATTAAATGAGAACTTACCAGTTTGAAGTTTGATCTTGATTTTATGAGGAGTTACGTTGGTGATTACGTGCCCACCACGCCCAACCCTCTCTCATAAAAGATCACCTGGTAGTTCTCGAGTCACTGATCTTACTGTTTACTTCGGTGTTGTTTATTTGTGATTTCATTCCGCTGCTTTGAAGATTGGTGCGCATGCGGCCTGGCGGGTCTTCTTCACGTAATCACCAACGTAACTCCTCATAAAATCAAGATCAAACTTCAAACTGGTAAGTTCTCATTTAATCTTGCTATTACATATTTGTGGGAGAAAAAAAAGAAGAAACAGCAATTTTAAAAAGACACCGCATGATAGTAAATTGGTACAGTAAGTTAGTCCCTGGCGAGATAGGAGTTTACAGTCCTAATGGCCTCTGGGAGGAAACTCCTCATCCTCTCCGTTTTCACAGCATGGCAACGGAGGCGTTTGCCTGACCGTAGCAGCTGGAACATTCCGCTGCTGGGGTGGAAGGGGTCCCCCATGATCCTGTTGGCTCTGGATTTGCACCTTCTGATGTATAGTTCCTGCAGGGGGGCGAGTGTAGTTCCCATAGTGCGTTCGGCCAAACTCACTACTCTCTGCAGAGCCTTTTTGTCCTGGGCAGAGCAATTCCCAAACCAAATTGCGATATTTCTGGACAAGATGCTTTCCACAGCCGCTGAGTAGAAGCACTGGAGGATCCTCAGAGACACTCTGAATTTCCTCAATTGCCTGAGGTGGTAAAGGCGCTGCCTTGCCTTACTCACCAGTGCGGCAGCGTGTGATGTCCATGTCAGATCCTCTGAGATGTGGACTCTCAGGTATTTAAAGCAGCTCACCCGATCCACAGTATCCCCATTTATCTTCAATGGTGTGTACATCCTCGGATGTTGTGCCCTCCTAAAGTCCACGATCAGCTCCTTAGTTTTTTTGACATTCAAGAGGAGTCTGTTGTTCTGACACCAGAGTGCCAGATCAGCCACCTCCTCCCGGTAGGCCTTCTCATCGTTATCAGAGATCAGGCCCACCACCGCAGTGTCATTAGCAAACTTGATTATAGAGTTGGAACTGAACCTAGCCACACAGTCATGTGTGTACAGGGAGTACAGTAGGGGGCTGAGGACGCAACCCTGGGGGGATCCTGTGCTCAGGGTGAGGGACTTCAATGTATTTCCTCCCATCTTGACTACCTGGGGCCTGGCGGAGAGAAAGTCCAGGACCCAGGCACACAGGGGGGTGTTGAGCCCCAATTCCAGCAGCTTCTAGCAGCAAGTCTGGTGGGGACTATCGTGATGAAGGCTGAACTGAAGATTCTGCCTACCATTGATGCGAATTGGGCCATGTGTTTGGTAAGTACTTAAATTTCCCTCAGACTTGTCTGAGCTCAAAGAACGCACTGAATGGACTCTTTCTTCTTTCAACGTGAGTTTGAATGGAGTATACTAGACTGAACTGCGTGGGTTTTCTCCAGGTGCTCCGTTTCCTCCCTCACTCCAAAGACATGCGGGTTTGTAGGTTAATTGGCTTCAGTAAAGTATGTAAATTGTCCCTAGTGTGTCGGATAGTGCTAATGTACGGGGATGATCGCTGGTCGGTGCGGACTCGTTCAGCCGAAGGGCCTGTTTCTGCGCTGTATCGTTAAAGTGAAAAGTAAAAAGTAAACTCCTGACATCAATCCGTGTGCCATGTTGCTGTCAAACTGAAAGTCAAATGTGTGGCTATCATGAAGATAGACACAAAAAGCTGGAGAGCTCAGCGGGTCAGGCAGCACCTCTGGAGAAAAGGAATAGGTGACGTTTCGGGTCGAGACACTTCATCAGGTTACCATCATCTGTTAAGCATGTACCAAAGATACAACATTTATCAGCAACGAGGGTATATCATAGAAACATAGAAAATAGGTGCAGGGTTAGGCCATTTGGCCCTTCGAGCCAGCACCGCCATTCAAGATGATCATGGTTGATCATCCAGAATCAGTACCCCGTTCCTGCTTTCTCCCCATATCCCCAGATTCCATTTGCCCTAAGAGCTAAATCTAACTCTCTCTTTAAAACATCCAGTGAATTGGCCTCCACTGCTTATGTGGCAAGGAATTCCACAGTTGCACAACTCTCTGGGTGAAAAAGTTTTTCCTCATCTCTCTGGGTGAAAAAGTTTTACTTCCCATCAGCACCCATTGCACTTCACATGTACTATTTAAAGAGGTCGTCATTCTTTACAGCTGTCTTGCTAAATGATTGCTAAGGTGTTCTTAAATGGAAGGTAATTTGTAAGGACAAATGAGTCATGGGTTGATTTCTCAAGGCTGGGCTGATGAGGACGAATTTAAAGAAGAAGGAATCATCTTCCTCCTTAAGAGCAAGCACCTACCTGTTTTCTCTTATTAATTATTTCAAGGTTATGCAACAATTTGTTCAATATCTCTCTATATCACCACCTACATCTCTCGTTTCCCTTTCCCCTGACTCACACTCCGAAGAAGGGTCTCAACCTGAAACGTCACCTATTCCTTTTCTCCAGTGATGCTGTCGGACCCATTGAGTTACTCCAGCTTTTTGTGTCCATCTTCTGTTGTAAAAAGAACATCTCTGTAAAAAGAGCACTAAACCACCTTACTGAAGTATTAACGTCAATGCAGGTAATTAATAATAAGATCAAAACATATGAACTCAGTGGAAACATTAACCATATCATTATTGCCAGCTGTTAATTATTAAAACGATTACCTTCCAATTGCACAGTAGACTCAATTTTTAATTGTTTTGCTGTAACTATTTTATACAGGATATAGGATTAATTTTAAGCTGTATCCTAATGACTTTCACCCTGGGAATTTCTCATATTCAAACCCCGCAACTAGATAGTCACAGAGTTTGGGAACAGAGTCAGGCGGCACGGTGGTGTAACGGTAGAGTTGCTGCCTTACAGCGATTGCAGCGCCGGAGACCCGTGTTCGATCCCGACAACGGGCGCTGCCTGTACGGAGTTTGTAGTGACATGCGTGGGTTTTCTCCGCGATCTTTGGTTTCCTCCCACACTCCAAAGACATACAGGTATGTAGGTAAATTGGCCTGGTAAATGTAAGAATTGTTCTGAGTGTGTCTAGGATAGGGTTAATATGCGGGGATCGCTGGTCGGGGCGGACTCGGTGGGCTGTATTTCCAAGAAATAAAGAATTGCAGGGAATTGGGGATGCAAACCAAGACAAAAACCAACCTCCCTTCCATTGACTCCATTTACTCATCACGCTGCCTCGGCAAAGCCAGCGGCATAATCAAGGATGAGTCTCACCCTGGCCACTCTCTTCTCTCCGCTCCCATCTGGTAAAAGGTACAGAAGTGTGAAAACGCACACCTCCAGATTCAGGGACAGTTTCGTCCCAGCTATGATCAGGCAACTGACCCATACTGACCCATCCTACCTAACTAGAGAGCAGTCCTGAGCCACTTTGTACATCATTGGAGACCCTCAGACTATCTTTAATTTGGCATTACTGGACTTTTCCCTTAATCATGTATCTACGCCCTGTGGATGTTTCGATTGTAATCAAGTTTAGTCTTTCCGCTGACTGGTTAGCACGCAACAAAAAGTTTTTCATTGTAACTCGTTACACGTGACAATATACTAAACTGAGAATTTGTTATAAAGAAGGAACTGCAGATGCTGGAGAATCGAGGGTACACAAAAAGCTGGAGAAACTCAGCGGGTGCAGCAGCATCTAAGGAGCGATTTGTTAGATTTGATCAAAAGATATGGAAATCTGCTGTTCTTATCCCAGAACCAGTGTGATAACAACTACCTCCTCAGTTAAGCACCGACCACCAGACTCAGGAACAGCTTCTTCCCTTCTGTCCTCTGTTGTCTGAACCACCTTTCCATAAACTAGGGTATCACCCAATTCACCTCTTCCCCATTATGGGCATTACACTTTGTCCATGGAACTGATACGCTGCAATGTTGAGGGTCTGAAGAAGGGTCTCGTCCTGAAACATCATCCATTCCTTCTCTCCAGAGATGCTGCCTGTCCCGTTGAGTTACTCCAGCATTTTGTGTCTATCTTCGATGTAAACCTGCATCTGCAGTTCCTTCCTAAACTATATTCTGCAGTCTGTATCTTCCCCTTTGCTCGACCTGTTGCACTTGAGTTTGACTTGGTTGTATTTATGATTGGTATATCTGATCTGTTTGGATAGCATGCAAAACAAAGTTTTTCACTGTACATCGATTCACATGACAATAACAAGTCAAGTCACTTTTTCTTTTAAGGAAAATGTTAAAAGACATTTAAAAAACAACTCTCGTTGACCAAAGTGCTTTACATTAGTGGAGGTGCTAACGTTATACAACAGTGGTTCATATATTAAGTACATACATAAATACATACATATAGCCCTCCCTCAGAGGACGTCAAGAAAGGCTTGAGAGTAAAGATGAGTTTTAAGTCTCAAACCTAAAACTTTCCCTTTGCTCCACCTATTGTGCTTTAGTTTGCTTTATAATATCTGGTTTAATTGGATGGCATGAAAAAAGTTTTTCACTATCTCGGTGCACGTGACCATAATAAACCTATTTCATTAGCAATTAGCGATGGACAATAAACGTTGATCTAGCCATTGGTGACCCAGCCCATGAATGAATACATTTGGAAAAACATGTGAAACATTGTTGGCAAGTCTTTGCTTGACATAAAATTTCGACTTTAATTTACTTTGGACTTTAGTCTTTGGAGATGCAGTGTGGAAACAGGCCCTTCGGCCCACCGAGTCTGTGCTGACCAGCGATCACCCCCATGCACTCGCACCGTCCTACATACTCGGGACAATTTTACAACTTACCACGGGCAATTTGGGACAATTCACACTGTAAAGGTATACCATTTATACCAAGCCAATGGGATGCAAGCAGAAGCCTCCACGTGGCGCATCCCGGGCAATGCTGACGACAGGAACTGTACCACAGTGACTGGCTGAACTAGCCAATTCTGCTGCCACCGACCGGAAAGACGTGATATCGGAAGATGGCCGGACACGAGGAAGAAGACCAAGCCAATTAACCTACAAACCTGTACGTCTTTGCAGTGTGGGGGGAAACCAGAGGACCCGGAGGAAACCCACGCGGTCACAGGGAGAACATGCAAACTGCACACAGAGAGTACCCTTAGTCAGGATCGAACCTGGGTCTCTGGAGCTGTGAGGCAGTAACTCTATCGCTGAGTCACCACCCCCTTTTAATGCTGATTGATGCTGAGCGATCTCTTGGCTGAGAAATCTAAAGTTTAATAATAATCAATAGTAATTTAATAACTATTGTTCATGCAGAATTCCTTTCTATCCCAACTGACACGTGCTTTAGTTCTGTGATTAATGCTCAGTTTTGATTACAGTAAGTCCTGTGTCAATTGTCAAGTGAATTAGATTTTAATTCACATTTTAACAGCTTATTAAAAAGCCTTCGATTCAACAGGGCAAGGTAATGCATATATTAAATTACAGAAAAATTAATCCAATTGTATTTGAGTAGACCTCTGTTTTATTGTGTTGATGAACCTGTCAGAATTTACCACATTGAAGTGATCGTGTGGGATTCACTTCCCTCTCAAATCTCAGTGGCTTCAAGCTGAGGATGCAGTTATGGAGGCAGGAAAATGCTGACCTAGATCTCCTCAAGCTTATTTTTTCGCTGTATAAGATTTTTCTGCTAACAAAATGCATTACCGTTACTATTGTGTCAATGTGGCATTTTACACGGTTGGCAAAAATGCAAGTGCTCTTCCCATCTGCTCTTCGTGTTGGAGATTGATCACTATTTCTTAAGATCTGTAAATGTCATGGAATAGGATAATGTGAGATTTGCAGATCTAAAGTGTTAACGAAACATTTAATTCTATTTGATTGTGCTGTGGTGGGACTGGCAGGAGTCCAGCCAAAAAATAGTCGGACACAAGTGTGTGCTCTAGACTTGTTTATTCTTCTGCATACATCTCCCTACTCCTCAGCTGACATGGGCGTTGCCCGGCTTTAAATAATAACTCAGGGAGGATTTAAACTAATGTGGCAGGGGGATGGGAGCATGAGAAGAGAGACAGAGGGATGTAAAATGAGGGTAGAAGCAATAGGGAGCAAGGTGAAAAGTGGCAGGCAGAAAAATCCAGGGCAAAAATCAAAAAAGGCCACTTTTCAACATAATTGTATGAGGGGTAAGAGTGTTGTAAAAACAAGTCTGATGGCTTTGTGTCTCAATGCAAGAGCATTCGTACATAGATGTGATGAGTTGAATGTGCTGATAGTGTATTAATGAAGATGATATAGTTGGGATCCGGAGACATGGCTCCAGGTTTGACCAAGGTGCGGAGCTGAACATCTGGGATATTCAAGCATTCAATGTCAATATTCATTATTCAGGAGGGAAATAGGCACAGAAAGGAAAAGGAGGTGGAGTAGCATGTGCTGGTTAGAGAGGAGATTTAACGCACTAAAAAAGAGGGAAGGACATTAGCTTGGAGGATGTGGAATTGATATGGGTAGAGCTGCGAATCACTAAGGGGCAGAATTCGCTGTGGGAGTTGTGTTCAGGCCAACCTACAGTTGTAGTGGAGTTGGGGGATGGCATTTCAACAGGGACATTTTAGGAAATGGTGCAACAAAAGTTATAATGGGTGACTTCAATTTACATATAGTTTGGTGTGAATCATATTGGCAGGGGTGTGAGGAAGACGATTTCTTGGAATGTATGCGGGATATTTTTCTAAACCATCATATCGAGGAAACCACGAGAGAGCAGGCTATTCTAGACTGGTTATTGAGGAATAAGGAGGGTTAGTTTGCAGTCTTGTTGTGCGTTGCCCCTTGGGCAATGGAGTGACCTAATTTGGTTGAGTTCTTCTTTGGGACTGTGAGATGTAACATTCTGTAGTTCATTCAGTAACAAGGGTTTGAACTTAAACAAACGGTAACTTTGAGGGTATGGAGTGAATTGGTCAAGATAGACTGGCAAGTAATTTTAATGGGTTGTTGTTGGTAGATATGCAATGGAAGGCATTTAAAGAACTGATGGATAAACGACAACAATTGTTCATTCCAGATTGGCAAAAGTAATATCATATAACCAGTATAACCATATAAACATTACAGCCGGTGAAAGGCCCTTTCGGACATCCAGTCCGTGCCGCCATTTGTTTTCTAAGTCCCATCTTACCTGCACTCAGACCATTTACCCTCATTGCCTTCAGTCCATATTACCTATCACTTTACTTTTAAATGATAATATCGATCCTGTACCACTAGAGGGAAGCTCATTCCACACAGCCCATCTCTGAGTAAAGAAAGTTCCCCCTCACTGTTACCCCTACACTTCTGTCTTAATTTATGTTATGCCTTGTTTTGAATCTTCCTACCCTCATGGGGAAAAAAAGTTACGTCAATCTGTCTTCTTTATCATTTTTAAGACCTCAATCAAGTCACCCCTTACCTTTATGCGCTCAAAGAAGAAAGACCTAACATGTTCACCTTTCTCCTGTAACAAGTTGCTGGAACCCTTGGCAACATTCTAGTAAATCTCCTCTGTTACTCTCTCTATTTTGTTGACAATCCTTTCCTATAACTAGGCGACCAAAATTGTACACCATACTCCAGAATTGGTTCTTACCAATGCCTTGTACAGTTTAACATTTAGTTCCCTACTCTATATTCAATGCTCTGATTTATAAAGGCAAGCACACCAAAGGCTTTCTTTACACCCTATCTACATGCGATTCCACCTTCAGGGAACTATGCACAGTTATTCCTAGTAGATCCTCTGTTCCACAGCATTCCTCAAATTCCTATCCTTTTACCATGTACGGTCTATTTTGATTTGTCCTGCCTAGATGTAGCGCTTCACACTTATTAGCATTAAAATCCATCAAGCCATCTTTCAGCCCACTTTTCCAATGGCCCAAATCTTCTCTGTAGACTTTGAGAATCTCTTCATTATCCATGATACACCTATCTTAGTATCATTGCCATAACTTACTATCCAATTTTCCACCAATCATCCCAGATCATTGATTACTGACCAAACAAACAGTGGACCCACACAGATCCGGAGGCCACCCACTGGTCACGGCTTTCCACCTGACAAACAGCCATCCACCTATTACTCTCTGACATCTCCATTCAGCCACTGTTGAATCCATCTTGCTACTCCGCCATATAACACCCAGATTGAACCTTCTGAACCAACCTTCCATGGGGAACCTTGTCAAAGGCCTTACTGAAATCCATATAGACAACATCCACTGCTTTACCCTCATCAATTTCCCTAGTTACCGCTTCAAAAAATTCAAGAAGGTTTGTCAAACATGACCTTCCAGGCACCAATCCATGTTGACTGTTCCTGATCAGACCCTGTTTATCCGGATGCTTATATATATTATCTCTCGAATAAATCAGGGAAGGTAGTGCATCCGTGGATAATAAGGGAAATTAGGGATAGTATCAAAACAAAAGATGAAGCATACAAGTTAGCCAGAAAAAGCAAATTACCAGAGGACTGGGAAAAATTCAGAGTCCAGCAGAGGAGGACAAAGGGCTTAATTAGGAAAGGGAAAATAGATTATGAAAGAAAACTGGCAGGGAACATAAAAACTGACTGCAAAAGTTTTTTATAGATATGTGAAGAGAAGAAAGGCTAGTTAAAACAAATGTGGGTCCCTTGCAGTCAGAAACTGGTGAATTGATCATGGAGAACAAGGACATGGCAGACCAATTGAATAACTACTTTGGTTCTGTCTTCACTAAGGGAAGCATAATAATCTGCCGGAGGAATTAGCAGGTAGCATGAAAAAACAACCGGGGGTAATGACCGAGGACTGAAGTGGACTAGAGACCGGGGGTCAAATGAGATGGAGGAACTGAGTGAAATGCAGGTTAGCCGGGAAGTGGTGTTGGGTAAATTGAATGGATTAAACACTAATAAATCCACAGGGCCAGATAGGCTGCATCCCAGAATACTTAAGCAAGTAGCCACAGAAATAGTGGATGCATTAGTGATGATTTTCCAAAACTCCTTAGATTCTGGAGTAGTTCCTGAGGATTGGAGGGTAGCCAATGTAACCACTTTTTAAAAAGGGAGGGAGAGGAAAATGGTGGATTACAGAACCAGTTTAGTATAAAATCAGTAGTGAGGAAAATGCTAGTTCAGTTTGAAAGAGGGGAGATAGCAACATATATGGAAAGTGGTGAAATCATTGGACAAAGCAAGCATGGAATTATGAAAGGTAAATCATGTCCGACGAATCTTATAGAATTTTTCGAGAGGTAAAATAATAGAGTGGATAAGGGGGAAGAGAACCAGTGGATGTGTTATATTTGACTTTCAGAAGGCTTTTGACATCGGTCCCACAGAGGAAATTGTTACAAATTAAAGCATACGGTATTGGAGGTTCAGTATTGATGTGGATAGAGAACTGGCTGGAAGACAGGAAGCAAAAGAATGGAGGTAAATGGGTCATTTTCGAATGGCAGGCAGTGTTGTGGGGTACCGCAAGGCTCGTGCAGGGACACAAGCTATTTACAATATTATATTAATGATTGGATGAAGGAACTTGTATGCAACATCTCCAAGTTTGCGGTTGGAAACAATCTGGGGGGCAGTGTTAGCTGTGAGGAGGATGCTAGGAGGCTGTAAGGTGACTTGGATAGGTTGGGTGAGT